>CM037858.1:21306257-21906257 GCA_021292105.1 Anadara kagoshimensis | reverse complement strand
GGATGGTTCAATAGAAACTAAATTCCATTTTTAAAAATAATTGGCCAATTGTAATGTAGTAATCAAACAGTAGACATTGCCATAATTAAACACACGCACACACACGGTGGTATTAATTCTTAGGGAATTTGACAAATAAAAGATAAGAGAGAGAAAATATTTCATACACAGACAAATAAATACACGACATGACAATAGAGGGAAAGATGAAAGCAATAACAAATAAAAGTAGATGATAAGTATTGTATTGAAGGAAGAAAGGTTAATACCACAAATTGATATCATGGCAATGGTAAGAGATATGATACAATGTTGTATCAATAATTACTGTGTACATTTATACACGAACTTAAATTAAAAAATTTCTTTGTCCAAGTTCTCTTGAACTGCGTCTTATAAATATGAAGAACACGATGGTTCTTTATTTAATGGAAACTGGGTCGGCTATAGACTTTAACTATCTATTGTAGGTATGAAGGCGAGAATAATGATGCCAATGAACTTGTATAATGTATATAGAAATTTGAAATAAAAGTTGTCTTTGTAAAATTTTAATGAAAATCTACATATACATATATATATATATATTATCTTTAGTTAAGTATAATACGTATCATGGTGAGAAAATTAATAATTTAAGCTCCTAATCTTTATTTTGATTGGTTAATTTTTATCTAACTCCACATTGCTTTTTTCTAGGTCTCCTGCCATACAATACACGCCAGTCGAAAGTTAAACATTAAGCTAATGTAAAAGGGGCGAGTGACCGGGACACCGATAGCTAGTGACCGAAAACCTGCCGAGAGATAACACCTGCCGAAATGTTACCAAATACAATTGCATACTTATACTAGTATTTAATGAGGAGCCATAATAAGCTGCCGATGCGACACTTTTCCGCTACTGTTAAACTTTCCCAAATGCAACTTTCGACAGGCCTGTACTATAGTTATTGAAAATAGCAACCTGACAGAGAAAATGATATTTTTCTTTATATCCATTGAAAAGAGAAAAAAAATAAAGAAAGAAATGGCTGTCAGTTGAAATTCATTCAAAGTCAGTGTTTTTATTAGAATAAATGACAGAACTTGATAACCTTAAATACTAAAAAACTTTATTATTGATCAAAATTCGTTACCAGTTAGTCTTTCGAATGAGACTCAAAACCGACGTCCCGTGTCTTATTGCACGCTTAATACACCAATGCAGCGTTTGAAAAAGAGTAGGCCACTCTGTGGTTGGTTCAGAGACGCTTCCAGTTAGAAGCGATTGAAACAGAGTGAACAATATAAACCAAACACAATGATTGGCAAATAATATCCAAAAATAAGATCCGAACACTTTCCATTATCAAAGTGTACATGGGTCGTCTGAAATACATTATATGTTACTATTGTTCAAGATAGCGATTGTTCAGATACAAAAGTATATACATGCTGAAAATAATTTACACCAACTTTTCACAAATTGACAAGACAATGAAACAATGGAATAGAATATATAGTACTGAAATCCGAACACTTTTCACGTGGTATGATTTTTACTCAGCGAAGAACTAAGTCCGAAATCAGTTATTGTTCATTTCTATATCTGAATACACTGAAGCAATTTATTAGACCTTTCACTGACTAATAAAACAAATGGAACAACATGTGCAAGAATAAAATCTGAACCACTCTTATAGTTTATAGCTGTAATATATATGTATCATATTCTTTCAAAATGCCACTCGAAATATATCATTGTTCATTTCGAAATACGAAAGAAAAAAATAATTGTATGTATACGATAAAGAAATTTGAGAAGAAATTGTTATATGCAATAAAGAAATAACTCTTTATCAAATCATGTCGATATCGTGTACCAATTATTATAAAGAGAAAATACTTGTTTATGTGCCGTATGAATGCTTAAGATAGTGGTTTTATAACAGTACAAAAAGTTCATCATAACAAAGTGTGTGTTTTCCAAAGGATTCTTTATTGAAAAAGAGTTCTAATGGTTGAATCAAAAACAAACATACGGATCCATGTTCGATTTATAATCCAGAAGCACAGCAAAACTTTGAAACTGACAAATTAGGTTAACGTGTGGACTTTCACCAGGGAATTTAGACCGGGCGCGCAGGATGTTAAGCACGTCCAGTTTAGCAAGTTACATCCGCCATGTGTGTAATCAGGATTGAAAAAACTAAGGGACGTCAAATATATCTGGGGCAATCCTGGACACAGAGACATCAAACTTATCAACAAAACTGTGACAACGGCCATAAACCTTTTTAAAGGCCCTGATACGCCTAGGCTTGCAATATGTTTTGGTCAACAATTTATTTATTTACTTGCTTCGTTGTATAAAGATTTCGTAGAGGGAACATGCTCTACCAAAGCATATTAATGATGAAATGGGAGAAAAATTGTGAATAGTGTCTAATAACACACACACACACACACACACACACACACACACACACACACACACACACACACACCTAACAAATGAAGATTAAAGGCATATTTCAACGATTGTTATAAAGCTTTGCCAGGAATTGAGTCCAATGACGAAATGGCCATCGAATGGAAAAATATATATGCAAGAATGAAATCTGAAATACTCTTTTAGTATATAGTTATAATTTATATGTATCATATACTTTGAAAATGTCGGTTGAAATATTTCATTGTTCATTTCGAAATAAGAAAAAAAACAATTGTATGCATACGATAAAGAAATTTGAGAATCTTAATCAAATCATGTCGATATCGAGTAAGACGCAAATTGTAATTATAGAGAGAAAATATTAGTTTATGTGCCTTTTCAATGCTAAGGATAGTGGTTTTTACAAATAGCCTCACTTCCCTGGTTGAAGTTCACGTGTCTAACCTAACTTGTCAGTTCCAAAGTTTTCACCTTGCTTCTGGATTGTGATTCGGACATGGATTAGTATGTTTGTTTTTGATCATAATAACAAAGTGAGGATTCTCATTTATTGGGAAAGAATTCTAATGGTTGAATCAAAAACAAACATACCAATTCATGTTCGATTTACAATGCAGAAGCAAAGTAAAAACTTTGAAACTGACAAATTAGGCTAAACATGTATACTTTCACCAGGAAAGTGAGACCGGGTGCTCCGTAGGGTTAAGAACCTCCTGTTTAGCTAGCTATACCCGCCATGTTTGTAATCGAAATTTGTATTGAGAAGAACATAGAACTATGGGGCGTCAAATATATCTAGGGCAATCCTGGACACAGAGACATCAAACATATAAACAGTACTGTGATGACGACCATAAAACTTTTTAAAGGCCCCGGTAAGCCTAGGCTTGCAATATTCCTGGATCAACAATTTATTTATTTACTAGCTTTGTTGTATAAAGTGTACGTAGAGGGAAAACACTCCACCAAAGCTTATTAATGATGCACACGAGAAAAAAAATGTGAATAGTGTCCAATAAAACACACACACACACACACACACACACACACACACACACACGTGAAGATTTAAGGAATATTTTAACGATTGTTATAAAGCTTTGCCAGGAATTGATCCAAATGACAAAAAGGCCATCGAATGGAAGAATATATGCAAGAATGAAATTTGAAACACTTTTATAGTATATAGCTGTAATATACATGTATCAATTTTTTTAACTGTCAATTAAAATATCTCATTGTTCATTTCGAAATAAGAAAAAAAACAATTGTATGTATACGATAAATAAATTTGAGAAGAAATTTTATATGCGATAAGGGAATAAATCGTAGTCAAATCATGTCGATAACGAATAACACGTTAATTATTATAAAGAGAAAACACTTGTTTATGCGCCGTATTAATGCTTAAGATAGTGCTTTTATAACAGTACGAAAAGTTCATCATAACAAAGTAGGTTTTTGAAACAAGGTATTATTAATTTTTGTGAAAGAATTCTAATGGTTGAAATCGGAGAAAACATGGTGAATAGTGTCTAATTTCACACACACACACACACACACACACACACACACACACACACCACACACACATATGGAGATTTAAGCCATATTTCTACGATTGTATTAACATTTGCCAGGAATCAAATCTATTGAAATATTAACATAATGATACCCAAATGATGTACGATAGGTTGAAAGCATTAATTTATTTACATATATAATTTTAATTGTATACAGTATAGAAGCATTAAGTAAAGGTATACAGAAGTGATACAGAAAGAGGACAAAATTCCTACGTGATAAGCAGCACATCGACATTGTTGCTAAATTACATAAATATGTTTAATGATATAATTTATTTTTATATAGAAAAAAATCGTTATAAGCAGTATACGATTACTGTCACTCCTTTACTTTCGTAGTATTAAATTTTCCTGATTCTCAGAAAAAATACCATTTTGTTGGTTGATTACGTTGTAGGTTATTTTGTGATATATATACTTTTTCGTTGATATAATCGCTTGGTTAAAAATATCCACAAAACATCGAAATATTTGAAATCACAAAAATTGATTATTTGGTTTCATAATTTTGGTCCAAGCACTACTGGTGAGAAATTAATATGTAATTATTTTATAGTAAGTAACAATAGAAGAATAAAATCTGAACAGGAGAAGATGAAATGAAACCAATAAAATAATTTGTTAAGAATAAGAGTGAGTAAAACAATAAAGCTGGACAATCATGAAGCATATGACCCCCCAAAAAAACCAAATGACAGATAACACAGTATGGTGTTGGAAGAAGTTTAATTTGAAACTGATTTGGTATACAGTCAAACCTGTCTATAAAGGCCACCCAAGTGAAACATTAAAAGTGGCCTCTATGGAAGGTGGGCTTTATATACACGTTCAAATAATATGAATAAAGAACAAATTGGATACAATTCTACTGGCCTTTATAATCAGATAGCCCTTATATACAGGTGATCTTTAAGGCAGATTGGACTGTATGTAAACGGTTTCCACGAAACCTGATAGGCATAGACGGCCGTTTCGGAATACAGTTCATCATCAATAGTGCTTGTGCCAAAATTTTGAGACCTAAATTTCTCAAGGGGTTGAAAATACCCAAAGGATCAAAATATATTAAACCAAATGGAAACACTCTGAAGAAGAATACCTTAGTTTTTAAATATTTTCATATTTTAATAGACAATAGAATATCTCTTTCAATACAAAAGTATTTCCTATTAAATCAGGTAATATGGGAGAAAACTATGTTAACATTATGAGATAAGGACATGGGACGTTTATTCTTATCAACTTGCGATTGTGCCAAAACTTCAAAACTTGAGTTTAATAGGTCAGGCGCATTCTAAATATGGAAATAGAGACCTAATTATTAGAATATGGTAAACTATTTGCACCAAAACATTGCTTATTAACAATAATTACTTGACAAATCAGAATTTATTATATTTTGTTTTTCCACGTTTATTGTAATTCATTACATCTCTGACAAGAGACAAACTTATCTAAAAACAAATTTGTAGCTGACAAAAACAGGTAAAGTTGGCAATAACTTAAACAACCAAAAGCACGAAATAAAGATAAATGAATACAGCAAGAAAAACAAGATATTCGGGTCACTTATTATAGAAATCCTGATTATGACAACTACTTGACTAAAATCAAGGTGCGAAAAACATACAGCAAAGCAATGACAAAAAACCCAACACAAATATCAAGACAAAAGATTGTGCTTGAATAATACTGCATTAAAAAAAAAAAAAAAAAAAGAAGAAAGTAAAAAACTGAAAAAGGTTTCCAGTGATATAAGTTGGTTAAATGTCATTACGAATACATTCCGAAGGATCAAACACATTAATACTAAACCTAAAGATTTGTTAGCAGAAGCGAGGAGATATTGATGAAAACTGATTAAGCAAATTTTACAGCTATAAGTGGCTAACTAACATACACGCAGAGATAATTAAACAACAACAGATCAATACATTCACCTGTTTTTGTGTCCTATATCTGTACCAAGGTCGTTTTGAACAGGTGAAGAAAGGTTTTTTAGTTTCAGACCAAATAAACCAAAAACATTAAATTTTTACAAAATTACCACTATTTACCCTCACTCCTTGCATTAAATTACATATTACCCCAGTTTTAATTTTACAACACTAGACTATAATTTCTCATCAGTAGTGCTTGGACCAAAGTTGTAAAACCAAGTTTATTTCAAGATGTTGAAAAGATACCCAAAAGACGAAAATTTATTTCACTAAATTTAGCTAAAGAAATACTTTGCATGATGGAGTATACCTTAGTTTTTGAGGAGTTTTAGGCTTTTAACTGTCAGCAAATTTAGATAATAGTATATTTCTGACAATAAGACACAATTATTGCCCACAGAGTTTATTATACCAATTGAATTAATTCAGAATTAGACTGTAGGCCGTATTAATTTATTGCCGTTAGATTTACCACATCCCGTGACTTGTCAGAATCAGTACATCTGCTTAACAGGTTCCTTAACAGATACAATAAGTTTTTGTATTGTAATGTATCCAAAAAAATAAAAACCATAGGATATTTAAGGAAGCCACAATGTATTCAGCTTATGTATGATTTCTTTCTTTGATTCAGGTTTTTACAGAGATTGCTGCGGGTCCATTCCCGAGACAGATTGTATCCGAGTACAATAGCAAAGCACTATCAAAAGGTATCATATTTAACCTTTAACAGGTCTTAATCAATAAAATAACCAATAACTCTAATAGTTTCGTGACAATTCTTTAACGAAACAACATTTTAGATGTCATTTAAAATATACGAGATGGACAAACTAAGCATCAAGCAAGACAAAGAAAGGGATTGGACAGGAGTTGAATCTGGCTATAGAAATCTGCAGCTGAAACAAAGTAGTCATCCAAGCAAAAGCACATAGTAGGCTGAAAAATCATGATTTATACGATAGTAATATGATCTGCGAAATGGACAAACTTAGCATCAAGTAAGACAAGAAAGGGATTGAACAAGAGTCGAACCAGGCTATAGAAATCTGCATCTGAAACATAAAGTAGTCATCCAGGCAGAAGCACATAGTAGGATGAATAAAATAATGATTTATACGATAGCAATATAGGGATCGACGGACAATATATGCTGCTATACGACTACGCTTTAGCAAAAACGTAAGAAACAAGGCATTTGCGTTGGTTTTTTTCTTCTCTCAATTTTGATCACACACTTTGCGGATGTTGCTAGCTAAGCAGGAAGTGCTAACCCTTCCGTGGCAGTAGGCCTCATTTCCCGTGGAAATTCACGTGTTTAGTCTAATTTTTCAGTTCAATTTTTTCACTTTGCTTCGAGATTGTGATTTGGACATTGAATACTATTTTTGTTTTCAGTATATGGGGCTAGCTATAAATGTTTTCAATATATACTAGGTATAAATAATTATGTAAAAAAAGGATGAAAATGATTGAAAGAAAAACCAAATTTGTGCATTATTTTATTGAAGTTATAACTGGTCCATGACCCCAATTTGATACGATTTCAAATATATCAGAAGGGATGGGCTGATTTTCATAACTGAATTTACGGTCATCTTAATTTTGTCTGTAATTACATATTATACTAGTTTTAAATTTACAGCATAAGACGGTCGTTTCGGAATACAATTCTTTATCAATAGTGCTTAGACCAAAATTGTGAAACCAAAAGTATTGTATACTGTTCTGATCTTTCTAAAAGCTTCTTGTTTAAGATGTTCTACTCTTAATTCAACACCGATTCGTATTGAAAGAATTTGAAGTGTACGTATGCCCCAAATTCATCTGAATTAACAGGAATACAAAATCAATGCAAATCTGCTAAATCTTTCCAATAATGTCAACATTTTAATCATCTCTAGAGCCATTTTATTGGCTATATTTTACAAGGTTTTATATACGATATTTATTAAATTATGAGAATGTTTATATACATACATGTACATAAAATTTTTAATAATCTTAATGATCTTATACGTAAACTAGAAATTCTGCTAATCTGAACAATTTTATAATCATAGACGTAAAAGACAAGCCATATTTACGTGGGTTGACTACATTAATATCTCTCTGTGTGTAATTGGCTGACGTATTGCTAGTATTATTGATCGAATTTACCTGCTTCAGACACAGGCATTATGTCAAAAAATAATATCCAGGGGCTCAACACTAACGCAAGTGATCTATTTTTCAACAGTCAAGGCTCACTAACGTTTTACCTGTCTAAGACACAGGTATTATGTCAAAAATAATATCCAGGGGCTCAATACTAACGCAGGTGATCTATTTTTCAACAGTCAAGGCTCACTAACGTTTTACCTGTCTAAGACACAGGTATTATGTCAAAAAATAATATCCAGGGGCTCAACACTAACGCAGGTGATCTATTTTTCAACAGTCAAGGCTCACTAACGTTTTACCTGTCTAAGACACAGGTATTATGTCAAAAAATAATATCCAGGGGCTCAACACTAACGCAGGTGATCTATTTTTCAACAGTCAAGGCTCACTAACGTTTTACCTGTCTAAGACACAGGTATTATGTCAAAAAATAATATCCAGGGGCTCAACACTAACGCAGGTGATCTATTTTTCAACAGTCAAGGCTCACTAACGTTTTACCTGTCTAAGACACAGGTATTATGTCAAAAAATAATATCCAGGGGCTCAATACTAACGCAGGTGATCTATTTTTCAACAGTCAAGGCTCACTAACGTTTTACCTGTCTAAGACACAGGTATTATGTCAAAAAATAATATCCAGGGGCTCAACACTAACGCAGGTGATCTATTTTTCAACAGTCAAGGCTCACTAACGTTTTACCTGTCTAAGACACAGGTATTATGTCAAAAAATAATATCCAGGGGCTCAACACTAACGCAGGTGATCTATTTTTCAACAGTCAAGGCTCACTAACGTTTTACCTGTCTAAGACACAGTTATTATGTCAAAAAATAATATCCAGGGGCTCAATACTAACGCAGGTGATCTATTTTTCAACAGTCAAGGCTCACTAACGTTTTACCTGTCTAAGACACAGGTATTATGTCAAAAAATAATATCCAGGGGCTCAACACTAACGCAGGTGATCTATTTTTCAACAGTCAAGGCTCACTAACGTTTTACCTGTCTAAGACACAGGTATTATGTCAAAAAATAATATCCAGGGGCTCAACACTAACGCAGGTGATCTATTTTTCAACAGTCAAGGCTCACTAACGTTTTACCTGTCTAAGACACAGGTATTATGTCAAAAAATAATATCCAGGGGCTCAATACTAACGCAGGTGATCTATTTTTCAACAGTCAAGGCTCACTAACGTTTTACCTGTCTAAGACACAGGTATTATGTCAAAAAATAATATCCAGGGGCTCAACACTAACGCAGGTGATCTATTTTTCAACAGTCAAGGCTCACTAACGTTTTACCTGTCTAAGACACAGGTATTATGTCAAAAAAAATATCCAGGGGCTCAACACTAACGCAGGTGATCTATTTTTCAACAGTCAAGGCTCACTAACGTTTTACCTGTCTAAGACACAGTTATTATGTCAAAAAATAATATCCAGGGGCTCAATACTAACGCAGGTGATCTATTTTTCAACAGTCAAGGCTCACTAACGTTTTACCTGTCTAAGACACAGGTATTATGTCAAAAAATAATATCCAGGGGCTCAATACTAACGCAGGTGATCTATTTTTCAACAGTCAAGGCTCACTAACGTTTTACCTGTCTAAGACACAGGTATTATGTCAAAAATAATAATCAGGTGCTCTAAATTAACACTGATGCCTCTATTTTTCAACATTCACGGTTCACTGTTGTTTTACCTGCTTCAGACCCAGCCATTATGTAAAAATGAATACCTAAGGGTTCTTCACTAACACAGGTACCTGGTCCAAACACATACATCATGTCATAAAATAATAACCATTTGTTCTACACTCAGGCAGTTGCCTCTGTTTTTCAACATTCAAGACTCACTTACTTTTTCTCCTGTCTCAAACACAGGTATCTCAAAAATAACAACCAGGGACTCAACATTCAAGGCTCATTTACCTGCTTCAGACACAGATATGATTTCAAGAAATAATAACCAGAGGCTTTACACTCATGCAATATCTCGATTGTTTAACATTCACGGTTTACTAACGTTTTACACAGACATTATGTCAAAAATAAGAACCAGAGACTCTTCACTAACGCTGGAGCCACTATTTTTCAACATTCAATGCTCAATAAAGTCTCACCTGTCTAAGACACATACATTAGGTCAAAAAATAATAAACAGTTCTACTTTAACGCAGGTGTCTCTATTTTTCAACATTTACGGTTTACTATCGTTTTACCTATGTCAGACACAAGTATTATGTCAAAAATAATAACCAAGGGCTCAACATTAACACGAGTGTCTCTATTTTTTCAGCATCCAATATTCACTTGCGTTTTACCTGCTTCACACATAAACATTATATAAAAAATAATAACCAGCTTTTCTTCACTAACGCACCTGTCTCTATTATTAAATATTTATATCGTGGCTAACACTAGTTACTCCATTTTTACAAAATTAGAGACTCTACACGACAGTAACTACGCAATTCCTTACTATTCGTTTTAAGTTTCTCTTCATAATATGTTATTTCAAAAATAGGAATCTGGTGATCGATGGTCTAAATTACCGGCAAAAAGGGTATGTCATTGCCTTTAAGAATCCAACTCGGGCAAATCTTAATGCATACTAATCCGTGTCCGAATCACAATCCAGAAGCAAAGTAAAAACTTTGGAACTGACTAGTTAGGTTAGACACGTGACCTTCCACCAGGGAAGTGAGGCCGGGTGCTCCGGAAAGTGCTATGAGAAAGTACTTATATTTCAGTGTGATTGCCGGTGATCGTGTTTGGGGCTACACCATTGAAAAACTGTAAACCTCTCGTTATAATTGGAATAACATTGACTGGAGCGTAGCATTGCTACGATTAAATCGTAAAAAATAGAAAAAAACAACTCTTGAACCCAGGCAGTTTCCATCAAGCATATCAGTTCATTATTACTAAAAATGTTGTAAATTTGAAGCACTAAACAGTCGTTTCGGACTTAAATTTCTCATCAGTAGTGCTCGAACCAAAATTATGGAAATATTTTTTAAAGGAGATGCATTTTACCCAATCCACCTAAAAGATGAAGCCTAGCTGAGTTTTTTTTTTTAAATTTTTAAATTTTCAGAAGCGGATAATTTTGATAAATTGATGAATTATTGAATCATTGGTAATTATACATCCTTATATGAATCATGAGTAAAGCTACGAACCATGAATCAGTTTCATAGTCATTTTAGCTTGAAATAAATTTAACGAATTATGGCAAGATTTTTTTTAAATTGCGAATATTTTTTTGCCGAAAAATTAAACATTTATTACAAATTGATTTTCAAAATGACAGATTGAATTTCTAAATGTCTTAGAAATTATCAAAATTATAAGGATTTAAAAAAATCCCAGAGATAATTAAGTGGGCAAACTTATTTAAGTATAGATTGTGAAGCACGGACCAGACATGATACAGAAAAGTCATGTCGTTGAACTAAGGTAAGAAGAGTTATCTATCTTTCTCCAATTATTTTAGACTTGGTTTAGTAAGCAAGTAGAGTGCTAAAGCAAGTACAGTTAACTTACGTGACCACAATCCACGTTAAACTCAGTATTTCAGTTATTGAGTTCATACCATTGAAGTTATGCAAGTGTACTCGGTTGTTCTACGTGGGTTTAAAGTACCAAAGATGTTTATGAACAATGGCAGCAGTAGAAGACTTTCAACTTTCCTGGTAATTGGCAAGAGAGTGTCGCCTAGACTTTAATAGAATATTTTCAAATATCACGTCCAGAAACCATACATACTCGATTTAACTACAAAATGTTAATGAAACCAGCTACCACAATTGATTGAAGCTGCATCGGCCGAAGGTTTTAAAATTGCATTTTGGGTTCAAGAGTAACCATCAACATATTTTTTAAAAATATTTTCAATTTTTATATAATATAACTGTCTTACCTCTCCAGATGCCTTACCTATATCAAATTTCAAATGTAAAGAAGTGATTGCAATTTTTGAATAGGGCCAGTCTCATGTTACTGTATCCATGATTTCTAAACAAAAACACACATATTGGTCTATGTACATATCACAATTCCAAGTAAAAAGTAACAACTTTATTAAACTAACAAATTAAGTTAACCATAATAGAAGTGAGACCGGGTGATAATGAAGGGTAAGCACCTCCAGTTTAGCGAATTACACTCGCCACGTTTGTAATTAACATTGAGGAATTGAAGAATCACGGAACTATGGGATATCAAATATGTCAAAGGTAATTTTGAGTACAGAGATATCATACTAATCAACTAAACTTTGATTATTTTTCAATGATTCATTAACATTATCTCTTCGAATAAAACATGTTGCAAAACGTATATACTGAAATTTGTAAATTAAGAATGTTCTCCAAATTGAATCAAGCAATTATTTCTATTTACAAATCAAAAACAAACATACCAATCAATATCTAAATACTAAGTTTAACATATGGTTTCATGTCTGTAGTTTATTATCAATAAGGTGTACTTTTATTTGTTGCGGGAAACAAAATGCTGAAGTATATGAAGCCTTGTAAAAATTTATATTTCATATGGCTTCAGGAAAAAACAAGGTTTCTTCCTCAATCACCTTCATAAATATAGCTTCTGTGTACTTATTGTTGTTGAAATTCAATAAGGACGATGACACAGAATAAAGATATAAAAATCATACTAATAGTACGAGTATACTGAAAAACAGAAACGCACGTATTCAGGGCATCCAGATCAAAATTATACAAGTCCATGAGAGTTGCCTCCCTTATTACGTTCCATATTATGCTAACGCTATTTAAATAAGTCTAAAAGAATTGTACAGCCGATTGAAATGGTCGAGAAAAGAAGAAGAAAGTGTATGATTATTGTTCTGAAAATGGTTGATGGATCAGGCACATAGCCAATAGTGTAAACTGAATATATTTCAATCCCAATGATATTTATCTAGTCTGTCAATACACCTGTAATTAATACATTCAAATACAAACAACTTGCAGTCCCATAGCCTTTAATGTTGAGCAGTATTGTTCGATAATAATAATAATAATAATAATAATAATAACACATGTCTTTAACATCCCAATTACAACGAACGACTTCTCACTGTGTTCTGATTAAAAGACTTTGTGTGAGCGCTGTGGACGTAGTAGAAACCTTTTTAGTGTCTTTACTCTCATGAACGAGACCTTAACCATTTCCCTTATTTGCAAACCAGTGGACCAAACACGCACATTTCAAAATTGAAAACAAGCATTATTTTAAACAACAATTAACATCCCTTGTATATTTATATAATGTATACAATTTTTCATATGTTTATATAAATATTATTTTCATCATTTGTTGTTTTTACATTGCATAATATACGGCAGAGAATACTAAACTTCAAGGAATGTCCTCAGTGATTCCCTCCAGTATTATCAGTAAGAGACAAGAGCTGTTAAGTTGAATGTTCTCGTCATTCATTTAATTTGCGCGTGGCCAACTGAAGTTATCACTCTATATATTCAGTGCAATGAATGTTCAGTCCTTAATCACATGCATTTTGGAGCGGTTATACAAATAGTCGACCAAAACAATGAACCCGTCAGTGAAAACAATTTTACACTACAAACACTATCTGAAAAACAACATACAAACAAATTCAAAGCTCTAACAAAAACAAACCTGGTATTGGTAAAGAAATTAATGCAATTATATATAGACTTGAAATGTATAGTGCCTTGGATGTCGATACCTAATTAACCACTTTCGAACACCTGATCCCTCATTTGTCCATATTTCTTTAAAAATCATATACAGAAAATATGTAGTAAATTCGATAGTATGATAGCATTTTTAATGTGAAAAACTAATGAATAATAAAATAAAATCCCAATTATTGATTCTGAATATATATGACCATACAGTTACTACCACCTGCGATACTAAATGGTCACGAAAGAAAGGTGAATATATGATGAAAGATGGAGAGGGAATAAAAATTCTCTAAATCGTGTAAGGTAAAATTAGAATACAAGATTGTGAAAAATTAAAAGTCCTGTCACCAATGTAGAGTAGCATGTACGATGCAAGATGGTGACAAAATAAAATTTCTCTAAGTAGTCTAAGGTGAACGTATGATACAGCATGGAGGAGAAAGAAAAGTCCTCTAAATAGTGAAAGCTGAACGTATGATATCGGATGGAGAGGAGAAAGGAAAGTCCTCTAAATAGTGAAAGGTGAACGTATGGTACAGCATGGAGGAGAGGAAAGAAAATTCCTTTAAATAGTGAAAGGTGAACGTATGATACTGCATGGAGGAGAAAGGAAAGTCCTCTAAATAGTGAAAGGTGAACGTATGATATTGGATGGAGAGGAAAGAAAAGTCTTCTAAATGCTGTAAGGTAAACGAACGATACAAGATTGTGAGAAAATAATAGTCCTGGCATTAATGTAGAGTTACACGTACGATACAAGATGGTGCCTAAATATAAGCCTGGAAACAAATGTATACAAGATTGTGACAAAACTTATAAAAGTTGATAGTATAAGATGAATGCAGAATGCAAGACAAATTAAAAGTTATGAAGCTAAAGTATAATTACACATACGATACAAGATGTTTGCAACAAATTTTGAAACTAATGTAGAATTTAACGCGCTATACAAGATGGTAAAATAAATGCTCAAACTAATGTATAATTGCATGTATGATACAAGATGGTGACGGAATAAATGTCCAGGAAAGTTCCGAAACATATAAAAATAAATAAGAAGAATGATTAAACGCTATATTAAAGCTGTATAACAAACGCCATTTTGTTGCCATCTTCCCTTTTCTATCTAGCAATACACATGCTTCTCCTGCTTATAAAGTATTTGTTCCTCAATTATTACGCTAGGATATATCTTGTTTCCACTATGAGAACCTTACACAACAAAGCAATAAATCGATGACTGGGCCTAATGGATATTGCAAGACTAGGCTTATAAAACCCTCAAACAGTTTATTGCCGTCATCATAATGTTGTTTATAAGTATGTATACTGTCCCTGTATCCAAAATGATTCTGGATATATTAGACGTCCCATAGTTCTATGTACCTTCCAATCTCTTATTTTAACTTTAATTTGAAATAGCGCGGATGTAGCTAGCTAGAGAGAAGACGATAACATCACTGGTGCCAGGTCGCATGTTTACTTAACATGTCAATTTTAACTTTTTTTTGCATTTTTTGCTTTGGAAACGGATTGGTATGTTTGTTTTTGTTTAAAGACACAGTAACACACGATAGACCAAATTCTAAAATTGCAATGACATCAGGTATCTACAGAGGTTAGACAAGTACACTTACACAAGCCTAATCAAAAATAAACATACCGATTCATCCAAATCAGAATTCTAAGTAAAAACTCTGGAAATTCAACCAGGAAAGTGAAGCCTGTTGCTCCAGAAGTGTAAGCACCTCCTGTTTAGCTATATACATCCGCCACGTGTGTATTTAAATTAACCAATGTCAGAAGCATGACACTCATGTATGAGACGTCAAATATATTTAGTCCTTATTGCATTCATGTTTAATTTGGCTGAAGCCGTCTGATTATATGGCTTTTACTTCTGTCAAAATATAAGTGATTTATCATTACACTAACTGTTATTGTATGTATGCATTAACACTCCTGTCCACTTTGATGTGAAGATTATGATTTTTGTGATAATGTTTCGTCAGCAGTCTACTACCGAAATTAAACAAAAAACTTCCAAAATTCTTAAATATTTATTCAACAAACTTTTATCGAAAGAGCTTAACATATAAACATGTGTTTGATAAAAGGATAAAGTTTCTAAGGCAATAATAATTTCATGCACGAGAGATTTTTAGTGGATATCTGAATCCTTTGTGGGTATTTATTGTTGCAATTAGGCATTTTGTCTTCGCAACATTGTTTTATAGTCTTCGCTTTTTGCACACTCGCAACTTTGAATAAAAAGTAAAATAAACGTGAATAAAGATTAATATTTTTTCTCGTAACAGGAAACGTATGTGTGTGTAATATTTCTGCATAGAGCAAAACGTTGGCGCAATGGGTATTCAAGCCCTTGAAAAACCAGGCAAATATTGGATCATGTTGTGCATATGACGGAAAACATCACCAAGGACATCACCACCGCCATTTTCGCCATGTAAATTCCACTTAGCGCCAGTATTTCCCTCTCTACAGAAATACTTTATGGCAATTGTGGATGCGCATACTGATTTTAAGTTACGACTAGGCACAAGTAAGTGAAAAAATCTCAATCTTCATTCAAATTTATTTGATTTTCTATGGAAATAAAGCGTAATTCGCTCTCACAAACACACTGACTTGATAAGTCAATTAAGTAATTTATTCATAATTGTTTGTTTTACTAAACTATGTATTTCTTACAGAGATTAAAAGTGTGAGAAACGAGAAAACGAGAAACCAAAAATTATATAAAGCTTTATCTGACACTTTTAGAAATAGACATTGTGAATAGCGAGACATTTGCATCAATTTCTTACTTTTGTTAGTTGGCAGTGAGGATTGGCTTTAGGGAAAACCACAGTGTCAGCAATTGAGCAACGAATAAACAAGCGTTAATGAAATTTACCAAACGCAAATTTTATTTTATTTTTAAAAAATGCACGTAACACTTAACATCAGCATCCTCCTTATTAGACAGCTAAATAAAAGAACACAAACAGCATCAATAGAAAAGTCAATAGAATCAAGGCGATAGAGATACTTGGGACATATTGTAAGGAAAGAGAACAACGAAAACGGAAAGATTGCATTGACCTGGGCCCCAGAAGCAAAAACAAAGAGACGAAGAAGACAAAGAGAGACCTGAAGAAGAACGATTAAAAAGAAAGGATATGCGCTGACCAAGTTAAAGGACTGTGCAGAACAGGGCGAGAGATATGTGCTTCGCCTAATGCTCCACTAGGAGCAAAGAGAATTGGTGGGTAGGTAAGTAAAACAAACAAAGGATTTACATGTATGTCTTTTGTATACCATTAACTAAGAACTTATAGGGATATTATGATAAAATATCCATGAATGTTTAGTTACGCGTAACTCGTAGTTTAAAAAAAAGATGGAATTATCAAAAGGGTAAACTTGAATAAAGATTGATATTTTTCACTTACATATACCTAGTTAAAACAAGAAATGTGTATGTGCATATGTGATTAGCGTGAAATATATCTGCACAGAGTAAAACGTTGACATTATGGGGATTTAACATGTTAAAAAAATAGGCAAATGACGGATCCTGTGCATATGACAGAAAACGTCACCAAAGACATCACCTCCGGTGTAAACATCACCATTTTCGCTATGTAAACTACAAATAGCACCATCAGTTTCCCTTCTACAGGAATACTTCATGACAATTGCCAATGTGCATACAGAGTTTCAGTTACGACTAGGCACAAGTAAGTGAAAAAATCTCAATCTTTATTCAAATTTATTTAATTGTCTATAATAATAAAGCGCAATTCACTACCACAAACACTCTGACTTGATAAGTGAATAAACGAAATAAGGGATTCATATGTATGTCTTGTGTATACAATTGCTTAGAATTCATAAAGACGTTTTGTTTCAATGTTTCCGTGATTGTTCAGTTTTGCACGTAACTTGTAGTTTAAATAAGAATAAAAGATACCAATATAAAAACACGTTATCTTTGAAATTCAAAATTAAACTTCAGAAAAATTATACACGAATCATAAATTTGTTGTTAAAAATTTCGAATGTAATTTATTTTTAATTTTTTTCACTGAACTATATATTTCTTACAGAGACTAAATGTGCGAATGTACGAAAAAACCATTAATTATATAAAGTTTTGTCTGACACTTTTAGAAATAGACATCGTGAATAGCGAAACATCTATACCTATTTTTCACTTTAGTTAGTGGGCAGTAGGTATTGGCTTTAGAGAAAACTACAGTCTCAGCAATTAAAGCAACTAATAAACACGTGTTAACAATGACATTTACCAAACGAAAATATCTCTCTCTCTCTCTCTCTCTCTCTCTCTCTCTGAATGATTCAACGATGAAAAGTGAGGAAATGTGTGATAAATGGAGAGGTAATCATATAGTAGTTAATTTTCTTCCAATGGTGGTAACCTTTTATTGGATAATGCAAATCGTCTCCAAATCACCTAACGATACTCCATTTAAGTAACGTTTTGGGGCATTATTTAACCTACGGTAGCCATGTGGACGCAAGAGTTGTCCCATATATCGTTGTCGATGTCCCCTACTAAGACGGTAATAGAGATAATAATTATACCCAGATCAAAGTCAGAAGCATATCTCTCTCTCTCTCTTTCTCTCTCTCTCTCTCTCTCTCTCTCTCTTTCTCTCTCATAAATGTATGCTTACTTTCCTGTCGCTTCGTTATCTTCCTCAGCACCCTGTCTCTGGTTACCATGGCGATCTCCATCCTTAGTTTTTCTTCCATCGCTTTCCTCCCTATATCAACAAAACATGATGAAGGCATGTGTTATGATATTTTATTACTTCCGGTGGCGTTACTTCCCTTCTAGAAATCCCCATGTTAAACCTAATTTGCCAGTTTCCAAGTTTTTACTATACGTTAGGATTGTGATTTGTACATGGATGGGTTTGTTGTTTTTGACAAAACATTAACATATGAAATTTTATAGAATATACAGAGTTACATAAACCACACAGGTGAGGACTTTTTCATTACCATGCCAAGCATCTGTCTCTGTGTGTTTTAATGTTAAAAATCATCCGGCTTTCGCAAAATACTAATACCCCTCTTTCCCCTACCAAGGGGGTGGGGGTGGGGTAGATAGATATGATTATATAGACCTGGAGTAATCAGGGAAATATTTCCAGCTAAGAAACTAAGCAACTTCAAACTTTGGTTTAAGAATCCCCTGTAATATACACGTGCGCGTTGTGACACACTGAGCTAATAAGGCAAAGGTAAGAAAAAATTAACGTAACTGTGAAAACTGCTATGGTTACACTGGTTAAGTTGCCGCAAAAATGACAGGAAACTGTGCCTGGCATTTTGGTACACATGTATTTCATAACACGTTGTTTTGTCTTATGATTTTTAAGAAGTAATATTTCTGATTTGTTGCAGAATAACCTACTCGTAAATAACGTAAACAATCGAAAACTTGCCATATGACAAAAAAAAATTAAAAAATAAATCACAAGGTTATTGGGTGACAAAAATTTAATCAAACTTCTGACTTAGCACAAAATGTTGATGTTAAACCGCACGAAAAAATGGCTTTACTTGAATGGCTTTATTTATAAATAAATAAATAAATAAATAAATAAATAAATAAGTAACAGGGTACAAAGTGACAGAATGTTTCTAAGCACAAACGGTTGTTAAACCTGAAGACAAAATAATGAATAAATAAATAAATAAATAAATAAATAAATAAATAAATAACAGGGTACAAAGTGCACAGAAATTTTTAAGAAACTACCGACTAAGCACAAGCAGTTGCTCCAGAGAACGATCAGGACGTCTTTTGTAGCTTGCAACACCCTCCATGTGTGTAATCAAAATTGAAAATGAAAAGAAAAATATGGAATTATGAAAAAACTATATCCAGGGTAATTTTGGATTCAGAAAAATCATATTTATTAATAATATTGTAATAAATGCCATAAAATTTTTAGGGCATTGATAAGCCTTGGCGCGGAATGTTCCTGTGTCAACAATCTATTTGTGAGCAGCTTGCTTCATTTTAAAAAATTCTCGTAGTTAAAGCAGGACCAACCATAACGAATTGATTGTGAAATAATAATAATTAAAAAAATAATTAATCAAACTAACGACTTAGCACGAAAAGTTGGTGTTAAAATGCAAGACAAAATAATAAATAAAAATAATTACTGTCAAACCTGTCTATAAGGACCACCCAAGGGAACAAGTAAAAGTGGCTGTATGGGCAGGTGACATTTATGTACAGGTTCAAATAATATGAATAAAGAACAACTGGAATACAATTTTACTGGCCTTTTAAGCAGGTTACCGTTATATAGATGTGGCTTTTAAGGCAGGTTGGACTATATTATAAATAAATAAATGACAAGGTATAGAGGTGACAAAACACTTTTAATCAAACTACTGACAGAACGAAAAGTTGATGTTTAACTGCAAGACAAAATAATAAATAAAACAATAATTATTATTAAATAAATGACAAGAAATAGAGGTAACAAAAAAATCAATCAAAGTACTGACTTAACACGTAAAGTTGATGTTAAACTGCAAAACAAAATGGCTTTACTAAAATGAATAGTTAATAAAATAACAGGGTTTAAAATGACGGAATATTTTAAAGAAACTACCGACTAAGCACAAACAGTTGTGAAACTAGAAAACAAAATAAATAAATAAATGAATAAATAATTAAATAAATAAATAATTAAATAAATAAATAACAGGATACAAAACTGACATAATATGTAATAGAACTTCTGACTTAAGAAAAACATTTGTTGTTAAACTGCATGTCAAAATAGTATTTAATAGCGTCTTTATTTTAACAATTAAATAAATAAATAAATAAATAGAAATAAACAAAAAAATAAATAAATAAATAAATAAAAAACAGAACTGGATTATTATGTAATAAAACTTCTGACTTAAGAAAAAATTTGTTGTTAAACTGCATGTCAAAATAGTATTTAATAACGTCTTTACTTAAATAAATAAATAAATAAATAACAGAGCTAACATTATATGAAATAAAACTTCTCGTTCACGTCAAAACAGTGTTTAATAACGTCTTTTCTTAAATAAATAAATAAATAAATAAATAAATAAATAAATAAATAAATAAATAAATAAATAACAGAGCTGACACAATATGTAATAAAACTTCTGACTAAAGAAAATACATTTGTTGTTGAACTGCATGTCAAAACAGTATTTAATGGCGTCTTTACTTAAATAAATAAATAAATAAATATCTGGTGAGAGAATATGTAATAAAACTACCGATTAAGGGCGGGCAGTTTTTAAATTGGATGACAAAATTGTATTAAATGGCATCTTTCTTAAGTTGCTGAATTTTCATTTGAAATAAAGTGTTATATAATCCACATTTTTTGTCCTCGAATTGTTTTGATTCAAACATATTACATTACATTTATAAAAAAAATAATATACATGAATGTTATATAATAAAATTGTAAGTTTCCATAATAATAAGTTTTAGGTTTTCATACTTACATGGTTAACTCTCTTCTTCTCTCAGTGTGAAACACATGCTTCAAGCCATGGTGTCTTTATTTTACGTTTATATAGTAAAGTTATTTGTATCTGACGTCATAAATCATTCAACATTTCCCAGATGGATTCGACTGATGCAGAGACTATAATTAGCATATAACGTGGGAAGTATATTCCAATGACAGATCGATATTATATTCGCGTATATTAAATCCTCAATCTACCTGTACAGGTATACCATCAACGTCATCAGCAGTATCCAACATCCCTATATACTTATATTTTATTCATTCGTAATATATTTGATTGGAATAAAGGATCGGTTTTCATAAAACTGATACCTCTATTTAGGTGTCAAGTTTCAACGATGGTCTATTCTAATTAAAAAATGGGTATTTTTGGAAAATATTTAGTGATTCTTCTAGAAATTATTTTTTGTAAAAATTCTCCCCGTTAATGAATATATCCGTTTAGGGTAAAGGTATCGTAATATTTTCCCCTTACTTTAAAAGAATCATTGACACACGTGGGGTGTAGCTAGCTAAACAAGAAGTGCTAAATCTTCCGGAGCATCCGGCATGACTTCCCTTGTGGATATACACGTTTTTTGCCAGATTTGAAAGTTTTTACTTTGCTTCGGGATTGCGATTTTGAAATGAATAGGTATGTTTGTTTTGACTATCCCTAGGGACAACACAGAACGTTTGTCTATATAAACGCGCATTTTAGAAGGGACACATTTTACTGAACATGTTTCACTGTTGTACAAAGCAACCAGAATAACGCAAACTAACACACTAGACTGGGGAACCTTTTTGACGACTGTCAAAATCTGTGTTAGAAATACTGATAATGCTTTAATAGTGCATTTAGAGGAACCGGCTATATAGCCTTCCTTGAAAAGAATATCCTGTAAAGTTAAAAATCCTATGATTGGAGAGAAGGAGAGCACTTCACTTTTTGGTCAAATAAGTTCTAGTGTATGTAGGATTGTCCGATATACTATCGAACCATAGCTGCTTAATTCTAGGTACATTTTTATCTTTTAAAAACAAACATAGGCGTCAATGTTCCAATCACAATCGCAAAAATCAAAGAAGCAAAGAAAATACTATCAAATTATGTTAAACATGCAATTTCGCAAGTGAAAAGATGCCATTTTTTGGAAGGATAGGCATCTCCTATCAACCTTGCTGCGCTCACCACGTGTAAAAAAATTGAAACTGATAGTAACCTGTCTGAAACTTTTGGACGTCAAGAATTTCTTTGGATACAGAGACACCAATGCTTCCCGTTATTATTGTGATGACGACCATAACACTTTAAGGGCCTTGCAATATCTCTGAGTATATCGCTGCTTGCTCTGTTGCAGTTTCCCTTTTTGGGAACAAGCTCTTGTATAGCGTATAAATGAAAAACAACCCATCAATCCGTGCCCAAATAATAATCCCAAAGCAAAGTAAATCTTTAAAACTCATAAATTAAGTTTTAACACTTGAACTTTCACCAGGGAAGCGAGGTCGGGTGCTCCGAAAGTGTAAGCACATCCTGTGTAGTTTGTAATCAAAATTGAGAAAAAAAGAATAATAGATGTATGGTACGTCAAATATATCCAGGGAAATCATGGACATAGAACTTTCCTACTTGTCAACAATATTGTAATAAATGCTATAAAAGTTTTGAGGTTATTGATAAGCCTAGGCTTGGAATATCCCTGTGTCAACAATTATATTTGTAAACAACTTGCTTAGAAAATTCCCGTAATGGAATAAAGTTCTACCATATCGAATTAATCGTGAAACAAAAGGAGAAGCAGGTATGTTGATGCATAGAAAAGGAGAGTTGACGTAATAATTGAGCTTAAAGTCCAAATATGAAGCAGAACTTGAATAATAAGTCATATCTTTTATTTCAAGCTCAATAGATACATGGCAATTTAGGACTATTACAAGATAGAACGGCATCTATATTTTAGTATGTGGAGTTAGGTGCACTGGTGACAGTCTTCTCTCTAGATTTCAAAAGGTTATGTATATATTCTGCTTCATACGAAAAGGAAACGGATCGGCAAGCAAGGAACACCGTTTGTGCTCATTGCCCATTGGTATACAGATCGTTTATTGGAAACCTATATTACTAAACACAGCAAATATGTTGTCTATCAAAACTTCTAAAATATCGTTGATGGCATCATCAGTAGAATTTTGTTTGATGTATGTATGGTGCTTGACAAAATGTAGCTAGCGCAGCTAGCAAGGCATGTGGCGTTTACCCTTCCAGAGCTTCCGGCGTCATTTTCTTGGAGGAAGTTTAAATGTCAAACTTAATTTGTCAGTCCTCAAAGTCTTTCCTTTGTTTTTGGGATTGTGATTTAAACACGAATCGTTATGTTTGTTTTTTATTATCTTTCATCAAAATATTCTATGTTATTTAAGGTTACAAGCTTTGACTTGACTCAAGTAGGTGAGTGATACCAAAATAGAATGGCAATTCTATTTCACATTATTTTCTGTAATTTGTGTACATAATTATAATTTACTAACCGCCGACAAATCAGCAGATGAACACCCCCAATTAGTCTAATAAATCTGAAACGTCAAGTTATGTTTTCTGTTTACTTTTGCTAGTAACAATTCTGGACCATAAAGTATGAGTATTTATGACTTAACCTTTTAAATTTCGCTGCACATGATCTAGACGACCGTTTCGGAAGATTTCTCAACACTAGAACTCGATCTAAATAGGGATACTCAAAATACTATTAAGATGTTAAAATAAGTAAAATAGTAGAAAATGAATATTAAAATATCCACCTACGACAATAAAGCATAGCTTTGTTTTTTAGGAATTGCAAATTTTGATATTTATGGGGTTTTATTTGTTCGACTTCATCGCTTGGGGACGTCTGTGAGTTGATATTTTGCCAATTTTTGAAATCTTCCATCTAAGATATTTATGGTGATGATATGCTAACATCAGCAATATACCACGCGTCAATGTGTCGAATTGCTTTTTTTCATGAACAAGGGCATAAAACATAACACCGACCGTTGTTAAATTGTGAGGAGGACAATTGTGTCAGAAACAAATAATAGTTCAAGAGAAAAGCCATAAAGCATTGACTGTATCAAACTACAGTAAAACAAAGGGCATCGTGATGAGGCAAATCATATTGGTCAAGTACAGAGGGAGAATTTGCGTAGGCGATAACCACCTACGGTACAGATCTGTCGAAAGTTTACCATCCACCTAACGAATAGGAGTCGAGGGTCGGGGCTGGTGAGTGACAGAGATGTATTTGGTTGTAACAAAAAAACGCCAAGATAGATGCGCAAAAAGCGGGCAAGATGTAGACAACGAGGAACAGAGGCAATCTGCATTTTCGGCACCTATTCGTAACGGCTTAGTGTTAAACTTTCAGCAGGTCTGTCCCGTATGGCTATTGCTAAAGTGTCATATATATGTTTTGATTTGTTACTAGAATAATAATAAAATATCGTATGACAATTGATAAGTTTATAGGCTATTTTTGATCTTGTTTCATTGGTGTTTTTTTGTTTAGAATACTGCAAGAATCGTACCATGTACAAAAACTACGTATATCGTCACGAATCTGTTCGAGAACAGATTTATTGCTTTCTTTATAAATATTAATATTAATGCAATTTTTGCATGGACATCTTTTTCTCAAAATAGATTTTGTCCTTAAATAATTACACAGTCTGGTGATTATACTAAAACGGATTAATTATTCAGGACTGACACAAGCAACACAGGCCCAATCCAAAAATTTGGTTTCTTCTTTAAATACTACCATATAAATAGAATCTCTTTGTCAACTGTAAAAATGATGTATTAGTATATAAGCGAACTGATGGATGTATCAAGCACAAAGGATGGCACACATAACAGTTGTTTTATAATCTTCCCTTAACTGTTTCGGAGCACCTGGTCCCATTTTCCTGGAAGTTCACCTGTTTAACTTCATATTTCAGTTTTAAAAGTGTTATATTTGATTTGGGATTGTGATTTTGATTTATACAGTTCAGACAGAAAAAGCTGTTCGTATCCAAATCTTAATTTCAAAGCAAAGTAAAACCTTTGAAACTGAAACTGGTAAATCAGGTTAAACACGTGGGCTTACAACAGGGATGTGAGGTTGGGTGCTCTGAAAAGGTAAGACACTCCTGTTTAGCTAGCTGCATCCACACGTGTGTAATCATAATTGGGAATGAAAGAAATTTGGAACTATCGTATTTCAAATATACCCAGGGCAATTTTAGATACAGAGAAGTCATATTTGTCAACAATATTGTGACGACATCCAAAGTACGTTTTGAGGGCCTTGTAATATCCTTGCGCCATCAAGCAGCTTGCTCCGTTGTATAAAGTTTCCGCAGTGGGAATAAGATCTACCAATTCGTATTAATTGTGAAACTAATACACCATAAGCAGTAAATTGCTGCATAGAAACGAAAAGTGGAAAAATTAAAGTCGTCATGTTTGCCATACAGCTTAAAATGTAACATTTGATGGCGTTATAATTGAAGTTTAAGTATAAATATGAAGCAGAACTTGAAAAATCGTCTAAGGGTATTGCAAAGTCACATGCGAGTCCTTTAAACAACCAAAAGAAATAACAAAAAAATTAAAATGGTTCAGTACTCCATATTGAAATAAAAAAAATTATGGCTTCCAAGGAAGTTAATTTTCTCATATATCTGGTACATCAAACATTTTAGAACAGTTTTATTTCAATATTTTACATGGGACAAAGGACCATTATCCTTATCAAATGTTTAAAGAGTATAGACGCTTTGGCAAAGGGCATTTTGTGTGATATAAAAAACACCATCATAATCAAAACCAAATATACCGGTCCATGTCCAAATCACAATACCAATTCAAAGCAAAGTTAAAACTGACAAATCAATTTAAACAAGACCGGGTGCTCCGGAAGGTTAATCTAGCTACATCCGTCAAGCGAACTGACTAGTATTTGAACATCACAACTCAAGTAGGAAATGATAAAGGGTTTGATCAACATTTTGTGACTTGTTCTACTAAGATTATTTTACGCCGCGGTAGCTTAATGGATACGACGTTACTCTACAAATCCAAGGTCTCTCACCGCAAGTTCGAGTTCCGCTCAGAACATAGGTGGGAAAATGAATTTTGCCGTTGGCCTTTACTGGTTCACCCGGTGTCAGTATAATTTGACTGGGGGAGTGGTACGTTGTCTGTGAGCTAGCACTTCAAAGTCGCACTGAGTGGGCACTGGTACGTACAAGGCAGGCCATTAAACACAATCCACTTCAAATGCATACACGAACTTGTTCATAGATTAATAAAGAAGTTTCCGTCGCGAATAACTGAAAACTTTATGGTGCGACGTTTAGCAACATTCAACAACAATAACAACAACAACAACAAAGATTATTTTTCAAAACTTTTTATACACATATTTCATGACAATCTAAAACGATAAAACAAAACTTTAATAGGAAAGTGATGTTACATTTATGTTTGAATACTACAAAATACGTTTTGGATTTCATAAATGAAGATAAAAGAGGCAAAATATTAAACCTAATCAAACTTAACCTCATGTTGTACAGCCTAGGATATTTTTCATGAGTGGTTATCCATTAGGTTCCTAATTTTTCCCATTCTTTTCATTCTCAATTTTCTATTATACACGTTGCGGGTGGATGTAGCTAGCTAAAGAAAGAGGTGATTATCCATCCGGGGCATCCGATCTCGCCTCATTCGTTAAAGTTAGTGTGCTTACCTTCATTTGTCAGCTTCAAAGTTTATAATTGGCAAAAACATAGATTGTGTGTTTTTGTTTTGATTTGTTATCAAGGTATATATTTAAAGGGTAAAAGTTCAGCAGTTCAGATGCCAAAAACGTTTTATACACCTGTCTT
This sequence comes from Anadara kagoshimensis, assembly GCA_021292105.1. NCBI lineage: Eukaryota > Metazoa > Mollusca > Bivalvia > Arcoida > Arcidae > Anadara > Anadara kagoshimensis. Next base: position 21,878,937 of record CM037858.1, on the reverse strand, counting down.
AATTAACAAATGATATAGAAATGCCCTCCATTGTAATTCCCCAACAGCTGAGCAAAGACGAAAAGACAAAAGAAAAATATAACTAACATTGATGAGAATAAACCCATATACTATTTTATTCTTAAATGGAATATAATAAGTTGCAGGTGAATAAATCTCGCTTAGTAAAAGCGCCTAACGATGCACCGGAATTAACAAATGGAAGGAAAATGCACAACATAAAAGAAAGGTTTGTAGAAGACAAAATAATCTACATTGGGCTGGTATCGGTCGCAATCATACACAAAATCGATAAAGACTAAATCGCGCGCCCAAGGTAATTTGACCACATGGACCGGTGTGTGTGTGTGTGTGTGTGTGTGTGTGTGTGTGATATTAAACCTCGGTCCATTGCCACTATTTGTTCAGTCAGATTTTGGCGTTATGACGGGTTTGGCGTTAGATTTAGGGAGATGACTAATAGAATATGTAGAAACAGAGCACTCGGCCTCACTTCCCTGATGGAAGTTCACGCGTCTAACCTAACTTGTCAGTTCCAAAGTTTTTACTTTGCTTCTGGATTGTGATTCGGACATGGATTAGTATGTTTGTTTTTATTTTTTTTATTTAAGTACTTCAAATTCCTTTAATATTAAGCAAGTTATCACAGGTAGCGAGGTCAGTATAATGAGGTTATATTGAATATGCAAAAAAAACATGATACTTGAGTACGGCATTTTATATTACAAAAAATGAATACATGACACCTAAACTGTCGGTAATAAGTGTCATTTTAAAAACTATTGTTGTTCGTAATTTCTACTCCATCATGAAGATATCCAATATCATCTCGTTCATATATAGAGGATCTTAGACGAGTGGGGGTTTAATATTTAATTATTGAACGAGTTTAACCTTGTTAAATCTGGAGAGAAAACTGTCGCCAAATCATTCAACTCAACATACAGATATATAGATGTCGTTCTGTCTCTTAACAATCCTAAATTTGGAGACTATGTAAATATCATCTATCCTAGTGAGCTTGAAATAAAAGACACGACTGATTCCTCAAGTTCTGCTTCATATTTAGACTTATACCTGAATTATGACGCACAGGAAAGGCTACATTTAAAACTTAATGACAAACGTGATGACTTCAATTTTTCTATTGTCAACTTTCCTTTTTTATGCAGCAATTTACCTGCTTCTCCTGCTTATGGTGTATTTGTTTCCCAATTAATACGCTATGGTATAGAGCTTGTTCCCACTACGGGGACTTTGTACAACGAAGTAGGCTGCTTGCAAATAAATTGTTGACTCAGGGATATTGCAAGCCTAGGCTTATCAAGGCCCTTTAAAAGTTTTATGGCCGTCATCACAGTATTGTTGATAAGTTTGATGTCTCTGTGTCCAGGATTGCCTTGGATATATTTGACGTCTCATAGTTCCATGTTCCTTTCACACAATTTTGATTACACACGTGGCGGGTGTAGCTAGCTAAACAGGAGGTGCTTACCCTTCCGGAGCACCCGGCCTCACTTCCCTGGTGGAAGTTCACGTGTCTTACCTAACTTGTCAGTTCCAAAGTTTTTACTTTGCTTCTGGATTGTGATTCGGAAATGGATTAGTATGTTTGTTTTTGATTCTATATATCACATAACTCAAAATACCGAGGCATAATGACAGGTACATATTATTTGATGCCATATAGAAACAGACGATTTCTATCTAGGTCAGACAAATCACCTCCAAATTAACTGCGCAAGTAAGAATATAGTTCTATTTGGTTATAGTAAAAGTAAATTAATCACCTAGAAAAAAAGACATAATCAGTATGTAAGTTTAAATCATAATATTTTTCCGAATGCATCAAAATTATTTTTCAAAGAATCGGAAAGTCTTCAATAATCTAAAAATAAACAACAGACTGACACAGTTTTCATATGACGTCATTAGGCACGACCACTACGTAAATCAGAAGCGTGATAACTGATTACGTCACAATCAAGTGATATTACATGGGTACCTGTGTAATACGAAAAATATTACACCGTTTTATTCCATCAATAAACAGGAGGGTTATGTGATATTGTTTGTTATTGCAATACGATCGAGTTGATACATAATACTTAATGGGAACCATTTATACAGTATAGGAGATATAATGAAAATCAGTATGTTGTGTTATTATTTTAATAAATCAAAAACAAACACACCAATCCCATGTACAAATCACAATTCCAAAGCAAGTAAAAAATTTGAAACCCGAAAATTAAACGAACGTGATCTTCCACCAAGAAACTGAGGACGGGTTCTATGGAAGATACTCATATCCTGTTTTGCTAGCTATATCCGTCACCTGTGTTATAAAATTGTAAATGAAAGGAACATAAAACTATGGGACTACTAATAAATTTCATTGCAGCTGAATAACTGGTACATTTCTATCAAATGCAACTACAATTCATAACAGCTAACAATGGAAACTTTGAAAGAAAATACATGTATAATTTAAACATGTTCTTGTTACAAAATCTACTGATTATGAAACTTTCGACTCGGCATGATCCCTGGATTTAAGACAAATATACACAAGAATTCTAATTTGATTGTAACAATAAACTATCAATGAAAATCGTGAATTGTCAAAGTATTTTGAATCCTAAAGTGTATTTCTTTAATATTTATCTTTATGAGCATCCTTCGATTTATAGTCAATCAAAAAAAACAAACATACTAATCCATGTCCGAATCATAATCCAGAAGCAAAGTAAAATTTTGGAACTGACAAGTTAGGTTAGAAACGTGAACTTCCACTAGGGAAGTCAGGCCGGGTGCTCCGGAAGGATAAGCACCTCTTGTTTAACTAGCTACACCCACCTCGTGTTTACAATTCCAAAATCTGAAGTCGACTAAACTAATCGTGAAAATTTATCGAGGCTTTATTTAATTTCCTGTATCTTTACACAAGTTTGGTTTTAGTACGACTGAGTTATAATTTAAATAGTCAAATGCATTATAAATTTGCAAAGATCTTAACTTTTTTCTCTTTGGGTTGTGATTTGAACATGGACCGGTATGTTTTGGTTGATTGATTATGGGCTAAAACATTTTAAGACGAACGCAAAGATAACAAGACAAATAGGTGAGACGTCTTTACATCAGCAACGTATTTTTGGATCATAACTCTGGGCTATGATTCAGTGTGCGAATAGTAAATAATGATTTCATAGAAGCAATACTGAGTGTGTTTCTCTTTTTATTGCGTAATGACTATTAATATAAAGATATTTGAAACCGAAAACATGTACTTGGCAAATACAGTAAAGATGTCACATAGTAATTCAATGGTATAACACCCAAACAGGACAAGACAATAAAATATAGACACATTAACCACAAACAGAGGAAGACCTAAGGAGACATGGCGGAGATCAGTTGAAAAAGGGATGGACTTCGGGCATAGTACAGCAAATGGCAGCCGACAGACAGAGATGGACGTCCTCGGTCAACGCCTTTTGTGCCCAAGGCACGAAGAGGACTAAGTTTGTAAGTAAGTTAACCACAAATTATGAGAATATACTACTTAATTCGTAAATCCGATGTTGTCTTGCCATTTTAGATTTAAGGCACAACGAATAATAAGCAAAGTAATACCCTTAATTGGGCAGTGATTATTTAATTTTACCATTCAAATCAAGTTCCATACATTTAGCTTAATGGCGTCTAGCAAATTATAATGTTGCTGGCAAAGACAGAGGACTAAACATTTTTATAAGGCAATGACATACTGAATATTTCTGTAACTTTACAAAAACCCTACTAAAAATTATCGTTGTAAACAACCATCTAAAATATGTTTTTGTGTATTAAATGAGCTAAATACATGGATTGGATTCAAAGTATGAATTTTAGCATCGACTCGGCTCATGTAGGTGCAAAACGTAATGGTTAATTGATTTTAACCGTGCCATTGAAATTCTGTGAAATATTTGCGTTGTTCCTTTCTATGCAGCAGAGTAAACGGACAGCAGTGTTTCTGGCAGAGTTATGTGATACAGCACAACAGTAGGTAATAAGGGGTTCTAGCTAAAACTGTCACCAATTATTTAATAATTGAAATATACCTGATTTAAGGTTGGGCACATGTATAATGAAACGACAATTGTCATTTGGTTATTTCAGCACAATTCTAAACTTGTGATAGAACTGTTGTAATCAGAAAGAAAGTAATTAAACAAGACTAGTCACGTATGTCATGATAATACTCAGATTCCATTCTATGTAACAGCACTTAGCGACCGTTTCGGAATACACTTCCTCATCAGTAGTGCGTGGACCAAAATTGTGAAACCAAAATTGTTTCCCCAAAATATTAAAAAAAATATCAAGAGGACCAAAATATATTTTACCAAATTTAGCTAAGGAAATACTTTTCATGAGGGAGTATACTTTAGTTTTTGAGGAATTTTTAAAAAAAAACCTATCTATTTACATTCCCACGATCCTATCCTTGCTATATTGTGTGTTTATCTAAAACCTATTCAATATTAATTTATTGTTTACAACTAATGTTTCATTTATTTTATTTGAACATCATAACAATTTATGTTAAATAAAGGAACCTTATTTGTATTTATCCAACTTTATTTTAAACAGCTAAATAAATAGTTGATACTTTGCAAGCCATGGTGACAAACCCAAAACTAACATACCAAACCATGTCCACATTTCCAAAACAAATTAAAAACTTTGTAGCTGGCAACTTAGGTCAATCACGTGAGCTCCCACCAGGGAAGTGAGACCGGGTGCAACAGAAGGCAAAGCATCACCAACCAGCAAGTCAAATTCCGCTAGGTGTGTAATTAAAATTGGGAAAGAAAGAAGCATGGAACCAATGGACGTCAAACATATCCGTGGTAATTTTGGATACAGATGCATTATACTAATCAACAATATTGTGATGACGGCCATAAAACTTTTTGAGGGCCTTGATAAGCTCTGGCTAAGAAAGGAAGCGCAACCTTGTATTACACTTAAGTTATGCTGTATGTAATTAAAAATTACGATACATATACTATATACATTAAAATCGCACAAGAGAAAGTTATGAACAGGATGAACACGAACTAACAATACTTATTAAAACATACAAGTGTTGCAAACCTAAACTAATGCTCCAAATGAATGTACTGTATTAAACTTCTTTGACTTTTGCTCAAGAAACATAAATAATCAAAACACCTACGCTCTGCATACCCTTATACCTATTTTTTGCAAACATATGTCAGCGAAACGAAAAATCCTTCCATATTTTGCCACAATTCAGTGGAACAGAGAGTAGAATTTATTGTTTGTGTGGAGTATTCAATTTGCACACAAAAATGTCAAACCATAGAAGAACTATAAATAAAGCAGTTGGTTTTATTGCAATGGAAGACATTGTTGCTATATATCTTCCATCCATGTGTCCTTCTCGGAATAAAGGTGATCAAATGAGACAATCTTACTGACTGAATAAATAATAAACAACCACTGCAACTATATTACTGTAAAAATATTAAATTTCGGGTGTGTATATAAAATTAAGACATATAAGAGTAGTTAAATGTTCGTGTGTTTTAAATATGCATTATAAGACAGTAAGCATAATATAATTTTCCCTCGGTATTAATTTTCGCGCAAAAGACATGGCTGCCAAATAAGTGAAAATTGGCATGTGTCAAAAATAAATATGTTAACAGTATTAGACGTAGAGTGTTCAAACTTGTATGTATTTTTTATACCCAGGGTAGATTCAATCGAACTGCTAACTGTTGACCTACTTTTCGCAGTTGCATGATTTTGCTATGTAACAATGTCATTTTTTCAATTGATGACTACAAACATGTTCCAGATTCAAATCTTTAACATTCTTGAACTCAATTTCGGCTTCAACTAACTTGTTATTGTGCAATGCTGGTGGCAAACTTCTGTTATTGTATTCAAAAATCAAAAGCATTCATACCAATCAATGTCCAAATCCAATTACAAAGCAAAGTAAAAACAAATTAAGTTAAATGTATGAACTTCCATCAGTGAAATGAGACTTGGTGCTCTGGAAGGATAAACTCCTACTGTCTAGCTAGCTATATCTGCCACGAGTGAAATCAAGATTGAGAATGAAAGGAACATGGAACTACGGGACATCAAATATATCAAAGGTAATTTTGGATACAGAGACATCATACTTATCAACAATAATGTGACGGCAGCCATAAAACTTTCTGAGGGTCCCTTTAAGTGTAGGCTTGCAATATTTTGCATCAACACTTTATCTGTTAGCAGCTTGCTTGGTTTTATAAAATTGATGTGGTAGGAACAAGCTCTGGCATATTGTTTAATTGAGAAACAAAAACACCAAAACCAGGAAAAGCAGGTATATTGCTGGATAGAAAAGGAAAAGTTGACAACAGATAATTGAAAGTCATCACGCTTATCATACAGCTTGGAATGTATCTAGTCATTTATATTCTAATGTTTAAGACATGCATTCTGAAAAGGAATCTGTCAAAATTCTATTGGTTTCAAGTAGAAATAAAAAATTTCGAAACTGCATCACTGAATGCTGTAGAAAAAATAAAACAATACAATAATACACATTTTAATAAATTTTCAAAGATTTTCAGAAAGAAAGTACAAAAATCTATGATCTCATTGCATTAATATTTGTTTGTTAAATACCTTTCTTAGCAACAAGAATCAAGTCTGTATTAGAAACAAGAATTTTTTATACTACATCTGCTGTAGAAAAAATAAAACATAAAACGGTATTTTTTTCACATTTTAATAAATTTTCAAAAATCTCCACGATGAAAGTACAAAATTCTATGATTTCATTGCATGAATATTTGTTTGATAAATACCTTTCTGAGCAATGAGATTCAAGTCTGTAATTAAACATGGAAATAACTCGTATGAAATATCAATGACAGGGTTATAATTATTGTATGATGAATCATTTACCCTATGTCATGTTTTAATAAATGTTACTATTTTTAGATATCTATAAATGAAAGCAAAATAAAATTGATATTCCTGCAATTTGCAGAACAGAAATAATATTTATTTTTTTTACAAACATTGTTGTATCAAATTTATACAACTTCGTCGTTTTTGCAACATCTTCATACAGTCTTTTATATACAACAAAATTACTCTTAATATTTACTTTTCTCCAATTCAGGTTTTTTTCAAAGTATCATTACTTGATGAAGTGGTTTTACTATGGTTTTTCATAAACGATCAAAGTACATTTATTAAACCAATAAATCCCTGTTTTAGCACAAGTATGTTTTAACAAAACTAAATGTCAATGAACCAAATTGAGGTCATTTTCAAAATGTGATTCCATGATTGGAGCTTAAAACTCCCTTAGCCTTCTCTTTTAAATATGTTAAAATACAGCAATTTTAAGGTATTTTACAGTTGTAAAAGTTTCAAATTTTATAGTGTTCATATGACCATTTTAAAGAATACAGTCAAACCTGCCTTAAAGGACACCTCTATATAATGACTACCTGCATTTAAATGTCATTTAAATCTTATACCAATTGTTCTTCATTCAAGTTATTTGAAGGGCCATCTGTCCATTAAGGCCAATTTTACTAGTTCCATTTGGGTGGCCTTTATAGACAGGTTTGACTGTATCAATTCATTAAATAACACTTTTCAATAATAAATCATTCAGTTCTTATATAAAAATGATTCCACAATTCTTTGTTTAACTAAGTCGTTAAAATTTCAAAACTCAAGTGAAAAAAATGGGTTTTGTATTATAAATGTGTGGTTTATAAAATACTATCAAATAGATGTTCACAATAAGTCTTCTGTTGGTATGCACATCATTTAAGAACAAAACAAAATACTCGGAATTAAATATATTTTTGAAGAAGTGTTGTTCATCTTTTATACTTAAGAGACAGTCCTTAACTGAAATGACTATATTATCTTTTGATTTCTCATAAAATAACCACTATATTTGTGTTTAAAAACAAAAATACTAACAAGGAAAAATACATGAAAAATTAAAATCATTACATTTATTCCTGTATATAGAGACAAAATCAGCAAATTTACAATAATCATGATTAGACTCAGAACTAAAACACCCGTTTTGGACCCCATGTTCTAAATCATTGATATTCACGCCTTAATCATGCTTGTGTCATAGACTTAATCAGTTTGCCCCCTTTCAAAAATGTGATCCTAATGCTTTTTTACAAATTAAAACTTCAATACTACATACTTCACGTCACCTGAAATAGATATTTCTTCTCCATGATTTTGTCTAAACCGATGCCATTACTAAGTGTGATATTATAAGTGATTTACATTGTAATTGTTGACCTTAATTGAACCTTTTAATATGTGCATGTGAGGTCACCAAGGGAACACACTACAAGGTGTAAAAGTTATTTATAAAAACGACTGTCTCCAAACATTAAAGATGAACAATAGTATTATACCAGTGTTAATTTTGCAGCACTAAAAAGCCATTTTGGAATACAATTAACTCATTCTTGTACATGCCTGCTTTAATATATAAAATTACTACTTTTTATGGGCATAAGGAAGTGTTAAAACAAAGTCTTTTGCTGGTCTATTTAACATTTGAAATAAAATGAAAAAATCACTGATAATTATTGACATAGCAGAGTCTTGATGTGGCTTGTTCAACATTTAAAAGTAGGTTTAAAACCCCTAAGTAACAAAATTGAGAAATATTTTTAAAGAGGAGTTCTCAATAAGTCTTCTGATGTTCTTTTGTTTTAAATTAATGTAACAACATTAATTTGATGTGTTCAAACCAAATCTACCACCTGCCTGTTAAACATTTCAAGTTGAAATATATGCATGTATATGTATGGCTCAAGTAAAATCCAAGCAAACATTCCTTCTTGACGGGCTTAACATTTCAAAAGAAACATGTCAAATTAATGTGACAAACTCATTAAATAATTGAGGTTTTAAACTAAGTTGTTGTATGGCTTGTTCAACTAATTCAAACAAAATCTTTCAAAAAATCAAAAGTGAGAAAATCAAATTCTAAATTAAATGAGACAAAGTTTTTCAATTGTCAAAAATTTACTACAAATAATGTTTATACATTAAAAAATAAACTCCTTGACCTTTCAAGTTTTCTCTGCCAAAACTGGGGTTTTTTAATTTGGCCGTTCAGACAGAGTGGGTTTTTAGAAAAATATTGAATAGCTCCTCAATGTAAACTATAAGTTTAATGATTGGATAATGAATTACAGTAACATCTGAAGAAATTTGAACATACTCCCTACAGATGTACCGGTGACCCAAATAATTGACGTATTGCCGGCTTGGCCACAATGTTCCGTCAAATGACTGGATGCTTGATTAACACGCAAAAAAGAATGACAACTCGGCCTGAATAGCCCCATTTAATGACATCACTGACACTTTAAATCATTAGTTGCCGTGACGCTGCTTTGGTATCGTGATGGCGGCCAGTGTCGGAACATTGTGGGCGTGGTCTGCGATACGTCAATTAGGTATCAGTAAGCATAATTTAACATAATTGACATACATGATGATGGACTAATATAGTCACCAATAATATAATAGTATATAGCTTGCAGAAGTAACAATGAGTTGTGAAAACAGCAATGATCATATTTTTCTTTTATATAAGACTTTTTTTCCTATCACTGAGTTCCTCAATTATGATTATATATGTATGTATCTGTATAAATGACACTTTCTATCCAAAAATAGGTGTCTTCTTTATAAAAAGATAAAAAACATTTTCTTGGTTATTTCTATAAACACATTTTATCATTTTGTATAGGTTTGGCTAACGGAAGTGTTCATACTGGCTTGTTAAACATTGTCAAGCATAAATGTATCAACATAAGTGATATTATATCACTCTTGCCTGTCTAAACTAAACCTTGTGTTGGCCTTTTACAACATTATGTCGGTAGAGTATGAGAGTCATACTAATTTGTTCAATGTCTTTATCCATTGGAATTTTGTGGTCTTGTAATAGAATTATTGGTTGTCATGACTTCCAACTCCCATCTACAAAGAAAATAAAAAATCTGAAAATTTTAAGAACAGTAGCATAAAATTATTATGCTATATAGATATAAATGTATACTTTTGACCAAGTGTTAATGAAATTTGATGCAATAAGCCAATTTGTATTCAATGGTCAAACAGGGTCCTCATAATATACTCTTTTGATAGCAATAAGCTTATAAGTTATAACGTATATACAAATGTTAAACTGACTACATGTCTCATTTGCATGTAATTTGTAATTTATTTCAAAACAAATTAATATGATAAATGTCATTGTAAAAGACTAGCAATCTCATTTCATGTAATGATCAAATTTATTTAAAAAATGTGGTGTACTATTTATATAGCGTATTCATTTAATGTGCTATTTAATCAGTTTATTTTAAAACAGCAATAGCCATTTCAAACCCAAGATTCCATATCTGCAGGCAAGAATTTTAATGACTACTGTCAAACCTGTCTGTAAAGGCCACCCAAGTGAACCAGTATAAGTGGCCTTTATAGGCAGGTGGCCTTTATATACAGGTTCAAATAATATGAATAAAGAACAATTGGGATACAATTCTACTGGTCTTTATAAGCAGGTGACCCTTATACAGGCCACCCAAGGGAACCAGTAAAAGTGGTCTTTATAGGAAAGTGGCCTTTACATACAGGTTCAAATAATATGAATAAACAAAAATTTGGATACAATTTTACTGGCCTTTATAAGCAGGTGACCCTTATACAGAGGTGGTCTTTAAGGCAGGTTGGACTGTATTTTCAGCTTTAAATTTTATATTGAGAAAGACCCGGCATTAGTCATCATTTAGATTTCTTTGTTTAACTTAAATTAATATAGCTGTTGTTTTCTATTCCACATTCCACTATGGAAGCACAGTTGGTAATGTGCTAATCATGTATGTGGGAGTAGATATAGTGCAGTGGTGGTATCGTTTGACCCACTCAAGATTATTTTGCTGTTATCAAGGATGATACCCAAAGTACCCAAAGAAACTAATGGCCACCAACACATGAACTGTGTACTTTCTAACACTGGGATCTGCTTGAGCAAGTATTGTGTCTGAACACAGAGAGGAACTGTAATTCATAACCCTGCACTTTAAACCATTCTGCCAGTCTGACTATGGATTGGCACTGGAGTTACAAACAAATATTGGGACCACTGATTATAAAACTCAAGACTTTTACATTAGAGTAAATATTCAGTGGTGTGGTTATAGTGCTTCCCAAATGTTTGTGGAAACTGAAATGAGAATTTAGTGGTGTGGTTAAATTGCTTCCCAACAGGGTAAATGCCCAGTGGTGTGATCACAGTACTATTAAAAAGCCCAAAGCAATCCCACTTATGTCTGTGAAAATTTGTACCAGTGAATATTTCTACCTAAACAAGAAGTCTACACAATTCAAGGTTCTGAAATTTCACTTTTTGTCATTTGTTTCATATTGGTAGATTCTAACCTATAATAAACAGCCACCTGCTCTTAAAGGCCAGTAAAATTTTATCCAATTGCTCTTTATTTTAGTTTATTTGAACATGTTTTTAAAAGTCACCTGCTCATAAAGACCACTTTTACTGATTCTCTTTGGTGGACATTATAGACCGGTTTGATTATTATTAATATCATGTAATGAATTCAAGTCAATTTGCCCCATGGTAAATTCACCCCCACTTTCAACAAATTCGCCCCAATACAAAATAATAACAAGTTTGCAGTTCATTAGGCATACCCGAAGTCGTAAAAAAAAAATCATATTATGTTACTTTTAAAATCTCAATAAAAGAAGACGATTTTCAAAACTTGGGTGCAAATTTGACGGGGGCAAATATGACAGTGGGGGTGAATTTGAAAGAAGTGGGGGCGACTTTGAACTGGGACGATTTTGACATGGGGGAGAATTTGTTGAAAGTGGGGGTGATTTGACGGGGGCGAATTTACTGTGGGGCGAATTGACCCGATACCCATGTAATATAACAAAAGTAGTTATATATCCATAACCCAGTTAAATTCAGCCTTTAGCCAGTCGTCTGTAATGAAACTCTCTGTAAATCTCTACTGTGTTATAAAACAAATCATTCTAACATGTGGGCAGCAGAGTTTAATCTGTATTATATAAACTAGGTTTTGAATGTACATGTGTGTTTTTGATATTTCAGATTATTTCAGCAATTCTGCAAAGATATCAAGCTGTGTCTCCTTGACTCATATGAATGTATTTGAAATTTTAGATTATTTCAACAATTCTACAAAGATATCAAGCTGTTTCTTCTTGACTCATATGAATGTATTTGAAATTTTAGATTATTTCAACAATTCTGCAAAGATATCAAGCTGTGTCTCCTTGACTCATATGAATGTATTTGAAATTTTAGATTATTTCAGCAATTCTGCAAAGATATTAAGCTGTTTCTTCTTGACTCATATGAATGTATTTGAAATTTTAGATTATTTCAACAATTCTACAAAGATATCAAGCTGTTTCTCCTTGAATTATATAATAAAATTTTTAATAAAAGCCCTCTGTCTGATATGGATTATGGCATAAGATATGGATTCTAACATGTATTATTATGATTCCCCACCACCGAAGGTGGGGAATCATATTGTTTTCGTTCTGTTTCTTCTTCTTCTTATTATTCTTCTCTCAAGACCATATGCTGATGCATATCTCGGGAACGGCTTGATGGATTTAGATGAAATTTGCTACCAATAATCTGTTGTCTGTGTAGATAATCAAGACGTGTTCATTTTCGGTATCTTGTAGGTGGGTGGGTGGGTGTAAATTGCGTAATTAAATACGTAGTTAAATACCCGGGGAAACCAATTCTCAATGGACATAAGCTGGTTACGACACCTTCAGGACTTTAATTTACGCTGTAGAAAAGGACAGAAATGATTAAAAAATGTTATTTGTGGCTAAATCGACTTTTTATGATGTAATCTTTCGGAAAATAGTACTTCGGTTTTTGGTGACCGGTGACCTTTAATTATACCAAGCCAATGTTTTCACCTATGAGTTAATCCGATTAGTGACCGCCAAAAACTTGGCGATTTTTAAAACCACAGCTTGTCACGTCACACGCCTGTAATTAAAACCTTACACAATGAGCTGAATGGTGTATACAATTTGCCTGATAGATCAAATGGCTTGGGGGTATTCTGTTAATCACTGACTGTGGAAGTAGAAGACTGCCCACTTTTTTAAGTTTACACCAATGAAATTTCTCCTTTTACTGACTGACACTTTCCTAATGACCGGTATGTCGAGTACAAAATTTTTTCATGGGTAGTTTTAGTCGATATGAATCTTCCGAGTAAGCCGCCACTCTGTTACTATTAACACTTTTCAAATAAGAGATGGACAATTATTTCAGGTATTGTTCAAGTTTAAGATAAAATATTTTTGTGTATTTTTTATTCGATTTAAACATTGGAATTTTCGTAATTTGGACTGAAAGTTCACTTCGATTTAAACATGGGAATTTTCGTAATATTTCGTTGTTTGGACTGAAAATTCGCTTCAAATTCGGCATATCGAATTAACAAACAAATTTACATAGAAATACATAGCGATCTGACGGGACCATTTGTATCATTTCGATTTAAGCGAAATTTCGATTCAACCGATTTCGAATTAACAAGAGTCGACTTTATTTCTTTTGCATCAAAAACCCCTCAATAATCTATAGAGCAATGAAGATCAGAGTCTTTTAGATGCTGGAAATAACAATATGAGATTTATTCCGTATAATACACCTAAACTAATATGTACCTCAACGTGTTGAAAAGTACGTTTTTTCAATAGAGGGGGTCTTTTAAATCGGACAATATATACAGCGTCGATCTATTTTAACACACTATACACAGATATATAGCCCGGTTAACATACACGCTTCATATAAAAATGTCCATTTTTTACTTTAACAGGACTTTATAGTGTGTTGAAATATATTGGAAAATTGACGCTATGGTGATACATAAGATTACAATTATATTAAAATTTGAAATGAAATTTAGAACATTTTTTTAAAAACTATTTTGTTCCCTTAGTCGTGATCACGATCTGTGAGGCACCACTATTTATTTATCCCGAAATCATACTCGTAAAATTTAGGCAAAAATTGTAAATAAAATCAAGTTATTATAACTACAATTTTGTATATTATAGAATAATTATTTTGTATTTTTGTAAACATTTCAATTTAATGTACCATTTCCATGAACATTGCCAAAATATTGTACTATATTGTATATACACTCATAAGTTGTAAAACTTTTAGTGAAAATAATATATATATATATATATATATATATATGAAAAAATGAGGAATATTCTTGCCCCAGACGAAATATTCTTAACTAGGGTTACAAAAATTCATATATTTTGACCGAGTAGATACATCGTTATGATCATGAACCAAATCTTGACTTGGGCTTAAAATACCATTTCTATTCCACTTCACATTTTCAATTCTCATGGCAATCTGGTTTTCTCCACCATCTCAGAACTGACCGGCTAGATATAAATGAAAGAATCTTGACTGAGGCATAAAATACCATTTCTACTCCACTTCACATTTTTATTTCTCATGGCAATCTGGTCTCCTCAATCATCTCAGAACTGACTGGCTATATATAAGTGAACAATTCTGGACTTGGGCATAAAATACCATTACTCTACCCCACTTCACATTTTTATTTCAGTATTTAAAAGTATATTGAATATTTGTAAGATATGGTACATGTGATGATGCATGTGACATTTACTGGATTAGAAGAAATCAATATCAGCTCTGATGACATTTAAAGACAAAGATTAAATCAACAAATCAGTATCATTTTACATCTGTAACATAAATCTGACATAATATTAGTTACTATTTAGGTATCCATGTAAAACAAGATCATTGTCATAACAAAGCTATTAAATCTTTTATTATTCAATGGTAATTTTACTGCCATGGAATAAAACAAGAGGCCCAATACAGCTAAGTGAGTTGAGAGTTGAGTAATGGTGTTTAAAGTCACAGTCAAGTATATTTCACTTTTATCGAGACATTGTCAGCTATAGGTGAAGGTGCAGAAATTTTGCCTGTGTGTTGCGCTAATGGCATTATACAGCAGGGTTCTTTATCAGGCCAAGCCCACCGTGACACGGGACCTCGTTTATTTTAAGTTCCCATCCAAAAGAGCCATGACTTTCATTTCGTAATGTAGAGTGCTTTCTATTTAGGTATCTACTCCAATATTGCATGTAAAACAAGATCATTGTCATAACAAAACTATTAAATCTTTTATTATTCAATGGTAATTTTACTGCCACACAATAAAACAAGAGGACCAATACAGCTAAGTGAGTTGAGAGTTGAGTAATGGTGTTTAACATCCAAGTCAAGAATATTTCACTTGTATTGAGACATTGCCAGCTATAGGCGAAGGTGCAGAAATTTTGCCTGTGCGTTGTGCTGATGGCATTATATAGCAGGGTTTTTTATCAGGCCAAGCCTACAGTGACACAGGACCTAGCTTGTTTTAAGTTCCCATCCGAAAGAACTGTGACTTTCATTTCATAATGCAGAGTGCTTGGCGAAAGAACAGTCACTGCCCACTTTTAAGTCTTGGTTCAGACCTGGCCGGGGTTTGATCCAATAATCTCCCACTTATGGAGCGAGCACTCAACTACCGCAGCTGAGTAAAATGCTCATCTGGTATAAATACGGTAATGGCTGGTTGTAATACTAGAATTCCATTAACACACATTTGATACTGATATAAATGTTGGTTGGTTGAAAAGCATTACATATTAATTTTTTGTTTTTAGGTACATCATACTACACAGTGTGAATATAATTTATGATCATCAAAAGGGAGATAATCCTTATTTTCTTTAATAAAAGTGTTGGCACAATAAAACTTAACTCTATTGTACTTTATTTATTGTATAAAACACCTCATAACAAGAGCTCCATGGGCCTTAAAGCTCACCTAAGAGTGTGTACAGATTCAATAGCCAATAACATTAATTAAAGAGAATGTCCTAATTTTAAGCAGTAAGAGCAATTATATGCAAGGATTTTTGCAAATTAATTATAACTTGACTAAGAATGTAAAATATAAAATATCTAAATTCTAGCTACAATATATTATTTATAAACATCTAAAAAGTAAAAACAAAAATGTGAACCCATGACCTTCATCTTTACATCATAATGATCCAGGGATCGAATTTTAGTGGAAATACTCGCTAAATGCGAGTGGAATTTCAATTTAGCGAGTTGAAGATACATCATGCCGGCAAATTTTAGCGAGTGTTTTTTTTAAATGCCAAGTTTCACTTTTGTACGATTATTTTAAGATAAAAATCATAAAAATTCATTAAGTATTAGCCTCTCGGAATACCTAATAAAAAAGATGATCTTGTCAGTTCGCACCGACGTTCATCTTTTTGACCTACATGTGGTTGTTTACAGTCACCGCCATGTTGGATTTTTAAATTTACGCCAAGTGATATCGATAAATAAACACAAAATATGCTCTTTATACAGCATTTTAAGTTGAATAAAGTTTATAATCAACACAAATATATTCACAGCTATCGGTGTTGAAAGCAGTTTTAATTTTCAGAGACGATTTTGTTATGAAAATGAAAATATGATAATTTTGACTATGGGAAAATCCCGTCTATCCTCTGAGACTGTTGACTAGATATCGCAGTGTGATTGAAATCGGGCAAAATTATAAATGTTGTAGAGTTCCGAGAATAAAGAATAAAAGCTTTGACATTTAACTGATTACAAAAAGGACAGGGTGTCGTGATCATTTTAAAAAGTATCAATAAACGGGCAGGAGCTAAGTACGCCATGAGTTAAGCATCGGTATCGTAGTTCATGAATATGTATGTAAATTGTTTAATTACATATCAAAAAATTTAGCAAGTGAAAAATTATTTTAGGAAGTAGAAAAAATCACCACTTGCTTTTTTAGCAAGTGATAAAAAATGGGAAAATCGATCCCTGTGATCGTTATGCCAATACCTACAATATTCTAATATACATGCCTACACAAAAAGTTTATAGTTTTTTGCTCTTTTGTCCTATGCTTTCACTCAAATGTCCAATGCCCTGCAATGCATAGGTATATATTCCTGCACTTTCACCTCTATCTGGTGACGTTTTGATGTAAGTGATTTAAACTTGAATGGGAGAGTAGACCACATTCAATCAACTTGAATGGGAGAGTAGACCACATTCAATCAATCTATAACAATTAAAGCAGAGGAATTTGTGTCACACTGACACTTTTCTCTTGTTTAATTTATTTTATACAGTAGAACTTCAAAAACTCGAAATTCAATATCTTGAATACCACAGATAACTCGAAGCCATTGTTTTGTCCCCCAGTTTTCTATATAAACTATATCAATACAACTTTGACAACTCAAACTTACATAATTTGAATACCCTCGAAAACTCTAAGTGATGTTAGTGTCAGGAGTTACAAATTGCATGACAAACAACTTTCAATAACTCAAAATATTTTTAAAAATGAGTGATCAAAAAAACCATCATAAGATCATAGGAATTAATCGGCCATTAGCTATAGGCTTCTGTATAATCTGATTAATGAGAGGAGTGGTTGTACAGATCAAAGGTTCTGCTACTGTATTAATTAGAATCAATTTAATGATTAATACTCTGTAAACGTAATGAGCGATGAAGTTTAACTGTGTACTCCCTTAGTAGAAGAGGAGATTTGTGCCGCTGGCAATAACAGCACATTTTCAGGTGACTTATCCAAGCTGGATTTTAATGACTAGTACGCACACTAATTTGATAATTTCTATAAAATGTGTGTTATGTCTTGTGTATGTATTTCTATGATTATTACATACAATGTACATGAATATGTTTATCCGATTCAGTTCTTTGAATGCATCATGATTATGATTTTGATCATGTATTGGTAATACACATTTTGTATGTATTTTCATGATTATTACACACAATGTACATGAATATGTTTATCCGATTCAGTTCTTTGAATGAATTATGATTTTGATCATGTATTGGTAATACACATTTTGTGTATGTATTTTCATGATTATTACATACAATGTACATGAATATGTTTATCCGATTCAGTTCTTTGAATGCATCATGATTATGATTTTGATCATGTATTGGTAATACACATTTTGTAATTATTACATACAATGTACATGAATATGTTTATCTGATTCAGTTCTTTGAATGCATCATGATTATGATTTTGATCATGTATTGGTAATACACATTTTGTGTATGTATTTTCATGATTATTATATACAATGTACATGAATATGTTTATCCGATTCAGTTCTTTGAATGAATTATGATTTTGGTCATGTATTGGTGTATACACATTTTGTGTATGTATTTTCATGATTATTACATACAATGTACATAAATATGTTTATCCGATTCAGTTCTTTGAATGAATTATGATTATGATTTTGATCATGTATTGGTAATACACATTTTGTGTATGTATTTTCATGATTATTATATACAATGTACATGAATATGGTAAAAGTTTTGAAAACACCATCTAGTATTTCTCCCTTAGAAATGAAAATCTACATTTCAACCTCATCCTTCAACTTCTTAATCTCAACCCGATAACTCAAATGCATCATCGGAGTTCCGTGCACTTCAAGTTATCGAAGTTCTACTGTACTTTTTACATTCAACTTTTTTTTTAATTTAAAAACTGTTGAACAGTGTTTTTTGACTGGCTACAATTATTATCATAATTCATAAGTTAGTACTATAATAAAAATAATAACAGGTATTTTTAAAATTTTATTATTTTTTAAATATTATTTTACATTTAAAGAAATGATTTTAACACAGTAAAAATCCAGGTAAATGAAATGAAGGATAAGGAAATAGACTATAATTACTAAAATAATATTTAGGACCAATGTTTATATTTACCAGTAATTAAAATTGGGAGAATCCGGAAGACCCCATTTGGTTTGCGTTAGCCAAATTGGCTATGGAATGTTTCCTGTTTATTTACTGGTCAGTGATTTTGTTACATTTTTTAAACAATCTTCTGCCTTTAAGATTGGAAAAATTGAAGTTCCAAGATCCAGCAAACTGCATTATGACAAGCTGACAATATCAAGTATCTTCATTGCAAAGGAACTATATTGTGGTACTATTTTGTGGGTATAAAGGCAATTGGTTTTAATTTTTCTGTGCATCACTGTTTTTTTTTCATGTGGTGGGATTTAGTGAACAAATTGGGAAATTTTATTCATTATTCCCTAAGAGAAACTACCTTATTTAATTCGATAGTAATTCTAAACAAACAAAATCGATAAGAGATTTTTTATGAAGCCAATGCCCTAAAATACTTCCATGTCTAATGCCCACAATTTTTTCTCCATTATTCTAGATCAGATTTCAATTGGTCAGGAATAATATAGTATTCCCAAAAAAATATTGAAAATTACCGGTACTTATATTTAATGAAAAATCACATATATATATTTTGTTTCAAAACTATTACAGTAAAACCCCGAATTATCGCCCCCCGATTTATCGCCAAACTCGCCTATCGCCAAAACATTATGTAGTCCCGTTTTCATTCTATGCTAAAAACCCCGTTATAATGCCGAATTCGCTTATCGCCATCCGCCAAGGTTATAAAATGACAGATTGTCTATTTACTGTTAGGTAAACCTCGATATACCGCCAAAGAATGCAGTCATCTGTGACCCAATTTTAAACACGGCTCTTAAAGTCACAGGTGAACGCATGTATATAATTAGCCAAGCCATATCGATCCACGTCAGTACACTGCAGTAAGAACTCATAATTACTTGTTTACATGTTTGTTTTTGTTGATTTGTGTTAACTATCATGAATAAAATTATTTATAGTATTTGAACTGTGTTAGTTATTTGTTAAAAATGTCTACTCCCAAACGGAAAAGAAATTTGCTAGACTTCAAACAAAAAAAGATATTATAGAATAGGGAAAAAACATCCAAAATCTACACAGCAAGAAATTGCTGGCTTTTTCACATCTTTATGGGGAGTTGATGTTAAAGTGGGCGATTTAATCGCCAATAAGGAAACTTTTCAAGAATTTGACGATAATGATGATGGCGGAACACCGAGAAAACGGCACAGGAGTGTCATGCATTTAGATATGGAAAGAGCATTATATATGTGGTTTAATAATGCCTGTTCTCAAAATATTATGGTGACTGATGATATTTTGCTTTATTTCTTGTATTTTACACTTTGTTCTTTAAATACAACACTATATACATTTTACTCAATCCCGATTTACAAACATAACGCATTCATTTCCGTTTTCCTATTTCTACCATTACCGTTTCCGATTCAGATTTTAGAATACGATATACACTTCTGGTTTCCAGGTCCATGAGTGTTTCCCTCAGTTTATCCCCAAACTCGTTATACCGCCAAATTTTGCCTGGACAAATTATGGCGTTATAACGAGGTTTTACTGTATATTAATGTATTTTTTTAATAAAAAAAAATATCAAATAAGTGTATATAATAAGTGAAATAATCGTGACCGCAGCAAAAAAAAACAACAACAAAAAACCCCCCAAAAAAAACATCATTCAACCCACCCATCTACAATAAAGCAATTTAAAACCACAGAAATTTACAGACAAATATAAATGTGAACACTGGTAATGGATTCTAATGAGAAAACACGCTTTGCTAAAAATAGTAACAATTTAATGGGAAAGCGATGAGCTAATCATTTTGTACAGTATTATTATTACCTGGCAATTTCATATCTAGACCAAGTATTTCAATATATGTATCCCTTAATGAGAAAAGTTACCAGATGAAGTTTCAAATTTTCACGATTATTAAAGTCAGCATATATAGATTTTTTATATAAAATAACTTAACAACAAGGTCATGAACAACCTTTTATCTCAAAGCTAGTCATTTCGTACCATAACCATTTCGTACCCAAATTTACCATTTCATACCCAACTAGGTCCAATTCATACCATGCCATATTACCATTTTATACCCAAATTTCCATTTCGTATTGCTGTAATTCATGATACATTGTACTACCATTTCGTACCATATATATAAAATATAATGACATTATTTAAAAAAAGGTTCTCCATTAAAAAGAACAAAAATTAAAGGAATTACTTATTTAATCATTAATTAGCACTGATATGTGGAACAGCAAAAAAGAACATTGATAAGACTCTCCACAAATCATTTGGAAATTTCTCATGACTCAAATCTACCGGTAATGCCTGTAGTTAAGCAAAAAACTTCGTTTTTAAAACATAGATTCCCAAAGTCCAAGCGTTTTTTATTTGACGATGTTTGTTTCACTATAACGGTAGTGTATGAAGTATGTTGAGAGAGAGGATTTTACTATGATACGAAATGTATGGTATGAATTGGTAACACTTCACTATGGTACGACTTGGTAGCTTTGCAATATGGTAAAAATTACTTGAATGCATGGTACGAAATGGTCAAAGATTATGATAGGAAATGGTTATGGTAAGAAATGGACATGGTACAAAATGGTATTTGATATGGTTCGAAATGGATGGTACAAGATGGTCATTTTACGAAATGACTAAATTCCTTTCAGCTCACCTGAGAACAATTTGCATCTAGCTTGATTAAGGGCATAATGTAGGTACAATTAGACTAAGTGACCTACTTTTTGACCAAATATTCAAGATATTGAGTATACAAACTTGATGTAGCTTTTTAAATTTGTAAAGAGGATAATTCTAAGCAAGTTTAATGAAAGTTTGATAGAAAATATGACCTCTGAAGTGTAAAGGTTTTTCCATGATTTGACCTATTGACCTACTTTTTTTTTTTTACCAAACATGACAAACTTGTCCTATTTTTTGGAAGGATATCATTCTTAGCAAGTTTAATGAAGATTTAACAAAAAACATAATATCTGAAGTGTAAATATTTTTCTATAACCTACTGACCTACTTTTTCACTTGATGTCAACCATATAAAACTTGACCTAGTTTTTGCCAAGAGGATCATTCTTGGCAAGTTTGAAGTATATTTAGCAAACATTGTGGCCCTCTAGAATATTATAATGAAATATTGATGCATGACAGATGACAAATGCTGGCAATTGGGTCATTGCAGCCAATAATATGATTTCTTCATGATGCACAGATGCATTATTATTTTTACAGCTCTGACAGGGTGTCGAGCATCAGAAATGGCAGATTTGCTGATAGAATAACTCCAGGCCCACCTTTCACTACCATTGGTGTTGATTTATTTGATCTTTGTGAAGTTGTTACTCAAAAGTGTTGCCAAAACTAAGGATTTACATGCTTGATTTCCAGATCCACTCTCACAAAATAAAATAGAACTGTCTCTTGACAGCCAAATACCCCTCACTCCAACACTAATCTCTTGACCTTGACCTTTGACTTATGTATATAAATTTGGTATGCAACATATCATCTCATGTTGGTTTACATTTGTACCAAGTTTGATCAAAATCCATCCATAGACATGTAAGATATGGAGTGGACACGATATTAGGACAGACAGACCGACAGGGTGATTCCTATATACCCCCTAAAATTCTTTTGCAGGGGGTATAAAACATTTGTCTGAGACATAAATGTTGACACCAGATATGAAGGGGGGGAGGAGAGAGAGAAGGTGTTCTGACTATATGTTAAATTTCTATTTTTATATTCTTATTTTATGAAACATTAGCTGGTTCAGCAAAACATAAATTGATACTATAGTCCGCCCGCGATATTTTGGTATTGATTCTATAACATTTTTTAAAAACTGCCTTCAGCCTTTAAGAATGGGAATATTAAAGTTCTGAAATATAGCAAACCACATTATGACATGCTTGTAATAGCTACGTTCCTCAAGGCAAAGACACTGTATTGTAACAATATATGAATTTATTTTGAGGGTAAGGTCAACAAATGTAGTCTGCTAGTATATTACTGTTGATTTGGGAATTTTAATGGTTAAATTGGGAAATTTTAGTCACTTTTCCCTCAGGGAAACTGCCTTTATTTGGTAGTAAATTTAGCCAAGCCAAATCACTGATTTTGGCAAAGTATTTTAGAAACATTAGAGTCTATTTTGATGTTAATAGGGATCATATATAAAGTTGGTTTTGAAATGAACACATGAAGGTGTGAATAGATGCATACAATAACATGGTACTAATACCCATTTTTGTAAGATAGACTCCCCCGTGTTTTAAAACATTCTGCCAAAATATCGCTAACAGACTATACCGGTACTGTGTTAAAATGCATTATTAAACAAAACTTTCAAGAAATAAGATGTATAGGTAAACAACATTGACCTGTCCACTTGACCTTTAATTTAATTATTTATCACGGACCAGAGCACATTAATGAATAGGGAACACACATGTTTGAATTGTCTACAGAATGTGAACACTTAATCAAGTGCCTTGTGTATACACTAGTTTTATAATTACCTGCTAAACCTAACCTTGTCCATGTATTGGGTGGACCCTCATGTATGAATATTTCTAATGAAAGGTCAAATGGACAGGTCACTGTTGTTTGCCTATAACTTGCACATAACAACATAAAACTTTTGCACCATAACTAATAATACTTGTGAATTTACACAGAACTATAGTGTTACAATATTATGTAACGTAATTTTCACAAAGTAACTTTCCAATAATAAAGTGAAACTTTCTTGCAGTGTGCCATTTTCACAAAAATAATGATTGATTGATTGGATGTCAACAGCTAAGTGAAATGGCAGAAATTTTCACCGTTGCAATGCACTCAAGAGCTATGTGTGACAGGATACTCTAATGTGTGATGCATGTAGTGCCTGCTGTGACATGGGATTTTAAGGTCTTTTCTAAAGGACCCTGTAACCTTCTTTCCAAATACTCTCTCTCTCCCTTTTATTTAAAACATTCAATATACATTGTACGTTTTGTGTGTTGTACTTCTATACTGTTAAAGTGTTTGTACATGTATATTGAATGAAACAAAAAACAGAGTTGCAAAAAAAGAGAATTTTTCTCTTATATCCAGATGTCAACAACTACAGGCGGAGTGCCAGGAATTTTTACCGTAACGGTTGCAATGCACTCAAGAGCTACCTATGTGTGACAAGGATACTCTAATGTGTGATGCATGTAGTGCCTGCTGTGACATGGGATTTTAAGGTCTTTTCTAAAGGACCCTGTAACCTTCTTTCCAAATACTCTCTCTCTCTCTCCCTTTTAATTAAAACATTCAATATACACTGTACGTTTTGTGTGTTGTACTTCTATACTGTTAAAGGGTTTGTACGTTTTGTGTGTTGTACTTCTATACTGTTAAAGTGTTTGTACATGTATATTGAATGAAAAAAAAACAGAGTTGGAAAAAAGAGAATTTTTCTCTTATATCCAGATGTCAACAGCTATAGGTGGAGTGCCAGGAATTTTTACCGTTGCAATGCACTCAAGAGCTATGTGTGACAAGGATCCTCTAATGTGTAATGCCTGTAATGCCTGCTGTGACATGGGATTTTAAGGTTTCTTCTAAGGACCCTGTGACATCCATTTTTGAGTGCTTGGCAAAAGAACAGTCACTACCTATATTTAAGTCTAGGTCTAACCCCACCTAGGTTCAAACCCAGATCCCCTTAATGCAGACCAAGGACTATACCAATTGAGCTACAGTAGTGGTATGCAGAACAATGTGAAACTTTAATGTGCTAGCTCACAGAGTCAGTACGACACAGACAAGGGTACCACTCCCCCAGTCACATTATACTGATACTAGTACCAGGTGAACCAGTAAAGGTCAACAGCAAGGAAAATTCACTTTCCTACATGTGGTCTGAGCGGAGCTCGAACTCACAGTGGTGAGAGACCCTAGATTTGTAGAATGATGTCTTATCCATTAGGCCACTGCAGCCTCTTCATCAGATGCAATGTTATTGACTCATAGTTTTCATGGATAACTGACAGTATAAGACTAGCAGATAAACAACAATGACCAGTTAGTCTTTATGTTCTCTTTGTTATTGACAGGCACAAGTGTTTAAGAATTTTTGACATGATTTGATCTTTTATTTATGATCTCTAAATTTATTTAACACAGTGAAGTTTGTGTGATATAGGTTTAGTCCTATGACATGTACCGCTAGAGAATTAAAACACAACAAAGCAGCAGGTCCATCAGACTTTTACAGTTTAAATATCAAGGGTCCAAATGTTAACTCAATAGGTCCTGGACATTGGACCTAGAAATTTTTAACCCCCGAATAAACCAAACCAAACCAAAGTATCTATATAATACTACCAGTACATGTTATATTTACCCAAAATTTCATCAATCAGTGTAAAGGCATATACCTTAAATATTTTTGGAGACTGTATGGTCTTAAGCTCCAGTTTATGTATCACTGCACCTCTCATACCTTAGGTTTCAAACCCAATCAAGCAGATCCTAATGTGTGAAGTTTGATAGGTCATTTGTTAAAGGTTAGTTGTTTTCTCCCTGTACTCTGGCTCCATCCAGCTCATCCATTATTCAAGAACTGTCTTTGTCTCAATATAAGTAACAGAATCTTGATTGTTGTGTAAAACACTGTTTCACCACTCCATTTCTTAGTTTTCATTTTCATTTATAAATGATTAAATTTTACTATTTTCTTGGTACAAGGCAGACAATACAACACACTTGCACTTCACAAACATACACAAACTTGTTTCATGGATAATTCCATAGAGATTAATAAATTAGTTCTCATTGTGAACAGCTGAAAAATTGCTGATGCAACGTTAAGCAACATTCAAACAAAGAAACAGTAAGGTTTTTTTGTGTGGTTTATCCTCCAAATCATTTTTTTATTTGCAAATCAGTAAATCAGTTTCAGAAAAGATTTTCAAAGATTTGACTAAATTTCAACTATTCATATTCCACTTAAAATTGGGCAATGAAAATAGTCACGAGAACACAACCTAAGAGCATCATTTATCTTTTTATGGTTCTAATAAAGTGCTAGCAGATTTAGTTTATATAAAAAAATAATTCACACATGACATACGGTAGTCCACAATGGATAACATCTATCACAATAGCTTAATATTTAGCCTAAAGATTAAAATGTACAAAAATGTAAAATATGCCAGGACTTACCTTAAGGATTTTGGTAAACAACTTTTGTCTAATTTATGATCTAACACAGATAATTTACATAATGTCTTCAATGAAGGCGCTAAAATTAAAAAAAAATAAAACACTTTAATTTCTTTTCTCCATATTACAGAAATTGATTCAATTTTACAACAAAAACATATTCAAGATGAAAATTTGGTTCTACAGGGGAGATAACTTTATCTACCACTGGCACATACATATACTGGATTTAGGGTAAAATGAATGAAAAGGGTGACTTTTAATCTATCAGTATTTTTCAGTCTAAAAATGAAATACACTTCAACCAAAAAATACAACTTACAAGAGCGTCGGTAATGTGGGAGCACAGTTACAAGTGTTACATGAAAGGGGTTTAATTTACCATCTTTATTTAACTAAAGCTAAAGTGCTTGTCCATTATAGTCAATAAAAAATACTGTAAACAAACTTTTTTCGCATTATAAACTGTTGTGATTCTATTGCTAAAACCATTTCATCACTACTAACTTTGGTGATACAGGCTATAGTTGAATATTTGGTACCATTTTCAGAAACAAGTTCACCGTGATTAACTTTCATGATTATTTTGTCATCATGAGTCATGTGAAAGTTAATGAAGAGTGAATAAAAGTTGGTTAAGAGTAGTCTGTTTCAGAATACATGTATTCAATACACAAATGACCCATCACTATAGATGTACTATCAGTACATATACCATATATAAGTATTACTTACCAAAATCAAGTATATGGAGATCAGAATGGTCAATCAGATCAAATTCAGATGTATGTGAATAATGTGGATGACTACCATCAGGGGGACTGAAAAATAAATAAATTTACACAATTATGAAAGAATTTAGCACAAAAACAGAATTTGAAACTTAAATGTAGTTAAGCATATATTCTATATCAGTATATGATCATTTATGTAAATAAACACAAGTCACCAGCAACGTAAAACTGATACTGGCAAAGTTACAAATATGTCTATTTGGTTGTGATGGACAGGCAGACATAATGATTCCAGTTACTTTCATTACATTTAAATGAGGGTGCATGTGGAGTGTGTGTGGGGTGGGGGTGTGTGTGTGGGGTGGGGGTGTGTGTGGGGTGGGGTGTTATAATTATTTACCTTGTACCACCAAACAGGTATACCCTTGAACCTATGACACAGCAACATTGCCGTCTTCTCGCACATGGTCCTTGACCTTTAACCTTTACAATTGACCAGCGCATATTGACTGCAAGAAATGAACATAACAGTAACTAAACAGCTAGATATCACAACCATGTAATAAAATCATTACAACAAGTCATGTTTTAAGTAGCAATAAAATCATCACTGAACAGAACAGGGTTTTGACTGTAGATCTGATATTGGTTGAGAGCCAAAATGGCATGTATTATGGATTTAAGCATGCTTTGTTCTTTTTGTCATATATTTGAGTTTGTGCATTTAAAAACTCTAGCCAGATGGTTATATTTCCTTGATGCCCCTATTTTATACAAAACAAGGATTTCCAGTAAAAATTGAACGTGGGGCTTGGAGAAGGATGTGATAATGGAAGTATGATAATGGGGCTGTGATATCAATTTGTAGTTTATTTCAATATTAAATTTGTGTATTTTAATACAAATAATTATATGATAAAGAAAATTACCTGGATCAAATCTAAAAACATCCCTGAAGTGGATATCATGTAATCCATTATAACCTCCAAATATGTACAGATAGCCATCATATATAACTACAACAGAGAAACAAGCTATTCTGAAAACTTTACTGAAATGAATAAATCATGTTAATATCAAATGACCTTGTTATCTAATGATAAATTACATTAAGGCACTGTACAGGGTTCGTACAGGCATCTGGACTCCAAATTTAAGGACTTTTTAGGGTCTTATTTGCAAATTTAAGGCTTAATCAGAAGGACAATTTTAGCAAAAAAAATATTGGTGCAAAGGCAATTAAATCAATAAAACAAATACTTATGTGCCCATAGTAACGACACTTGAAGTGGAGTTTGACATTGTTCGTTCTGTTGGGCCAGGTACTTTTAAATTCCCCATTTCAACGTTACTTATTAATTACATTGTGTAATTTATTTGTTTATTTATATCAGTCTATTTGCAACCACTTGTTATCGAAATACAGACACCCAACTGGCCAAATTCTAGGGCTTTTTAGGGCCTTCAGGATAAATTCAAGGGCTTTTTAGGGTAAAATTTGTTTTTATGGTCTTTTTAGGGCAAACCTCAAAATTTAAGGACTTTTCCAGGCCTGTACAAACCCTGCTGTAATTTACTTTTGATCCAACTTGGAAAGCCCAACATTATCAAGTCTTAGCAGCCATGTGATCTGAAGAACACACTTAGAGCACCTTTCACTGCCTAGGTTCATATCTTACTTGGCAGATCTTAGTGCGAGAAGGTTTATCAGTTCGCTTGTCAAAGGACAGTGGTTATCTGGTTTCCTCCACACTCTCAGAACTGCCCCAATATCAGTGAAATAATCTTAACTGGAGTATTACTTCAGTCTACTCCCAACATTAAGATGGATCAATGGAATGAAAATCAAAGTTCTGCGACTCTCAATGCTCATAATTCTGTACAACTGTCAAACATGTCTGAAAGACATCCACAGTTAATGGAACAAGTCAGAAAGAATTTCCTGGCCTTTGCAAACAAAGCATTGAAGTGCACTGATTTTATGCATAGTTGTCCATATGGTCTTTCCATCCAGGTAAATATGACAATTTTCTGTTTTCCTTTCAGTCATATTTCTAAAGTAATTGATGTATCGCCGACCACGCCTTTTATGTTCTGACACAGGCTGCCATCACAATACCAAAGCAGCGTCATGGCAACTAATGACGTACTAGTGTCAGTGACGTCATTAAATGGCAAATTCAGGCAGAGTTTTCATTCTTTTTGCGTGTAATTCAAGCATGTCAGGCCTTTGTCGGAACATTGTCGGCATGGCCGACGATCCGTCAATTCCTATTGTAGATGAAAACAAATACAGAATGGTATGCTAATGAACAAACGTATTTTGTAACTTTTAATACTTCCTCCTAAATCATTTAACTACCATTATTTTTGTCCTCAAAATAGAAAGAGAAAATTAATAAAGGGGAGATAACTGTAGATCAAAGCATGTGCCCATTTCATTCACAAATATGTACATGTAGTTAACCAATGCATACTTACATGCAGAATGACTCCGCCTCCCAATAGGCTGAATACCTTGAGTGACAGGTTCATGCCAAGCATGTGATAAAGTGTCAAATAATTGTATTTTATTACAATAAATCTCATTATTTGTAAACATATCTCCTCCTTGGTCCATTCTACCACCAAATATATACATAACATCTCCAAGTCCAGTTGCTGTGTGAAAATCCCTCCATCTTGCTGGATCACCCTGAAACATGTATAAGTTGTATAAGTGATTTCTGAATAAAGGTCATATGGCATTGGCATAAACCTTATTTACTAAAAGTGAAACCTACTGTTAGAGCCGGTCTGTGTGTGACATTGAAGTTACGCTTTTTTGCATAGAAAACCAAATAAATCTGAATCTTTAGATTAGTGTAAAATATTTCTGCACAGAGCAAACTGTTGCTCTGTTGGTATTTAATATGAAAAACCAGACAAATGGTGGGCCCTGTTGCACATATGATGTAAAACGTCACCAAGGACATCACTTCCGGTGTAAACATTGTCATTTTCACCATGTAAAATCCATGTAGTGCCAACATTTTCCTTTCTACAGAAATACTTTAATGACAATTGTGGATGCACAAACAGATTTTCAGTTACGACTAGGCACGAATAAGTAAATATTATCAATTTTTATTTAGATTTATTTGATTTACTATGGAAAAAAAGGCTTAATTCACTATCCCAAACAGGCTCTGACCATAGGAATATCTAAACTTAACACTTTTCAGACCAAGGATTCTGTTAGGATTAGACAGGTAGTTGATTTAACAAAAAACATCCTTAAAATTAAGAAAAGGGGAAATTTAAAAGCTTTCAATGGAAGTTGATTGAGGTGAGTCCTCAACATTAGATGCCAGATAATCATACGTAACAAGGATTTATAGTTAACGCTTGGTGTCAACAACGAGAAACAGATTCAGAAAAGTCAAACCTGCCTATAAAGGCCACCCAAGGGAACGAGTAAAAGTGGTCTTTATATACAGGTTCAATTAATATGAATAAAGAACAATTGGGATACAATTCTACTGGCCTTTAAGGCAGGTTCGACTGTAGTTAGAACTGTTTTTGGCACATTTTGAAGATGAAGAACAGAATTTCTTATAAAGTTTATTATTCAACACAGATGGGAAAAAAATACCACTGCGGTAGATCAGTTGGTAGAGTGCTCGCTCCGTATGTGGGCGGTCGTGGGTTCGATCCCCGGCCGGGTCTGACCCAAGACTTGAAAGTGGGTAGTGACTGTTCTTTCGCCAAGCACTCGGCGTTACGAAATGAAAGTCACGGTTCTTTCGGATGGGAACTTAAAATAAACGAGGTCCCGTGTCACGGTGGGCTTGGCACGATAAAGAACCCTGCTGTATAATGCCATCAGCGCAACGCACAGGCAAAATTTCTGCACTTTCGCCTATAGCTGGCGACGTCTCGATATAAGTGAAATATTCTTGACTGGGACGTTAAACCCCATTACTCACTCACTCAGATGGGAAAACGCCAGACCTGAATATAAGGTGAACTCTTGAAGAAAGAACACTAGACTAGAGATGGGGAAAACTTGAAAGACAATGACATGGGTTGGTGTAACACCTTTGGTTCTGTCTTCTGTTCCCTGGCAATGAAGAGGATTAAGTAAGCATGTGTTCTAAAATTACTCAGTTTACACAGGTTTTCTGTTTACTGTTCAAAGATTTTACTTTAACAGTTACCAGTAATGTAAAACTTTAATCAACCAAGTCATAAAATAATTCTCTTAAAATAAGGAATGGGGTTCCCCGCTGTACCACGTGATACCCACTAATGTTTATGCGGAACACTTATTTCCAACGGATGTGGAATCGCATGAGTTGACGTTGTCCTGCAAAAAAGACATCATTCCGGGAATCTGTGACGTTGATCTTTTCCAAAACATTCCACACAAACGTTAAGAGGTATTGATCACGTGGTACGGTGGCGAACCCCATTATTCAATACTTACTTTAACTGGTTTGACTGGTGACCATGACAATGTTTTAAAGTCAAGAGTATGGATTTCATTTGAAAATCTATCAACCTATTAATTAAAAGTAAAACATGTATTTAAAAGCATTAATAGACGAGAATTATTTCCAGAAACGACAAAATTTACAGGGGAAGGGAAGCCTTCAAGGAAGTGAGTTGAGTAATAATTTTGTAAGGTCTAGTAATGTCCAAGGCAAGATTCTTTCCCTTATGTTGAGGGGGTCAGGTCTTGACTGGTAGAGGAAACTGGAGTACCTGAATAAAACCATTGTACTCTAGCAAGCCAACTGACAACTTTCTCGGACATCACTATTGTGCGTCTTTTATACTTAGAGACAGACCTTAATTAAAATTGCTGTATTATCATTTGGTGTCTCATAAAATAACCACAATATATGTGTTTAAAAACAACAATACTAACAAGGAAAAATACACGAAAAATTGAAATCATTACATTTGTTTCTGTATATAGAGAAAAAATAAGCAAATTTACAAATATCGCGATTAGCATAAGAACTAAAACACCCGTTATGGACCCCATGTTCTAAACCATTGATAATCACGCCTGAATCATGCCTGTGTCATAAACTTAATCAGTTTGTCCACTTTCAAATAATGTGATCCTTATGTTTTTTTACAAATAAAAAACACTTCAAAACTACATACTTCACTCATCTGAAATATTTCTTCGCCATGATTTTGTCAAAACTGATGCCAATAATAATTGTGATATACAAGTAACTTACATTGTAATTGTTGACCTTAGTTGAACCTTTTAATATATGCATATAGGGTAACTTAAGGAGCATACTACAGCTTAATTTTAGTGAAAAAATGTAAAATTTTCTCTATGTAGAAGAATAACGGAAAAAGTAAAGATAAAACTAAAAATATTTCTAGATGCGCTTTTTGTTTCCAAAACAGAATATGATTGTTAGGTTTCGAAAATTTAAAAGGTATAAAAATTATTTATGAAAACAACTGTCTCTAAACATTAAAGATGAACAATAGTTTCAAAATCTTTGTCTATGTATAGAAATTGTTACATGTCTTTTATTGAAAATAATTAAACTGTTCATTTTTGACAATAAATGTGAAATATAAGATTTTATTGTTTTTTTAATCTCTTATATAAATTTCATAAAATAAAAAAAATTCTCTATTTCATATTTAGAACAAGTATATTCAATAAATTAGGACCTGAAGGTACTTTTTTGTAATGTGCACTTATGTTCAAAGGCCCATAACTCCCAGGAAAATAAGCAAACCAACTTAGGTTAAGAATATGCACATCTCCTATCAATGTTGATGCTTTGCACTAAGTTTTGTAAGGCAGTGCTTCAAGTTTTTTTAGAAGTACTCTGGACAAGAAGTGTAAGGATAGATGAAATGAAGGACAGATGTTCAAATATAATAATCCCCACTTTCTTTGAAAGGTAGGGGGGTAACTAAATAGATAAGGTTCCATTTATGATATTACAATGTAGAATATTGTTCTTACTTCTTCTTCATATCCTCCAAAGATATACATCTTATTATGTATAACACATGCAGAATGCCCATCCCTCGCATTAGGCAATGGACCTTCAACTTTCACAAAACACCATGCTAGTTTTACTGTAAATAAAATAAAATGCAAACATTAACCAATCTTAATGTTAAAATTTCAAAATAGAAGAAAATTTTTAACTGAGAAAACATGTACCAGTACTTGGCAACAACCAACATGACAATGAGCATGAAACACTGTAAGTAATCCAAAACAAACATACCAATCCATGTCCAAAATCATAATCCCAAAGCAACATATATTGGGACCACTGATTATAAAATTCCCAACTTTGAATGGGTACTGGAGTAAATCCAGTGGTGTTGTTATGGTACTAAAGCAAATTCTCCAACCCAGACTCAGATATAACAAGAGGCCCAAAAGGGCCTGTAACGCTCACCTGGATCTATTGGACTTCTGTGATAGTTGAAATTGACTTACTGATTTCAGAGAAGTCATTTAAGTAATGTTTACAGAGGCACGAAGAAACACACCGCAACACAACAACCTCAGTTGGCCTTTGGCCGGGTGAGCTGAAAACATACCATCTCATTTAAACCATAAACCTAGTTGATGACCAAACTTTTACTTTCTATGTTTCAAATTTGAACGAAATCAGTCAACAAAATAAAATAAATCTGAAATGGAATATTATGCGCTTTGGCTATTTATAGTAATGGCAACCATCTTGGAAATGGAACGGCAACACCAAACAAAAATTTTACTCCTTACCACTCAAGGACATTCCACATAAAATTTGGTTGAAATTGGCCCAGCAGTTTCAGAGGAGAAGATTTTCAAAGAATCATGCTAAAAAATACACCTAATTTGCATATTCCGCTAATATCGTAGCAACGAAAAAATTTGCGGAAAAACCCGTTTTATATGTTAAATGGCCAGACATCTACTTTCTATATTTCAAATTTGAACGAAATCGGCTCACAAATAAATCTGAAACAACAAATTATGTGTTTTTGCTATTTATGGTAACAGCAGCCATCTTGGATATGGGGCAACAAAACCGAACAAATTTTTACTCATTACCAACCAAGGACCTTCCACAACAAATTTGGTTCAAATTGGCCCAGCAGTTTCAGAGAAGAAGATTTTCAAAGAAGCATGCTAAAAATACACCTAATTTGCATATTCTGCTAATATCGTAGCAACGAAAATTTTTATGGAAAAACCCATTTTATATGTTAAATGGCCAGAAATCTACTTTCTATATTTCAAATTTGAATGAAATCGGCCAACAAATAAATCTGAAACAGCAAATTATGTGTTTTTGCTATTTATAGTAACAGCAGCCATCTTGGATATGGGGCGGTTAAACCGAACAAAATTTTACTCATTACCACCCAAGGACCTTCCACAACAAATTTGGTTCAAATTGGCCCAGCAGAAGAAGATTTTCAAAGAATCATGCTAAAAATACACCTAATTTGCATATTCTGCTAATATCGTAGGAACGAGAATTTTTACGGAAAAACCTGTTTTATATGTTAAATGGCCAGACATCTACTTTCTATATTTCAAATTTAAACAAAATCAGCCCACAAATAAATCTGAAACAACAAATTATGTGTTTTTGCTATTTATAGTAACAGCAGCCATCTTGGATAAGGGGTGGCTAAACCGAACAAAACTTTTACTCATTACCACCCAAGGACCTTCCACAACAAATTTGGTTCAAATTGGCCCAGCAGTTTCAGAGAAGAAGATTTTCAAAGAATCATGCTAAAAATACACCTAATTTGCATATTCCGCTAATATCGTAGCAACGAAAAAAAATTTACGGAAAAACACGTTTTATATGTTAAATGGCCAAACATCTGCTTTCTATATTTCAAATTTGAACGAAATCGGCCAACAAATAAATCTGAAACAACAAATTATGTGTTTTTGCTATTTATAGTAACAGCAGCCATCTTGGATAAGGGGCGGCAAAACCGAACACAATTTTTACTCATTACCACCCAAGGACCTTCCACAACAAATTTGGTTCAAATTGGCCCAGCAGTTTCAGAGAAGAAGATTTTCAAAGAATCATGCTAAAAATACACCTAATTTGCATATTCCGCTAATATCGTAGCAACGAAAATTTTTACGGAAAAACCCGTTTTATATGTTAAATGGCCAGACATCAACTTTCTATATTTCAAATTTGAATGAAATCGGCCAACAAATAAATCTGAAACATCAAATTATGTGTTTTTGCTATTTATAGTAACAGCAGCCATCTTGGATAAGGGGCGGCTAAACCAAACATAATTTTTACTCATTACCACCCAAGGACCTTCCACAACAAATTTGGTTCAAATTGGCCCAGCAGTTTCAGAGAAGAAGATTTTCAAAGAATCATGCTAAAAATACACCTAATTTGCATATTCGGCTAATATCATAGCAACGAGAATTTTTACGGAAAAACCCGTTTTATATGTTAAATGGCCAGACATCTACTTTCTATATTTCAAATTTGAACTAAATCGGCCCACAAATAAATCTCAAACAACAAATTATGTGTTTTTGCTATTTATAGTAACAGCAGCCATCTTCGATAAGGGGCGGCAACACCGAACACAATTTTTACTCATTACCACCCAAGGACCTTCCACACCAAATTTGGTTCAAATTGGCCCAGTAGTTTCAGAGGAGAAGATTAACGTTTACGGACGGACGGACTGACGGACTGACGGACGCTTTATCATGCCATAAGCTCACATGGCTTCGCCAGGTGAGCTAATAAAAACTACTAATGAATACGGATCAATCTATGACAGATAATTCAACACATGTATTTGTATATTACAAATGATAGTTTAAAAGTTGCAGCAACCAGCCAATTAATAACTGCATATTATATCATTTAAAACTATAATTTAAACCCTTGAAGACTCAAAACCCCAGCTGGTATTGACTGTTGCCAAGTACTTGGCATGTAGAAATGAACGCTTGCAGGTCCTTCGGAAACATTGAAGTCACTTGTCGCCACAGATTAAAGAACTCTCTCAGCACACTTAAAAGGTTAAAATTTCTGTCACTTAATCTGTAGTGTAGCACAAGATGTTTAAATATAAGTGAACTATTCTTGACTGGGACCTTAAATCCCATTCAATCTAATAAGGGTAAATGGCTGGAATACCTACCACAATCAAAACAATGTAAGACATTACATGCTCCATCTTTATCATTTCTACCACCCCAAATATAAGAACATTCTTCATGAGCAACCGCTGTATGTCCATATCTCTGATAAGGTATGTAGCAATACTGAGGATCAGTCTCAGATGGAGTCGGAAGCAGTTTCCATCTTAGAGAAACTAAAATATTTGAAACAGAAAATTTTAATTAAAATCATTGGATCATTAATGAGAAAATTAAACAACATATAAACCACATGTACCAAGGATAACTTATGGATCCTTTTGCGCAAACAATGTAATATGTCACCAAGGACATCACTTCTAGTTCTTGTGTAACATCACAATATGTAAAATGTCCCTAGCCTATGTTTCCATTCCTGGTAGCCAAAATCGCCATTGGCTACTAATTTCTGAGGAATTCTTTCAAAAAGTAACCTATTTTAGCACATTTGTGGAAAAATATTTTAAAAAGGACTATATTTTTACAAATTTTGGGAATTTGGCTTCTAATTATTTTAAATTTATGGAAACCTAGCCTAGCAAAATTTTCTTGCTGCCACACGGACATATGTGTCCTCTACCGGCAGCCTGCCATACGGACACATATGTCCTTTCAATAGAATTGACAACTCTTAGATAAAAGACGAAGATATACTTATAATCTTTTTGTAAAATTATAAAAATGCAAAATGTTGACTATTGAGATTATAATCTACAATTAACTAATGACGTCATATGATTACAAACGCGTCTGACGTCATATTCTATTGTTGACGTCATATCATTTCGCATTGTGAACTTCAATTTGGCACTGCCAACATTGCGCTGAAAATTTATTTGGCAGCAGGAGGGTTAAAGAAGAGAACATTATCAAGTATTATTGCAGTTTATTGGATTTTCTAATTTTGCATACTGTAATTCACTGTCTCACACACAGGGACTCCAAAAGTTGTCACTGTCACATCAAAGTGACTCAAAGAGTAGACTCAAGCTTTGAATTACTCTGCTGCTCTGTCACCAAGGCCAATACAAGTGAACTTTGAAGCCTTGTTTCAATAATATAAGAATTAACAATTATATATACGGTACCTGTATCGAGTACATGGACATCCATTGGACGTGTGGTATCATAGTCCTCCCCTGTACAGTAGCCTCCAAAACTGTAGATTTTTTCTCCGATAGCAACGGCAGCATGGTTAACACGTCGAGGACCACCTTCCAGATACACTGTCCATCTCTGCATCTTATATATCAAAATAATACAATGTTAACAAAGGCATTCGTGGATCCAAATAAATTAAAATTGGGAACAGCTAATTCAAGTTCTTCAAACGTGCCAAACAACACTGTAATCTCTGTTGTACAGTAGTTTTGATATCACTCCAGTAAAAATTATCTCAGTAAAAATCACTATTGTACAGCTAGGAAAGGAAATCCTTCTTGTATCTTGTGGAAGTTGTAATGGTTATGAGATAAATTAACTTGCCTTGACAAGAGGAGAAAACACTCACAGTATCGGATGATGTCGGACTGAAGTCAGCATCCAATATGTTACAATAATTATGTGATGTGATTTATATACAGACAAACAACACAAATGCTGCCAAAACCATTGTTGTTTTCAAGTTCAATGCCCAAAAGCCCAACGCCCAAGTCAAAAAGTCGGATCTGTCAACAAAGCAACTCTCTTTATTTTTTTGTTTGTGTTACCTTCTTAGTGTCGACTTCAATCTGTTGTGTCACTTCTTATCGTCCATTGCTACCCGATCGTCTGTTCGAAAATCAAATTGCGGCTTTGTTCCAAGGGGTCAAAAAACTTATCAGAACCAGAATCTGTCAAAACAGCTGGGAAATATACCGGAAGTACATTGCGTAGACTTTGTAACGATCCCCTCGATTTTTTGGAGCACCCAAATCAGTCCCTTTAGAACCATTGTCTGTAGACAAGATCCATATGGTAAATTCCATTTGCAATTTGTTGGTGTCAATAAATTGATTTTTTTAAATATAAAAATATTTTATCATGTTTATCTACACAATGCATTTTTACAAAATAGTCAGGTAAAGTCAGACAGCCTATTCATGATTGACAACAGGTTGTAAAATGAGTAGAATGGCAGGTGGTCGTGTAAAAGTACTATAACCACATCACAAGACACCACTGGCATTAAATCCAGTGCTAATACATTATGTCAGGTATAGTAATTACAACCACAGTACACTATTGGATACCATTTTCATTGTGTCATAGTATCTGGTGTTGATACAAAGTTACTAAAAAAAATATTTATTGCATGTTTATTTTACCTTCAATCTTGTTTCTTGCTTGGTTGTTCTAACTTGTCTGGACAGTATGTGTTATTCGGTTGTATCTATTACAATTTTCTTATTGCAACAGGAGACATCTGTGGCCAAGTAGTCTAAAACACAGGCTTACAGATAACAGTACCTCCAAACTTCTAGGTTCAAATCCTACTTGGACAGATCCTAGTGCGAGAAATTTGTCAGCTCACTTGGTTTAGTTTAGTTGTTTTTCCAGGCACTCCAGTTTGCCCCACCATCCCTGAACTGATCTATTGATATAAGCGAAATGCTCTTGACTGGAATGTAAAACACCATTACTCCACTCCACTTCTTCAATTAACCACACTCTATATCAACATCAGGAGAAGATTATAACCATTCATTTTCCTTGGAAGCATATCCACTTGATTCATCAATTTTTTTTAGATTTACTGATCGGAATGAATAAAATGCAATGATCAACATTGTTCAATCAAATTGGCATAGCATCACCATGTGTATGAAGAAATAGAAGTTCATGATTTGGTAAAATACCGTGAAGCTTTTTTAAAACTATGTTGACCAAAAATACCCCCTATATAATATAAAGACCACCTGTCTATAAAGCCCACATTTCTTTGGTTCCTTTGTTGGTCTTTATATATGGGTGTTACTGTATTTATTAGTGTTAGTGGCTATTACCAATAATTGTACATTTTATTTAGCTTCAACTTTCTCTCCCAAATACAGGTAGCTTTCATATTCCCCTGGGCATCAGCTGCTGAGTGGTCTGAAGTGTGCTACATTTTAATCCCACTTTGCCAGATCCTAGTGCGAGAAGGTTTGTCAGTTCACTTGCTGAGGGACAGTTTTATTCTCTCTGGACACTCTGGTTTTCTCCATGGTGGTCCACCATCTCAGGATTTGCCACCCCAGTTTAAGTGAAAGAATCACCCACCTGTGCATACAAACTTATAAGTGATTAAAAGTTGTGGAACTCTTCTGTAATTTAAGTTAAGAAAGTTTAACTGTACCAACTGCCCTTAATAGTTTATAGTGTATCTGTCAAAGTATTCCTTATCCTTCCATAAAAGGGCCTCACTCACCCGGGCACGAGCTTATAGATCACAGTGTCTCTAACCAACTATGTTTGATTCCAAGTAAATGCCAATCACTGATTGAAAAAGTTTGTCAGCTTGTTTGTTGAATGCTGCCAGTTTCTCAGAGTACTCCAGTTAAATACCTCCACAATGGGGTTCGCCGCTGTACCACGTGATACCCTCTAACATTTGTGTGGAACACTTATTTCCAATAGATATGGAATCGCACGAAATGATGTTTTCCCGCGAAAACAATGTCATTCCGGGAATTTGTGTTTTTCAAAACACTCCGCACAAATGTTAAGAGGTATTGATCACGTGGTACAGCGGCGAACCCCATTACAGACGAGTGAAATAATCTTGACTGGAACATAAAACACTATTTCATCATTACCACCCATCTTCATCCCTCCATAATAAAACTGAAGATACATGTAAATTGTTTGTACTCTCAATAGGTCTTGACTTAACAAGCTAGAAAGAGCAGTCTCTTGAGTGACAAATTACCCCTGTGACAAACATTACTGAGTTATTTCTAACCTGAGGTAGTTCCAACTTCTTTACATGGGGTACAAAAAAAGCTTTAGTAAATGTTGAAAATGATAAAGACTGCATTATTGCTATGTTTTTAGCTAAGTTATACAATAAGCGCAATGGTTGCAGGCCCTTCATTCATGCTC
Organism: Anadara kagoshimensis; assembly: GCA_021292105.1. Taxonomy (NCBI): domain Eukaryota; kingdom Metazoa; phylum Mollusca; class Bivalvia; order Arcoida; family Arcidae; genus Anadara; species Anadara kagoshimensis. The sequence goes on along the minus strand of CM037858.1, from coordinate 21,838,669 downwards.
TTATAGTCTAAACCACAGCACAGAACTTTTGCTTTGTCATTTAATCTGGTACCAGTCTAAAGCCATTAATTTAATTTGTAACTAGAAGTCCGACACTCTGAATATTAGCTTGTCTTTTCTCATCTTGTTTTCTTGTTTCATTTATTAATGTTAATTTTTTCTCATTCTTTGTTGCAATGCCTATTGCCATAGCGACCACTTCTACAATTGTATAAAGATCATCTGTCTATTTAAACCAGTGTTTTGGATGCTTTTGCTTTATATTTCAACCTAAAAGAACACCTATAAAGACAACCTGTCTATAAAAAAATATCTTTTAAGCCCTACAGGGGGTCTATATATACTCAACAAAAAATGTCAGGGACCATTGTAAAATTTGAAATAAAAATCCAACAACTGAAAAATGTAAAATCCATCTGTATTTTGTTCTAATTTTTTCACTGTTTCAAATGATATTATGAAGTAAATTTTCTGTGCATGAAATTAAATCTCCTTAATGAAATTATGAGAAGTCTGAATATGAAATGATATGATTTACGTTTATACAAAATTAAATAATGTTTTTGATGTGGTTTCATGTCTTAAGGATGGGAACATCAGATATACCAAGAGTTGCAATTAGATGGACATCACCTGGTAAAAGAAGCAGAGGACGACCGAAGGAGACTTGGAGAAGATCAGTCGAAAAAAAAATGAAAGAACAAGGATGGACGTGGGGCACGATACAGAAAATGTCAGCAGACAGACAGAGATGGAAGTCCTCGGTCAAGGCTTTATGTGCTCCCAGAACGAAGAGGACTAACTAACTAACTAACTTTTGATGTGGTCCTTGACTTTTTTGTAGAGTATATATACAGGTTTTACTGTATATGTTTTTTAATTTTTTTACAGGGGCAATACAAAAAACTTCAAGATGTCTTCTGTATAAAACGAAAACTTTATTGACAAAAATTATTTACAGCATGATATATAATGTCACTAATTGAAGTTCCATATTCTAAAAACATTAAATATTCCTGTAAAACTGCGGGTATTGGCAGCGACTCAATTACTTCCTTTAAATAATTTCCATGTCTTGCAAAATTAAGGACTATCTGTTTCCGACAAGCATGTGCCAAGCTATGACTGGATTCTGCAATAGAAAAGTGTTAAACATGTATAGGTAAGAGTAGATTGATTGAATGTCCAAGTTAAGAGTTTTTCACCTATATTGAGATGTCACCAGCTATAGGTGAAGTAGAAGAAATTTTTACTTTTTCAGTGTGCTCAGGGCAATTTGCAAGGAGGATACCTTTATGTGCCACATCTGCCATGGCACACTGGTTTTTAAGGTCAATTCCAAAAGATCCTGTGACTTTCACTTCTAATAGCAGAGTGCTTTGCAAAAGAACAGTCACTATCTATTTACAAGTGTCAGTCAGACTCTGGTTGGGGCTCAAACCCATGACCTCCAACATATGGATCGAGCTCTCTACTAACTGAGGTACTGTAGTGGTTGTGGTAGTTAAGAATGGAGTGGAGTGAAATAATACAAACCATGGAAACAACACAAATATTATTTCATTCACACTTCAATTTGAAGATTTAACTACAGGTACATACATATCAGAAAATTTTCTGTACACACATTTTTACGTTAAGATGCTATGAATGGCATTCACCAATATACCACATGATTCCCTTAATGTTAAGAGTGGAATTGCTACTGTAAATCAGGAAAATTTTGTGTCAGCTACTTTTTAGGAGAGGTGACAATTTGTTATAATTGCATTGTTTTATTTTCATGGGCATTCAGGATCAGTCATTGCCAATAAAAGTTTATCACATTAAATTACATATTTTTTATTTTTATTAATTTTTGCATCTCGCGAATCTACTGTAAACATTTAATTTCTTGAGTATTTACTTTCGAAGTACATGTATATGAAATTTAGACATATCCACATAGTTACATTTTCACGTTTTTTAAAATTTGCACTATAACACAATAAGCATAATACAGTTTTCACTTGGTACTTTTTTTGAGCAAAAAATGGTCTGCAAAATAAGCGAAAATAAATACACAGCGAAAATAAAAATGTTTATACAGTGCTCGCAAGTTTTTCCTATTTACAGTATCACCAAATGAAAAAGGAATCATATTTTGATATTTCCTGTAAAATTAAGTGTAGTTTTGAACCAAGTAAATTGTGAGCTATTGCTCATTATGTTACTCCGCTCTAAACTTTAACCACTGACAATATATGTCGAAAAATAAACTAAGTCGGTAAACAGGAAGTCTGGTAGATGTCTGGCAGACTTGAAATTGATACTTGCAGTATGGAACCTGATACTGACCTTGCATACATAATTTCAAGTGGCTGTGTTTCGTAGTTGCTAAAAAAAACTGTTACCAAAACTTTTATTTCCGACAGAAACACTAGGTAAACCAGCATGTAACGTCGATATATTTGATGACCACAATAAACAATCATTTTACACAAACATTGGAGGGCATCACATTGTACTTGAGGGAACCAGGGAACCATACTTAAAAGACTTTGAGGACTTAATATGCCAATATATTTTACACTTATACGTGTGTGTTGAACTTATATTTACCTTGCATTCTGTTTAAAAGTCTATCTGGTTGACCATCCACGGAAAGAGTTTGAAGTTTTTCTTCCAATTGGATATTGCAAGACAAACACAGTAAAATCACTAACATTGGATACCAATTTGTAAGTTGACATGGTTCCAAAATATTTTTTAAGTTAAATATTGATGCAGCCTCGTAAAGTAAACTATTAAAACAGGAATGTGCCTCTCCACCTGCTAACAACAACGGACAAATGTATTTACCATATAACTTTCTTCTTGTGACGCCATCATTTACAAACACATGTACAACCAAGTCATTTTAATCGCTAACAACATCGCTAGATTTCCTCCAATTAATTCATGGTAAATGTTAGTTCTAGCACCATATTTAATTAAAAGAACATAAAGTTCAAATGATGACTGTGAAAGAGCTGCTAGCAAGGGAGGTAACTCTCTGGGATCTTGTGGATTACATTCAAGTCCAGCTCGAAGTAAGAATTCCACACCTTCTAAAGGCCAGGAGTAATGGGTATGACAGAGAATTGAAGCGTTTAATTTGTACTGTAAATGCGAGAAGAACAGATTTCTCTCCAATTCGTCAAAATGGTCCTGCATTAATGGTAAAGGTTTTTAACATTTAGTCCTGCTGCAATGAGAATTTCTAAACATGTAGTGTCCTCCGATTGTAAGGCAAGAATTAATGGATGCATCATGGCATTGACATTCACAATAAACGCATCTGAATTGGTTAATGGTAGAATCATCTGCAAACACCTGTAACAACAGATTTCATATAAGTTCCATTATTTAATGTACAACATAATTACATTTGTCAATTGATTGGTTAAGCTCTCTGATAGAAGTTTGTTACACAAGGTTCATGCTGGGTGCACACAGAAAATATTGCCATATCCCCTGCTCTGCTTTTGTTGTAATATGAGATAATAATCATGGCTGGGCAGTTCTAGGATGGCGGAGGAAGCTCAAATCCCCCTGCCAAGAAAACCACTGACCTTCAGCAAGGGAACTGTGCCGGTCAGGTCACAGATGGTGGATAAAACCAGAATGCCTGAAAAACCCACTGACCTTCAGCAAGGGAACTGTGCCGATCAGGTCAGAGATGGTGGATAAAACCAGAATGCCTGAAAAAAACCACTGACCTTCAGCAAGGGAACTGTGCCGGTCAGGTCAGAGATGGTGGATAAAACCAGAATGCCTGGAAAAACCACTGACCTTCAGCAAGGGAACTGTGCCGATCAGGTCAGAGATGGTGGATAAAACCAGAATGCCTGAAAAACCCACTGACTTTCAGCAAGGGAACTGTGCCGGTCAGGTCAGAGATGGTGGATAAAACCAGAATGCCTGAAAAAACCACTGACCTTCAGCAAGGGAACTGTGCCGGTCAGGTCAGAGATGGTGGATAAAACCAGAATGCCTGAAAAAACCACTGACCTTCAGCAAGGGAACTGTGCCGGTCAGGTCAGAGATGGTGGATAAAACCAGAATGCCTGAAAAAACCACTGACCTTCAGCAAGGGAACTGTGCCGATCAGGTCAGAGATGGTGGATAAAACCAGAATGCCTGAAAAAACCACTGACCTTCAGCAAGGGAACTGTGCCGGTCAGGTCAGAGATGGTGGATAAAACCAGAATGCCTGAAAAAACCACTGACCTTCAGCAAGGGAACTGTGCCGGTCAGGTCAGAGATGGTGGATAAAACCAGAATGCCTGAAAAAACCACTGACCTTCAGCAAGGGAACTGTGCCGATCAGGTCAGAGATGGTGGATAAAACCAGAATGCCTGAAAAACCCACTGACCTTCAGCAAGGGAACTGTGCCGATCAGGTCAGAGATGGTGGATAAAACCAGAATGCCTGAAAAACCCACTGACCTTCAGCAAGGAACTGTGCCGATCAGGTCAGAGATGGTGGATAAAACCAGAATGCCTGAAAAAACCACTGACCTTCAGCAAGGGAACTGTGCCGGTCAGGTCAGAGATGGTGGATAAAACCAGAATGCCTGAAAAAACCACTGACCTTCAGCAAGGGAACTGTGCCGGTCAGGTCAGAGATGGTGGATAAAACCAGAATGCCTGAAAAAACCACTGACCTTCAGCAAGGGAACTGTGCCGATCAGGTCAGAGATGGTGGATAAAACCAGAATGCCTGAAAAAACCACTGACCTTCAGCAAGGGAACTGTGCCGGTCAGGTCAGAGATGGTGGATAAAACCAGAATGCCTGAAAAAAACCACTGACCTTCAGCAAGGGAACTGTGACGGTCAGGTCAGAAATGGTGGATAAAACCAGAATGCCTGGAAAAAAACCCAGACCTTCAGCAAGGGAACTGTGCCGGTCAGGTCAGAGATGGTGGATAAAACCAGAATGCCTGGAAAAAAACCCAGACCTTCAGCAAGGGAACTGTGCCGGTCAGGTCAGAGATGGTGGATAAAACCAGAATGCCTGGAAAAAAACCCAGACCTTCAGCAAGGGAACTGTGCCGGTCAGGTCAGAGATGGTGGATAAAACCAGAATGCCTGGAAAAAAACCCAGACCTTCAGCAAGGGAACTGGGCCGGTCAGGTCAGAGATGGTGGATAAAACCAGAATGCCTGGAAAAAAAACCACTGACCTTCAGCAAGGGAACTGTGCCTGTCAGGTCAGAAATGGTGGATAAAACCAGAATGCCTGGAAAAAACCACTGACCTTCAGCAAGGGAACTGTGCCGGTCAGGTCAGCGATGGTGGATAAAACCAGAATAACTGGAAAAAACCACTGACCTTCAGCAAGGGAACTGTGCCTGTCAGGTCAGAAATGGTGGATAAAACCAGAATGCCTGGAAAAAACCACTGACCTTCAGCAAGGGAACTGTGACGGTCAGGTCAGCGATGGTGGATAAAACCAGAATGCCTGAAAAAACCACTGACCTTCAGCAAGGGAACTGTGACGGTCAGGTCAGAGATGGTGGATAAAACCAGAATGCCTGAAAAAACCACTGACCTTCGGCAAGGGAACTGTGCCGGTCAGGTCAGCGATGGTGGATAAAACCAGAATGCCTGAAAAAACCACTAACCTTCAGCAAGGGAACTGTGACGGTCAGGTCAGCGATGGTGGATAAAACCAGAATGCCTGAAAAAACCACTGACCTTCAGCAAGGGAACTGTGTCGGTCAGGTCAGAGATGGTGGATAAAACCAGAATGCCTGGAAAAACCACTGACCTTCAGCAAGGGAACTGGGCCGGTCAGGTCAGCGATGGTGGATAAAACCAGAATGCCTGGAAAAACCACTGACCTTCAGCAAGGGAACTGTGCTGGTCAGGTCAGAGATGGTGGATAAAACCAGAATGCCTGAAAAAACCACTGACCTTCAGCAAGGGAACTGTGCCGGTCAGGTCAGCGATGGTGGATAAAACCAGAATGCCTGAAAAAACCACTGACCTTCAGCAAGGGAACTGTGCCGGTCAGGTCAGCGATAGTGGATAAAACCAGAATGCCTGGAAAAACCACTGACCTTCAGCAAGGGAACTGTGCCGGTCAGGTCAGCGATGGTGGATAAAACCAGAATGCCTGAAAAAACCACTGACCTTCAGCAAGGGAACTGTGCCGGTCAGGTCAGCGATGGTGGATAAAACCAGAATGCCTGAAAAAACCACTGACCTTCAGCAAGGGAACTGTGACGATCAGGTCAGCGATGGTGGATAAAACCAGAATGCCTGGAAAAACCAATGACCTTCAGCAAGGGAACTGTGCCGGTCAGGTCAGAGATGGTGGATAAAACCAGAATGCCTGGAAAAACCACTGACCTTCAGCAAGGGAACTGTGCCGGTCAGGTCAGAGATGGTGGATAAAACCAGAATGCCTGGAAAAACCACTGACCTTCAGCAAGGGAACTGTGCCGGTCAGGTCAGAGATGGTGGATAAAACCAGAATGCCTGAAAAAAAACCACTGACCTTCAGCAAGGGAACTGTGCCGGTCAGGTCAGAGATGGTGGATAAAACCAGAATGCCTGGAAAAACCACTGACCTTCAGCAAGGGAACTGTGCCGGTCAGGTCAGAGATGGTGGATAAAACCAGAATGCCTGGAAAAACCACTGACCTTCAGCAAGGGAACTGTGCCGGTCAGGTCAGAGATGGTGGATAAAACCAGAATGCCTGAAAAAAAAACCCAGACCTTCGGCAAGGGAACTGTGCCGGTCAGGTCAGAGATGGTGGATAAAACCAGAATGCCTGAAAAAAAACCCAGACCTTCGGCAAGGGAACTGACAGACTTTCTCTCAGTAAGATCTGTCTGAGTGGGATTTGAACCTAGAAAGTAAGAGGTCGTGTGATCTGTTAACTTGTGCTTAAGACTACTCAGTTATGATGAACAACACAAAAAATTAAATGCTAACAATAATCATTGTGTATGATGTGAAGACACCATAGCAGACGCTTACCTCCACAAATGTCTCAGAAGATTTTTAAAAATCTACTGGCCACAAAAGGTCTCAAACGAAGAAGAACAAGAGCTTGAGCAGAAAAGATCAGCATCACAATCAAAAGAAGAAGGTGGAAATGACTGGGCCACAATTTGAGAACGGGAAACAACAAGTTCGCAAAACTGGCACTTACCGGGGGTACCGGGACATCAGAGGGGAAGAGAAAAAGAGGACGACCCAAAGAGACTTGGAGAAGAATGGAAAGAGAGCGAAAAGAGCTGGGATACAGTTCTTGGACTGAGGCAACTACAGTAGAACTTCGATAACTCGAAGTGCACGGGACTTCGATGATGACTTCGAGTTATCGGGGTGTTCGAGTTTTCGAGGTTGAAGAATGACGTCACAATGTAACTTTCATTTCTTTAAGAGAAATATTGGATGGTGTAAAACTGTTTACCGATACACTGGTGTAATATGTACGGTATTACATAAATTAATAAATGAATTAAAATCAAATTATTAATTATGTTTTTATAAGGACTGATTGCGACAAAAACGCATACATGAAATGCACGAAATGTGTATTATCAATACATGACCGTAATGCATTCAAAGAACTGAATCAGATAAACATATCCATATACATTGTATGTTATAATATACAAAACAAGACGCACATTTTATAGAAATTATAAAACTAGTGAGCCTACCACGTGTTAGTCATTAATCACCTGAAAATTTGTTGTCGCCAGCGGCACAAAACTCGGCTTCTACTTATGGGGTACATGGTTACATTACGGCACAGAGTACTAATCCTTTAATTGATACTAATTAATACAGTAGCAACACCTTTGATCTGTACCACTTCTCCAATCATTAATCAGATTATACGGAAGTATTATAGCTTATTGTCGATTAATTACCGTGTTCTCACTGAAACCTTCGATTGGTCACCCATTGTTAAAAAATATTTCGAGTTTTAGAAGGTTGTTTTTCCTATAATTTTTAATTTTGCACCTTAACATTACTTCGAGTTATCGGGGGTATTCGAGTTACAGGAGTTTGAGTTATCGAAGTTGTATTTATATAATTTATATAGAAAACCGGTCGGGACAAAATTATTACTTCGAGTTATCCGTGGTATTCGAGATATCGAAGTTCGAGTTATCGAAGTTCTACTGTAAAGTAGCGACAGACAGAGGCAAATGGAGAGGACTTGTAAACGGCCAGCTTCTCCCTGCAGAGAGACGGAAATAAGTCAAGTAGGTCATGTTGTGAATATTTAACCTACCTTGGTCTGTTTTTATATATTGCGTAATGAGCAGCTACTGCTTTAAAGTCTTTGACTGGAATATTGACATCAGCCCCGTGATCCAACAATAAACTAATGCATTCTTCATGTCCTTCTTGAGCTGCTATTAATACTGGTGTGGCACCGTCTAATGCTGTCTTATTTACAAAATTTCTTAGGCCTGTGGTTATATAAAACAATAAGAAATTTAATCATAAGTAATGGGGTTCCCCGCTGTACCGCATGGTACTTCCTATCATTTGTGTGGAACACTTATTTCCAATGGATATGGAATCGCATAAGATGGGGTTTTCCTGTAAAAACAATGTTATCTTAAGAATTTGCAACGTTTTCCAAAATATTCCGCACAAACGTAAAGAAGTATTGATCACATGGTACAACAACATGCCCCATTGTATTGTCACCTGTTCATTAAGACTGCTGTTTTTACGGTCCCTTTTTCAAATTTCAACAAAAAAGAACCTCTATTATCTGTCTATAAATTACATATTTCTTAGGTCCCATTGTTGGTCTTTAAATACCTTTTTTACTGTACAGGACAAACACTTTCAGTAGCACAGTTTTGTAGTAACTTTTGGGTACACAGAATAAATATATATTCATGTTTATCATGTTGATCTTATCTTGCTCAGTCTGTTTCAATCACTTCTAGATGTAAGCCCCCTCTGTAGTGGCCACAGATGGTCAATTTTTTTCAAACTCTACAGAGGTGTTTTTAGTGTGCTCTGTAGTGGCCACAGATCGCCTACTGTTTTTCAAACTCTACAGAGATGTCTTTAGCGTGCACTGAGACACAGGACCTCAGTTTTGAGTCTCATCAGTACAACTAAAATGGCTTTATTCTCAATTTATGGATCACTGGTTGTAAAATACGATGAACTAATAAATGGGATGGTTAGAGCCCTCTGAAAGTAATATGAGGAAAAGGTGTCTAATTGTATGGATAGATTACTTTCAGAAGGCTCTAACCACCAAATTTATTAGTTCATCAGATTTTACAACCAGTGATCCATATATATATATATATATATATATCAGTGAAACCTCCCTAAATATTTGCTCCCGAATTTATCCTCCTTTATTTCAACTAACAAAAACCTCTCTAAATCGGACACTCTCTATTCCGAACACTGGACAAACTTGCTTTGCTCCCAAGTTGCTTATATCCTTGAAATTGAACCTCTCTCAACTCTAAGAGTGTCCAGTTTAGAGAAGTTTTTGTTAGTTGAAATAAAGAAGGATAAATTTGGGACCAAATATTTATTCCTGCTTAGAGAGTGTCTGGTCACTGTATATACATATTCACGCAAACAAAAATAAGCAAAAATAATCATAGGTTACCACATTTAATTAATTTTTAACACCTCTTGTTCAATATAAGCATTGTTTCAAGGATTTCACATTTTTACCCCAAAATCAGTATCAAATAAAATATCAACCTCAAACAACCTCATAGATTCATAATAATGTGATAAACAGCAAAATACATCATACACATATTCAACCTGTTCAAAAATATCAAAGTTATAAGTTCAATGCACCTATATTAAAATAATTTGTAAATAATAAATTTGAGGTACAAAAAAATCTAATACTGGAAATCTTATCAAAATCTGCCAAAAATTTAACCAGCATATGTACTTAAACAAGAGGCCCATGGGCCTTAATGCTCACCTGTGACCTTTGAACCCATGAGCTTCATTCAAATATCAAAATGATAATTAGGCCAATATTCTAATATACATTCCTATACAAAAAGTTTATACTCATAAATAATCATTTCAGTACTTGTTTGTATCTGTGATCTTGACATTTGAACCCATGCCCTTCATTCATATATCAAAATGACCATTGTGCCAGTAACAACAATATTCTAATATTCATGCCTATACAAAAAGTTAATAGTTTTCAAGATAATTTACCATTTAGGTATTCATTCGCATCTGTGACCTTGACCTTTGAACCCATGATCTTCATTCATATATCAAAATGATCATTAGCCTCATATTCCATTTTTAAATTTTGGACTCATAAGCCATGTTCACGATGCTGTTCACTCACAATCACCATTACACCTACACATGTCCCTAAAGGTACCCGATTAGGATAATACCTAAATATTCTAATATACATGCCTATACAAAAAGTTTATAGTTTTTGAGATAAATAATCATTTCAGAACTTGTTCACATCTGTGACCTTGACCTTTGAACCCATAACCTTCATGCATATATCAAAATGGTTGTTAGGCTAATACCTACAATATTCTAATATACATGCATATACATAAAGTTAATAGTTTTCAAGATAATTAACCATTCAGGTATTCATTCGCATCTGTGACCTTGACCTTTGAACCCATGACTTTCATTCATATATCAAAATGATCGTTAGGATAATACCTAAAATATTCTAATATACATGCCTATACAAAAAGTCTATAGTTTTTGAGATAAATAATCAATTCAGTACTTGTTTACATCTGTGACCTTGACCTTTGAACTCATGACCTTTATTCATATATCAAAATGGCCATTTGGCCATTACCTACAATATTCTAATATACATGCCTATACAAAAAGTTCATAGTTTTGCAGATAATTAACTATTTTGGTAAACTTGTAAATCTGTGACCTTGACCTTTGAACCCATGACCTTAATCGATATATCAAAATGATTGTCATGTTAATACCTACAAATAACTAAAATCCTATGCCATTATCACCAGAAATATTTAAAAAATAGCATTTTTTATCAAAGGTCAAAAACTGGGACATGACCTTGATCTTTGACCTTGACATCAATCGGAAGAAAATTGCAAGACAAGATTAACAGTGAAAACCCCATACAATTATCTTCAGCCATTATGAAGTTATAACAATAAATGTCTCATTTTAAAAATTACATAATTTTACGCAAAAAACGCGTAACCTATTTTTCGTCCTATTTTCATGAAAAACACAATTTTAATGTATCTAGGTATCCTGAATCCAAAAATCTAATCAAAATTTGCCTGCACCTTTTGGTTTCAGAGAAGAAGATTTTTTTGTCTTTTGGCTATTTATAGTAATGGCAGCCATATTGTTGGGCGTGGTCAAACCCCGAACACAATTTTGAAACCCTGATACCCAGGCATAATAATCACCAAGTTTATCAAATTTGGCTCAGTAGTTTTGGAGGAGAAGATTAAAATGTAAAGTTTACGCACGACGCACGACGGACGATGGACGACGGATGGTGATAGATAGCAATAGCTCATCTGAGCCTTTCGGCTCAGGTGAGCTAAAAACACAGAAAAACTGATAGGTCATCAGGGTATTATCAGATTTAAAATAAAATTACCCTACCCCCATGATTTTTTAAAAATTTTCCTGTAAACAAATTGAAAACAAATCCCCAAAAGGTTTTCTTTTTTCAATTACATGAACTTCAAATATAAGCATCAGATTCTTGACAATGCACAAAAACACAATATATTTTTACATTATTAATTAATGTTTTATGATATGGATATTTAAAATATATTCATAATTATTGTAAAAATATCTATAAATCTATAGGAATTCAAAACCTCGAATGATAAGAGCTAAATATGACAGTTACGTTTAACATTCTAATATCTCTTGCAACACGAATTTCCATTAGATTGTGGTATGGTCAAAGAGAGATAACTCTATATCATGGTGAATCATTCAAAGAATTTTCTACAAAAATAGTATGGAAAAACTATCTTTTAATTCCAATTAAATCAAAGTATCCTGCTAATACAGCAATAACGCTTTTTGATGAAGTTACTCTGACTCTACCATTTATTTTTTCTGACAACAGATTTGTGAGACCATCAAATCCACAACGATTATAAGCTAATTTCAAATGCTGGTAATTTAGACCACTGCCGCCAATTTTTTCTAGCATAGCTTTTGGGATTATTTTCCGAAAGGCCAACTCCTTCATGGTGGCTATGTTCCTATCTGCAACCTGATGGTATTCTAACATTTTTAGACCCCATGAAGTTGTGAAACTGTGTCGAAAGAATAACGAGTTGCTAATATTAGAAGCTACAAATAGTTTTTGCAAGCTTTCAACATCACTAACAGCATTGTGAGCCTCATAAGTTTCATGTAAAATGTCTGATACCAAAGATTTTTGTGTGTAGACTCCACGACCTCTACGATCGGGATAAATTTCTTTGAACAACGGTAATGTATCAACAGCACCAACAACTCTTTTCTTGAATGCGGTGTTAAGGTTTACACTGTCAATTGCACGGATAATTCTTGGAAAGTCAAATTTATGGAAATTGTGGCCTATCAAAATAGCTGGAGCCCTATCATCAAGCCATGCAATAAACTGATGTAGTGCACTTCTCAAAGGCAGAGCAGTAACTGGTGCACCATGAAGAAATAAAACACCACCTTGTGCTGTCAGTCCATTAACTGCTGTGGCTCCTGGTGCCACAGATTTGGTTGGAGTAATGTGCTGATCAAAAACATCAGAACCACAAATTGCAGAGATTTGAAGAATGTCTGCATCCATCAGCAGTGATGATGTTTCAATGTCACAAAAAATCTTTGTAAAAACACCATTTGAAACTGGCTGAAGTAATGGTGGGAAAATGGCTTCTGGAATTTCTTCTATATTGTTATCATTGCTTTGTGAAGTAGCCACAGGGGATTGGAAGGGGACACCTTTCCTCAGCTCTTTTGCAGATTTGGCACATTGCTTTTGTAGTTTGTTGTTAATTTTCCTTTTTTTAACTTCTGCCCTGTTCAAATATTCAAGCGGTCGTTTCCATACTCTGCCTTGTTTTGTTGCATTTTCATGATATAGTTTCCCTGATGTCAATCCTGCTGTAAAATTTACCTCGTTGATGTTACTGTTACCAATATTTTTTTGTGCAACTGTGCAATCAGCCTGACTTTTTAAACTGCCAGACAAAGAGAAATGACACCGTTTAAGTGTTTTAGTAGCAACCATGTTGTTAAAAGATTTCACATATTTTGTGGAATCACTTTGAGCTAGTTTGTCTGCGTTATTGGCAAATACTTGGAACACAGCAGTCAGATCTTCGTGCAGTTTTTCTCCAGTGAGATCATTAGTGATACTAGAGTGAGGATATGGTTCAGGATTTTTTGTGTATCCACACCAAGATCCGCAGCCAGAATGTTCACCGAACGCATGTGGTACCAGACCTGCATTTATCAGCGTTTCCCTTGTTATGAGCCAGTGCATAATTGAAACATTTTTTAAGGTATTTTATGACACTTGTTGTCAACAATTTATGCTTTTTTTGTAAAAAACAAAGACTGTAAGTCAGGTGTTTTGATGTGTGGTTGATGACACTCCATTTTGTTATGTCATCTGTCAATTCTGTACGAATATAAGCCATGGTTGTTGTGTCGTCATCCATATTAATAACATTTACATCAACTCCTTTTTCTTCTACAGTTTTGACAAGTTGGCAACCTACATCTGGTTCCATTGCCTTCGAACTTCCACTCCAGTTTTTGTGGCATACATGAGGTGGTGGTGTTTTCCCTTTACTTTGATAATACTGGCACTTCCTAATACGGACACCACATGCACATACTTTGCCTTTCTTGTTCCTAATCAATATTCTGACACCAGATTTGCTACCGTAGGCTCTTCTAGATCCCTTTTTCTGCTGACCAATGTCATACTTAAATTCACCTGTCTGCCTAGCTAATGGTGTCTCATTAGACCTATATGAAACAGAAGGAAAAACAACCAGTCAGTATCGCAAACAATACATGTCTCCTGGTGGTGACAACTCAAAAACCCTTACCGTATTTCTCTAAACTGTATTGACTATTTGTCGCTCAATATACACAATGCATAACTTGTTCAGATCCTAGTGTGAGAAAGATTGTCAGTTATCATGTGGAAGATTGGTGGTTTTCAATTTCTTAGGGGAATCCAGTTTCTTGAACTTACCAGCTTGATATAAGTAGTGAAAGAATCTTGACTGAGGTGTAAAACACCATTACTCAACTCGTTAAACTAATTAATGTGACAATGTCTGAAATATTTAGCAATTTTCACTTACCCATCTATACTTGTCTCCTTGAGAGCATCACTACAAGATCTTTGTGCCACTGCTGTTATATTGGGACTGATTTCAAGCTCCCTGGCTTTCATTGAGGTACCATGTAAGTCACCTATCTCAAGTGTGGACAGGAAATTCTTCATTTGTTGCTGACCTGCTTCAGCATGACACATACCTAAAATAAATTTTAAAAATATTTTTTTTTGTTCAAACGGGACAAAATTTAAATAAGCAAAAAGATCAAAAGTAAAAAAATATAATTATAATTTTGCTTTTTCAAATTAAGTTGTAAGTGTTCACATAGAGTACACAATCATTGTAAAAGTTATATAACAGACAAGTTATATGTATTCAAACATAGGTCCATTATACAAGTTAGCAGGGATGAAGATTAACAGGGACCCAGTAGCCCATGGATACTAAAAGTCAGTCTGGGCCCCTTAATGTTTACCTATTTTAGCTATTTATTACTATTACACTTCTTTTCTGAAGTGATCTGGGGCCCTAACTCAAAATAGTTAAGCTCCATCGCTGCTATAGTATTATTGTGCTATGAATATGTAGGAAATTTATAGGATTTTTCTGGAAAATTATACGAAAAAAGCAACAAACATGAAAAGTTAAGTAGTTGAATGAGAAGAGTGCATGACCAAACAAAAACATGATGTTCAATCTCTACATGCAAAGCAATAAAATAATTATGGGCAATAAAATAGAGAAAGGGTTCATAATCAATCTAACACCACAAGAAAAAAAAATGTGCAAGCCAAAAATGGAAAGATAATAAACAGCCCTTCACATTTGTTTTTGTGTAAGCTTGAACAAATCAATTCCATGTTAAAATGTTAAATAAGAGGCCCTTTAGGGCCTGTAATGCTCAGCTGACTAACAATGTATGCCAGTAAAATTCATTCACAGCAAACAAATGTCATGTGGAATATCATACCGTAATACCTGTTAAATGCCCCACTATCTACTTTTGCATTTTTGCTATTTATAGTAACAATGGCCATCTTGGATATCAGACGGGGCTGCCTTATGCAGGTCTACTTCTACCTAAGGACATTCCACACCAAATTTGGTTTCAATTGCCTATGATTCAGAGGAGAAGATGAAAGTTTACGCATGGACGCATGCTTCGCCATGCCATAAGCTCAGCTGGCTATTGCAGTTGAGCTAATAATAATCAGGTTAAATTAATCATTCAAAAAAAAATCCACCAAAAATAAAGTCAGCATATACATATATAATAATGTACTAAAATAAGTATTACTTACTGATTCCACATAAAAATCTGAAAACAATTTTTTAGTTTATAAAAACACCTATTTAAAAATTATATGACATAAATGATAAAGTATCTTTCTTGTTACACAAATGTAAAACAGCTGATTCAGAGTTTGAAGAAATGTATGTTATGTATTATATAATTAATAATAATGTATTAATTAATATTATAATGTGAATGGGGAGTGATACGCTTGTCTGGGCAAACTGACTCTGTCAGTTAGCACCTTGAAGTCGCCTGAGTATGCGCTGGTACAAGGCAGACCATAAAACACATTTGAACTTTACATGCATACATGAACTTCTTAATCCATAGAGATGAATAGCGTAGTTCTAGCTGAAAATTTGGTGATGTGACGTGAAACAACATTTAACAACAACAACCAATCTGGGGTTCTAATTCACAGAGGTGAAAATAATTTATTACTAATAAGAAACAATGTTATTTGGTTGGTAATTATGTTTATGAAACATGTCCCTCATAATTTCTTATTTATACCGTAAAACAAATATCAATTGTGAAATTGCACATACCTGAAACAGCTTCTGTGTTTATGTCGAATGCTGGCATGCCTCTTGTATCTTGTTTTGTGTGGTGGGTTTAACTTGTTGTTCACTAAACCATCAACACATCCAATGTATAAAATACTGCCGAGGCCATATCTCGTTTCCCTTTGACTTCTTTGGAGATGAGTGGTTGGCCAGAGTAAATGCAGGTTTCCATTTGATCTGCCAATTTTCTGATCTCGACGATACAACAACCTTCTATTCAGTTGAAATTCTGGCTCGATGCACCAGTACTTGGTTGAGCAATAATATCATCGTTGACATTACTGTCATAGATTTGAGACGGTGAGAAGGAAGCACATGGTTGAGAAGCATGTTCAGGTTCATCAATAGTTCGACCAGATTTGTTCATTTGAATCATACGGGCAGAACTATTTTCTCACCTTTTCTTCTCTGATGTTTTGATACCTCATTGTCCTGTAACTGCCATTAAACAGGGCACCCAATACTATTAAACTTGCCAATAATTACTAGATACCCCTAGTTTTTTATTTTCCCAGCCCTGGCGAGCAGGGGCACTGTATTACCTTTTTAATACTTTTTAATGGGCACTGTATTACCTTTTTAATACTTTTTAATAGAGTCCCACCTAAAAAGGGGAGGGGGAATAAAAATGTTGGGGTGGTGGAAGACTTTCCTCATTAAGCTTACCACAATAACAATTCTAGTTACAGTTATATTTACACTAATCACACAATCATTTATATATTATGTAAATGCTGCATTCGTGGCAAAAGTCAACAGCTTTTAATTTGTAGGTATTAAATATGATTCAAATGAATATTAAGCACTGGCACAGATTCACACAATGAAATAGAACAAAATGAATTAAAGAGGCAAAGTGCATTACTCCCCCTTTCCCAAAAAAATTAAAAAAACCTATAGCAAGAAACCTTTATGGTGATCTAGAATTTTGACATTGGACATGTTGGATGACAACAAGAAGGTATGGCAAGGTTAAAGCAAATGGTTGAGCAAGTTATCCCCGCTAAAACCCCTTACCCTTTTGTTCCAGAGCCTTCAATATCAATCTGAGACAATCTGTGTGTCCAAACTGTGCTGCCAGAAACAAAGGTGTTAGATCTTCATCAGCACATGCCGTTATGTTGGCACCATGGTTAATTAAATATTGTAATATGCCAAAATGGCCTTTCTCTGCTGCTAAGTGTAGTGGTGTATAACCAGTGTACACCCTGGCATTAATATTGGCATCTTTCCTAGTTAACAGTCTGACACAACTCTGACTTTCTGATTGAACAGCTGAAAAAGAAAATAAACTCATCCGTATTTATCTTTCAAAATGTTTACAAATCTTAAGAAATTCAGACAGAAAAACAAAACCATTCATCTATCTTTGCTCCCAATTCAGTATACTTATGCTTATACATGAAACAGATAGTGTAATGCAAATACAGAGTAGGAAATGCTAAACACAACATGTATAAGACTGGGATTATAATAAATCATAATTTATCAGTCAAATACAGTTACGAGTAAACAACTTTAGAACTACAAATTTTATAAAATGAATGAATAATGCATTGTTACAATAGTTTCAAAAATGATTTTTTAAAAATCAGCTTTAAATTGTAGCTCATTTGCATGAAAATCAGGTTAGTGAAATATTTTATAAAATACATTACCCAACATAATGTAAAATGTACCCTAATAATCTTTGTGTATGTCAATTTTGAAAAATTTTGCTATTTTTCATAGTAATGGTGGCCATCTTTTGCAGGTCTAGGCCACACCAGATACAATTTTCAATCTAAACTGCATTGAACAAGAATCTCCTCCACCAATGGTGTTCGCCGCCGTACCACGTGATCAATACCTCTTAACGTTTGTGCGGAACATTTTGGAAAACGTCAACGTCACAAATTCCCGGAATAACGTCGTTTTCACAGGAAAACATCATATTGTGCGATTCCATGTCCATTGGAAACAAGCGTTTCACAGACACGTTAGAAGGTATCACGTGGTACAGTGGCAAACCTCATTTTGTTAAAATTGGCCTAACAGTTTAACAAGATAGAATATAAAAGTTTACAGACATGTGCACAAATAAAAAGTAACATGACCACACTTTGCCATGCCATAAACTGAGGTCCTTGTGGTTTTAACAAGTCTCAATTTTATCAAGCATTAAATTTCCTACTATAGTGCATTCATATCTCTCAATTCTGAAGAGTGGAGTGGAGTAATGTTTTTTGACACCCTAATCAAATTATTAAGATTCTTTCACTTATATTGAAGCAGTCAGTTCTGGAATGGTAGAGGAAACCAGAGTACCTTGAGAAAAACACCAACATTAGACAAGTGAACTGACAGACTTTCTCACACACTAAGAACTGCCCGAGTGGAAATGGAACCCAAGCTATGAGCTGTGATTTGTAAGGGTGTGCTTTAGACCACTCCACTACCCAGTTCAAATAAATAAGAAAAGATTTGTATGACATGTGCTAAGAATGGACAAAACCAGAATATGTACAACATCATTGACATGGCAACCAGAAGGTACCGTAAAAGAAAAGTCAAAGACAATATAGAGGAATACCAACAAGAAAGATCACAACTGGGCTGGAGCAGTTAAGCGTTAGCAAGGATGACAGCCAAGGACAGACAAAGATGGAGACATTGTATCTAGACCTTATGTGACAACAAGCACATAGAGAAAAGGTGAGGTGAGGTGAGGTGTATGACAAACTGTAATTAATGTGCTACTATACCTTCCCATAATGGAGTAAAACCTTCATTTGTAGCAATGTTAGGATTAGCTTCATATTCTAGTAAAGTTCTCACACATTCAAAATGACCACGTCTTGCTGCTAACAGAATGGCAGTTTCTTCTTCAAATGTTTTCCAATCTGGATCAACATCACCTATAAGATAAATCCAAAATAAAGAAAAAATATATTTACTTTAAAACCTCAATAACTTTGCCAACTCGCTTACTGCCAATGTAATTTGAAAACCCAAAATCCATTTCTTCTATTTTCTTTTTTACAAGCCTCACTTCATTCTCATTCTCTTCCTAAAACCGGCATGGTAGGCATGGCACAATGAAGAATCCTGCTGTATACCATCAGTGCAACACACAGGCAAAATTTCTGCCTAAAGCTGGAAATGTCTTGATATAAGTGAAATATTCTTGACAGGGATGTTAAACACCATTACTCAACTCAACTCATTTGGGACCATTTTACCAACACTCATGCTAAAATTATCAATCTCATAGTGGTGTAAAATTCTTTTAGTTTTAATTTTCCCCTCATTACCGGTATTTCTCTTAAATTACAAAACTGCAAATTCATTGTACCAGTTCAACTAGCCATGTTCAATTTCTCTACAAGGAAGCTACAAACAGAAGGAAAGTCAAACACTAGAAACTACATGACACACATCATATTCAACTGTTACTTTTACCTTGTCGTAATAAAAACTCTAAACAACCAGGATGTCCATTAAATGCTGCTTCATGAATTGGTCTCCAACCTCTGTTGTCTTTTACATCTACTGCTCGGCCTACATGTAACATACAAAACATGTGTATATGTATTCTGCTTAAACAAAATATCATTACTCGAACTAAACAAATACATGTACTATAAAGTTAAAGTCTGTCCCGAGCCATTAGGCCCATGAGGCCGGAGCTTATCCCGGTTTCCGTGGCGTTAAGCGACTGAGAGTACAAGACTCTCCCCTGAATGGGACGCCGGTCCATCGCAGGGTTAACCCCCAGCATTTTGCTGGTACTCATTTATTTTTCAGCTGAGTGAACTGGAACAACGTGAAATTAAGTGTCTTGCTCAAGGACACAACACATCGCCCGGTCCAGGGATCGAACCCACGACCTTCGAATCATGAGTCCAACGCCTTAACCACTAGGCCACGCGCTTCCACTGTACATGTACTATAAGTACACTGTTATTTGTGGTATACTAAGTTTTGCTTATTTATTTCTTGCATAAAGTAATATATATTCTCAATTTTATGGTCATGTTCATAAATCCACGAAAATTACACCTCACAAAAAAGGTTGGAAATTATAAAACAGCAAAAATTTGAACCTGTGAAATTAAGTAAATGTACAGTACCTCAAATTCGATAACAATCATATATTTCAATTTCTAGTAGTCAAAATGGCCAATGGCTACTCATTTCTGAGAAATTATTTCAAAAAGATACAATATAAACTTTGTAAAAACAAAAACAAAAAAATAAAAACTTTAAAAAACTATATTTTCACAAATTTTGAAAACTTTGGCTACCGGTACTAATAATTTTAAATTTGTGGAAACCTAGTCATGTAATATGAACACTCATCATGCAACCTTTATCTCTTGAGTTTATACAAATTTCTACATGTTACATATGATATCCAAACTACTGTTGTAAAGTTTAAATTTCACTTTGGCAGCTCTATTGTGAGGAAGTTGTCAGTTCACTCAGTGTTTTTTTTTAGGTACATTGTACTTCAGTTTCCTCAATCATTCCAGAACTGGCTGTCTATATGTGAACGAATCTTGACTAGTGCATACAACTCCATTAATTCACTCTAGTTCTAAAGAAATAAATTTGAGGCTAACATGAACACATGATTCACTGAATGAGTAAGCAAATGTAATGGACTTTTTTTTTATCAAAATTACAAACCATGCCATATAAGACGCTGAAGATCGCCAAGGTCACCATTGCGAGCAGCACCACCAACTGATGAACAGGTATCATATGCTTCTGTAAAATCCATCTCACAAATACCTAAAATTTATAATGTAAACATTCAATAACACGTAAATTCAGTGATTTGGGATCCCCTGCCAGTAGGTTCTTTTTTTTATGATTTGTACTTATGTTAAAAGGGCAATAACTCCCGGGAAAAAGAGCAAATCAACTCAGGTTAACAATATGTGCATCTTCTATCAATGTTCATGTTTTGTACAAAGTTTCATGATTAGTGCTTTATAGTTTTGGAGAATTTGTGCAGATAAGAATTTCGGACAGACAGAAGGATGGATGGATGGAAACTCAAAAACTTACATGATATAATGTAAAAAGAGGGAGGAAACACCTGAAAAAAAATCCACTTATTTACAGAATGCCCCTGCTAAAAATTGAACTCGACCATCCTGGGTGAAAAATGAGTGTTACTGTACTATCACACAGCTTAAAGACCTGGCAGTAAATCACTAGCTCAGTCCCGCTAAAATCATATATAATTTCATAATAATTATTTATTCTTTAACTTTCTTTTAATTTTTATTAATATTTCAGAAATATCTAGGGAAAATTTTTGTATTTGGTAGACCTATTCATACCTATCCAAGGTACATGTACCTCTTTTTTAGATTCAAACTTCAGTGAATTTTGCCATTTTACTTTTACATTTTACTTTTTTTTTTTTGTTGCTTAGATCTGCGACTACCGTAATTTGTTTTAGCAACTACAAGGTCCAGTCGTATTTTGCCCATCATAGGCAGTGCCGATAATCATAATATGCCTATTGCCTGTGGTGGGCAAAGCTTCATTAAAAATTCTTACTATGGACATAGATAGCAACCGATTTATTGTGTTTTGTGAAATGCCATAGAAACATGATGTCAACTTGTCACATAGATATGACTTTAAAAGTCTTCATATGTCAAGTTCTCATGTTTATATTACTTGAGTCATTCAGTCAAACTGTATATAAAGGCCGCCCTGGGGAACCAGAAAAATTGCCTTAATAGACAGGTGATTCTTATATACAGGTCCAAATAACATGAATAAAGAGGAATAGAGATAAAATTTTATTGGTCTTTAAAAGCAGGTATCCTTTATATAGAGGTGATATTTGACTCATTTTGAGGCAGGTTTGGCTGTGTTTAAGAATATAAGAATATGACCAGTAGCTTATGTCTTTAATTAAAATTAATTCCTTCAGAAAAGAGTTGCATTCCATTTTTTCATTTGAAATTAACTTTGCAAACACATATTTGTCAAAAAAATAATGTTGGAAAATCCAGCTTTCAGTTTCAGTTTATCAGATTTTTATCATTTATAAAAACCAAACTAGTCTGTTTCAATGCTACCTTGCAGTCTGCATCAACGTTTTCTTATTGGTGACCGCTTCATTGCTAAAAGTAAGAATGTACATCTGTTATTCATGGAAAATATACAGTCTGCAATATTCCTTCTTTGTGACAGGTGTGGTGATTTTTTTTTCGTGATTACCTCCCTTGAACTGAGCATATCCTGTACACGCGAGTATACTGTTTCCGGTAATTTGTGAAACGATTCTGAATCGTTTCATTTCTGTTTACATCTGATATTTCTTGAGAAATGGGATCATCTAAGAAGCATAAAGAGAAAGACAGAGATAGAGAACATAAGAGGAAACACCGCCATCGTTCCAGGTCTCGTTCTAGGTCAAGAGAAAGAAAAAGACATAAACGTGAAAAAGGGGAACGTGATCGGCGTGGGGCTGGAAAAGACGATGAAATTTACGAATATTTGGAAGCTGCCGTTGATTCAGAATATGGCAAAGATTATGAAGGTTACAATCCTAAAAATACCCAAGTTGTTGACTACAAACACAGAAATGTTGATGAAACTGAAGACAATGGTATGTCACTGTTGTAACGGGAAAGGGGGGGGGGGCAAACTATGCAGCTACCAAACCGGACTCGAACCCGGGTCCTTGCATTACCAGCAGGACACTCTACCCAAATGAGCTACCCAGCCAATTATCGATCGCCATCAACCATATTCCTTCCTTTGTTTCAATTCAACTCCTTTAATTCAAAACCACCAGGTTTCACCCTGGGACCAACCTATCAATCGGCCCAGCGTGGGATGATCCCTTAAATGTAATGGAAAAGGGAGACAAATGCAGTGACCAAAACGGGACTCTAACCCGACACCTTCCCATATCAGGGGGCCGCTCTTTCAACTGAGATAGGCAGCCACCTATCGAGCCCGGTCCGCCACACTATTAAACAGATTAAGTACAGGGTCAAATCTGGGATTGAACCCGAAACCTTCCATACTATTATCCAGTGCTCTACCAAGTAGGTGCAGTGAAGTAATGGGGTTTACTCCCCAGTCAAGATTGTTTTGCTTAAATCGAGGCCTTCAGTTCTGGCATGGTTGAAGAAATGAGTAATGAGTACACAGAGAAAACCATGACCTTTGGCACACAAATTGATTTTATCTTACTAAGATCTGTCGAAGTGGAATTCTAACCTGGGCGGTGATCTGTGAAGAATACTTTAGACCACTTGGCAACTGAAGTCCTGCTCTACCAACTGAGCTACCAAGATTGCTACATGTACTAGTACCCCTCTGTTATTCTTGACTTCAATTTCAAATAAATGCTATGTGATAACGTCTGCAAGCAGACATAAAGGATGAGGTTCCCACAGTCTGCAAATGGGAAATATCACTCAGTTCCTTGAATGTATTACCTGCAGTTGTAAATCCACCACTTCCATGGGCCACCAAATAGACCTGAAATTCATGGCTCCGAACGCCTTTTTTATGATACTGATGTTGCCTTTTCGGAATCATAAAAAAGCTGTTTGGAGTCATGAATTTCAGGTCAAGCCATGAAACTATAAGGCAGAGGAGAACAAATGAAGTTCTAACTAGAGATTGAACCTTGGAGTTCTCACACTTTAGGCAAGTGCTCTACCAATTGCCCCACCAAGACCAATATATATGTACCCTTATTGTAATTTTGAAAGATGTGACATGATTTGTGGCATGTGTCATATCAATTAGAGATTTGAAATCAAGCTGTTGAAGACAAATTTCGTAAAGTAGGCAAAATGGAGTAATATGTATTGAAAAACATTTTCACAAAATTTAAACTTGATGAAAGTAGGCGACAAACTTAATCCAAATCCAAACAAGTAGCAGACAACTTTCATCTCCTTGCTGGATTTATTAAAACCACTGGAAATCTATAGTGACGCATTTTGTGACGTTAGGCAAGTAAAATCATTTCACACTGCTGCTGAGAAGGGCGCTGGGTGTTGGAGAGAGACCTATGCAAATGACGTCTCTGGGGGCTAGCACCTGAAATCATATTTTAAAACTAAAGCATTTCATTTAGCCATTATTTATGAGGCCCAATAGGGCCCTTGTTTATTTCATGAAATTACCGTATTGCAGAGGATAACTTCCGATAAGTAAATGATATTGAAAATAGTGACATGTTTTCTGAAATACCTATCTAATCATATCATTGATACAGATTGTCATATTAACAGGAAATAATTTCTGTATTTAAGATATGCCAGAAGCTAAAGGTGGTGGTGGAGATTTATCACTTAGTATTGAAGCAACAAAGTAAGTCATTGAATGTATAGAGCTTTAATTAACTTTTATTAGTATGACAGCTTATACTTTAAGTGTATATCAGTCAGTTTTTGTACTTCTTTATATAGATATATTCAGATCTTATTCATAGGGAGGGATACAGTTTCAAGGAGGGTTGAGATATCATCAAGGGATAAGATTTTGCGGAGGGATCTGATTTCATTCCTTATAGATTCGGCAAATCCTACGGTGAGAAAATTTTCAAGTTTACTTGCAGAATATTGGTGTTTTTACTGGGTATTCTGGTTTCCTCTGACATCCCAGAACTGATCACCTTGATATAAGTGAAAGAATCTTGACTGGGGCATACAACACCATTATTCCACTCCACTGTAATCATAATAAATACCGGTATATAAATTAAACTTTTTACTCTAACTTCTCTGAACAAGACAAACTTTTTCTTCTTGACGTCTTTTGGATGGTTTTCTTGCAGGCTTTGCCACATATCTATTATCTAAGTTACTTAAAGTCAATTTAAATTCATTTCAGTCGCATCCGTGCAAAACTTGGCTTAAAACCATTAGAAGTGAAGTCGGGGGGTGACGGTAAGTCATATTTAGTGCTTATGTTGAACAAAGCTGCCAACTGACCCGCAACCCACGGGTCCGTCCCTCATTTGGACATGAATTCCCGCTGACCCGCCAAGAAGAGGACTGACTCACAAACAACCATAGAGTTTGAGGATTTGCAATGTTTATTCATTACCACTCAAATCCATCTGTAATCGCTGTGAATTAGAGTGATTTACACAGTTGGACTAAGGGTGTAGTGGATTAATTTAGTGCCCGGGAGCAGGTGAAAAATCACTACATGCATTATACTATATCCATTTCTCTAAGTCCCCACATAACAATGCACCATTTTTTTTTATCAACTTTCAATTCTTTTGGTATGGATGCACCCAGACACATTCAGATTTTGGTCGGACCTGCAATTACACAACATAGGGTTGGAAGCTCTAGTTAAAGTATATTAAATTTAAAAAAATAATTTTCCCTTGTCATGATGAAGGAGAGGTAGCTAGAAAAAGTTTTACTTTTCCAGTGTCGCTAATTACATAGATTAATATTTAATATTCAATTTTTTAATCTTACGTCCCCTAAAATTATGTGCATTCATTTGTAAGACATAATCATTTTATGGCTGCAATGTTATTATGATACAATGAAGTCATGATATTTGTTTCATGATAAAAGGGTCAGACTTGGCCAGGGTTTGAACCCACAACCTCCCACATAATCATTGTATGGCTGCAATAAGATGGTTAGACCCAGTTGGGGTTTGACCCAACGACCTCCCAAATATGAACCGAACACTAGCAACTGAGCTACTGCAGTGGTACTTCATGATAAGATAGGTATTTTGATCCACATTTAGTTTTATAAAGCATTCTTATGGCAAATTGAAACTGAAATTTAACATGAAAGACAAGATTTGTTCCATGAATAGCTATAGTTATTAGCCAAAAAGGGTTCAAATTTTGGACATTAATCTTGTTGGAGGCCCCTGAAGTTTGATCTCTTCACTTTCAGTCATGCTGTAGTGTTTCCAAGTTACCATAAAATCAGAATACAGCCATAAAAACGAATGGTGACACATGGATTGGCATACCATGAAATGACTTTCTTATACAACCGAACGTCTTGAAATAGATTGCGACACATTGTCAAACGATATATTGTTGCAGCCCTATATCATTTATTGTCCTGATAAAAGTAATTTTTATGGAATCGGAAATGTGTACATGCAAAGTTTTTGGTCAAAACAGGAATGATAAGACATGTGGCAATATGTTTTAAGTAATTCTTGTTTTATACTTACTGGTTATAATGAAATATGATTTATTATTTTAGAAAATGAGGGAGAACCATCCTCTACTCAAGAAGATGTACATGTACCAGCTATCAATTTGGCAGAGAAGAAGAGAACTGAGAAGTTACAGGAAAAATTAGAGCGGGCCAAAGAAAAAAGAAAATTAGCTTCTAAACTTGAGTATGTTATAGTATTTATAATATAATTTTGTACTTTATTTACTACTGTAGAATCACAAATATTCGTGGGGGGTTTAATTTTGTTATTTTCGAAGGTAAGATAAAACCTCAAAATTTAATGCCAATGAAAATATTTACCAGGGTGGAAAGGCACTAAAATAGTTGGACCTATTCAAAGTTTGAGATAAATGAGGTTGGGGACGGCAGTCAAGGGGGAGGGGGGGGGCTCATACTTTTCCAACCGCAAGTTACTTTCTAAGTTTAAAAGTACTTTGTTGGGTCAATGGACCAAATGATATCTGTTATGTTTGTGAGGAACTCTTGTTTCTTCTGCTTTTGGGGAGGAGAGGGAGTGGGGTCTTTACAGAATAGCATTCTTCTTTTTTATGGGAATATGAATATACATATAGATTACTATTGTGTTTTATTACAATGTTTGATAACCATAATTACTATTAGTCGAAATTATAATACAGTCCAACCTGCCTTAAACACCACCTCTATATAAGGGCCACCTGTTTATAAAGGCCAGTAAAATTGTATCCCAATTGTTCTTTATTCATATTATTTAAATCTGTAAATAAAGGCCACTTGTACAGGATCCCTTGGGTGAGCTTATAGACAAGTTTGACTGTAGATATTAATGGGGTTAACCTCTGTACCATTTGATACCCTCAAAAATTTGTGTGAAACAATAATGGATATTGAATCATCAGTTGACGTCTTACTGTAAAAAGGTATTATTCTGGAAATTTGTGACAAAAATGTTTCCAAAACTTCCCACACAAACGTTCAGGGTATTGATCACATATATAGTACAACGGTTAACCCCATTACAATTGAACCTGTCTTAAAGACCACCTAAATATAAGGGCCACCTGGTTTTAAAGGCCAGTAAATTTGTATCCTAATTGCTCTTTATTCATTTTATTTGAAACTGTATATAAGGGCCATCTGTCCATAAAGACCACTTTTACTGGTTCCCTTCGGTGGGCTTTATAGACAGGTTTGACTGTAGATATTAATAGATTTAACCTCTGTACCATTTTATACCCTCAAAAATTTGTGTGGAACAATTATTGATATGAAACATATCAGTTCATGTTTTCCTGTAAAATTA
This sequence comes from Anadara kagoshimensis, assembly GCA_021292105.1. NCBI lineage: Eukaryota > Metazoa > Mollusca > Bivalvia > Arcoida > Arcidae > Anadara > Anadara kagoshimensis. The sequence continues at coordinate 21,810,967 of CM037858.1, read as the reverse complement.
TGTTATTCTGGGAATTTGTGACATAAATGTTTTTTCAAAACATCCCACATAAATGTATAGGGTATTGATCACATAGCACAGCGGCAAACCCCATTACAGTCGAACCTATCTTAAAGACCACCTAAATATAAGGGCCACCTGGTTTTAAAGGCCAGTAAAATTGTATCCCGATTGCTCTTTATTCATGTTATTTGAAACTGTATATAAGGGCCACCTGTTCATAAAGTCCACTTTTACTGGTTCCCTTCGGTGGGCTTTATAGACAGGTTTGACTGTAGATATTAATGGAGTTAACCTCTGTACCATTTTATACCCTCAAAAATTTGTGCGGAACAATTATTGATATGAAACATATCAGTTCATGTTTTCCTGTAAAATTATGTTATTCTGGGAATTTGTGACATAAATGATTTTTCAAAACATCCCACATAAATGTATAGGGTATTGATCACATAGCACAGTGACAAACCCCATTACAGTCGAACCTGTCTTAAAGACCACCTAAATATAAGGGCCACCTGCTTATAAAGATCAGTAGAATTGTATCCCGATTGCTCTTTATTCATGTTATTTGAACCTGTATATAAGGACCACCTGTTCATAAAGTCCACTTTTACTGGTTTCCTTGGGTGGCCTTTATAGACAAGTTTGACTGTACATATATAGCTTGAAGAGTTTAGAAAGCCATACCCAGTTCTTTTATGGTTATGGTAAAAAAAGTTAAGTGGAAACTAATACATGTATATGATTTTATTCAGTGACTTTGTTACATTTTTTGAAAACTACCTTCTGCCCGTAAAATCGGAAAGTTCTAAGATCTAGCCAACCACATTATTAACTGTTGTTTTATGGGAATTTTAGTGTGCAAATTGGGAAATTTTAGTCTTTTTCCTTAGGAGAAACTACCTTTATTCGGGACTAGTTTTAAGCAAACAGAATCACTGTTATTAGAAATTACGATAAATGTGTTTTTTTTTCCACAGTAAAGTGAAAACTCTAGGAGAAAGTGATTCAGATGAGGAAGACACAGCTGCCTGGGTGAGAAAGAATAGAAGGATACAGAGGGAAAGAAAAATGGCAGAGAAAAGGGTATGTAGAGAGCCAAGTAATAGTGTTTCACACAACATGGCCGGACATGGCTGAGTGGTATCGTCACTGGCTTTCAAAGTCAAGAGTTGTGGGTTCAAACCTCAATCAGGACTTAGAAATTTTCTGAGATGATTTTCATCTTCTGCCCATACTAGAATTGTAAAAAGCTGCTAGTATTTGAGATGAGACTCAAAACTGAGGTCCTGTTTCTCAGTGCATGCAAAAGACACCTCTGTAGAGTTGGAAAAAGAGTAAGTCACCTGTGGCTCTACAGAGAACACTTGCTATTGCAAGCATTTGAAACAAACAGACTGAGCAACCTAAACAGGTTCTTTCAATTTTATTGAGGGGTGGTGAAGGAAATTAAAAAATCCAAAGAAAACCATTCTTTGACAAGCAAACTGTTAAAAAATCTTCATACTAGAATCTGCCCGAGTGGGAGTCCAATCTAGGCAGTTAGAGGTGCTGTGATCTGTAAGTGCTTACTCAGTAACCAAGGTGCCACATTTAGGTATAATATTCTTGATAAAAATCGCCTGATAAATTTTTTGTTACTTTTTTATCTTGCATACATACATGTAAATTGTAGAAAAAGGTTATTTTTTTATGTTGTTCATGTTTTAACATTGGATTATTATCAAAATTTGTACATATTTAGATAGGAAATTATGAAGTTGTGACCCTTTTGTGCTAAACAAGTAAAATTAGATGAAGCAATAAGACTGGTCCCACCTGTTGCATGTATAAGATTTTACTCTGGTGTGACCAGCATATCATCGTCGTCGTCGTTGTCTACTTCTTGTCGTCATTTTTGACGATATTGCTATAGCTCACCACCACCACTGCTGCCGCCACCACCACCATCTTCATCACTACCAGCATCGCCATTATCATCATCATCATCATCATCATCATCTTTCTGTCAAGAGTAGACTTGTACTCAAGTGTATACTCTGTACATCCCCAGGTCATCAGTTAAAAATTTCTATGTTCATTCTTTTTTTATTATTGTTATTTCAGTACAATTGATTTTATGGTTATTTTAGGCTAAAATGTTAGAGGAAATGGATGCAGAATTTGGTATTGGAAATTTGGTGGAAGAAGAATTCCATGACAAAAGAAAGGTACTGTAATACACTGTAATAATAAATATCAGAATAAACAACTTAAAACATAAAGTTTTGTTATGGTTGAGTTGTCAGAGATGGCTTGGTTTTCTGAGTCAGATACAGTGCCCTCCATAAATTATCATACATGTTTAAAACTGTTCCTATTATAAGAGACTCAAAATTTTCACAAAATTAAATTTTTAAAAACATTATTATGGTAAAGCTGAGTGTTTTTCTAGCTAAAATAGTGTTTTCCAAATTTTCATATTTCCCCCCCAAAATTTTAGAAAATCCCATGAAAATTGATTTTCAAGAAAAACAACTTTATTACATACATTTGGATCACTTTCAAATACTGGAAAAATTTCAATATTTCAATTCTATAAACAAATTTAGATATGATGATTATAATGTAAACCTATGGCAAAGATACATTTGTTAAGGTATTTATGGAGGGCAGTGTAGAAGTTGCGGAAACCTGTTTGAGTTGCCAATGACTGCAAGATATCCATACTCTGTATTGTTCAAGAAAATGTTCAAATTATAAAATTTTACTGTTGATCATGTCTGTAAGCATAGTAAGCTAGAAGACCAGTTTTCAAGACAATTGTAGTCAATTTTAGTATATATTAACACATCCTTACCATTCTTCTTAGGAGCTTGGAGACAGTAAAATCGTCATTATACTCCTTGCAAAGAAAGTGTCCGCTCTATACCTTCCCTATCTATAGATGAATTTTGATCAAAGTTGACACAAATGTAAACCAACATGAGACAATGTGTAGCATACCGAATGTAGAAATTTAGTGTCTGTCCATACGTCCATCTCGGCAATGTTTGGGAAAACGGAGGGGGGTTTGTCTCTCAAGACACTGCTGCTCTAGTTGTCACAGATAGGATAAAACACAAGGAAACCTATTTTTTTGGATCTGGCATTCTGATACATTAGTGGTTTAAATACACAATTCAACCGTTCAAGATTAGTGCTTGTAAAATATAACTTTACGTTATTTTAGAATATTAGCTTAAGGAACTGATGGTTATTGTTTGTTATTTTGTAGGATTATACGTCCAAAGATTTACAAGGACTGAAGGTAGAACATGATCTGACAAGCTTTAATGAAGGAAGAAACTATATACTTACTCTACAAGACAAGGGTATGTATTGGTACTACATTAACTGGTGATTTGGCGTAATGGTGTTTTACCACCCATTGGCAGAAATATAGGTTTTGACTTTACAATTCATAATTGGCTCCTGATAATCAATTTTTCAGAGGGAAGCATTTTCAAAAAGTTTTTGTCTAATACATGATAACATAAATATACAAACATTCATGTTAAATATGGGCCAAATAAAACCTTAACAATGGGGTCATTTGGCAAGTGGCCCCTTGACCCTTTGAACACTGCATTATTGGTTCCTGATAAAACAGAAGAGCTAGGCCAATAAGGTATTATTAGTCCCCTTTAGAGACAACTCTAGTAACATTTGCAGTGTTGACATAGTAATTTAGGTCCAAGAGATAAAACTAACAATATTTACTTTACTTACTTATCCTTGTCATCCCTGCTGGGACATAAGGCACCAACAAGCGTCGTCCATTTGTCTCTGTCATTTGCCATTTGTTAAGCTTGCCCCCAGGTGTATCTCAATTCCTGTAGTTCTATTTCAATGGTTCTCCTCCAGGTGGTACGAGGTCTACCAGGCTTTCTTTTTCCAGTTGGTGTCCAATTCAATGCTCTTTTTGGTATTCTCTCATTGAGCATTCTCATCACATGGCCTAACCATCTAAAGCGTCATTGTTTTATCTGCATGTTGATGTTGTTGCATTTGCTGATCTTGAACAGGTTTTCGTTAGTATATTTCGTTAGTTACCTTGTTTGGCTAGAATATTCTGTGAATTGTTAAAAAAAAATTAACTAACAATAGTTATTATTTAATTCCAGGAATATTGGATGAGGATCCAGATGATACACTGGTCAATGTGAACATCATCGATAATGAAAAAGCTAAATTAAACATAGAAAATAAAAAGAAGAAACCTGATTATAATCCATATGATGATGCAGAAGTAGACGAATATGGCATGGTAAGACAACAGTAAAACCGCCATTCATTACCACCATTTGTTAAAATTTTGGCATTGTAAGGCATTTGTGATAAATCAAGGGAGCTTATAAAGAAACTTTATATAAGAAATTTGACATCCCTACTTGGTTTTCTTTTCTTTTCATTTTTTGAAGGAAAAAATGTTTCTTCATGCTGTGTTTGGCTTCCTTGATTTTGGGACAAGGACCAATTTTGGAAAGACTTTTTTCATTACTTGGATTTATAGCAAACATGTTCTGACTGTCAAATTAGCATTTGACAATAAATAATTAGTAGAGTGGAGATTTATGTCCATGTCAAGATTCTTTCACTTATATAGGGGGCAGTCAATTCTGGACTGGGGGGCAAACCACAAACTGATAAACTTTCTCACACTAGTAAGCCATTTCGTATCACTTGGCCACCAAGTCCCCTGGCAGTAAATTCAGGGAGACTGAATCTAAGATGAAAAATTAAAAAAAGGGGGACCTGGATTAGAGTGGGAAAATATATTGAGCATCATTATAGCTTAGTGTTACCAGTACTGTATTCTTATTATGACAATGTTTCAACTTCATTGGAACTACCGGTAACTGTTATTTCTTTGTTTTTAAGATGAAGATGAAAAATGTCCTTGATAAATATGATGAGGAAATAGATGGAGCTAAAAAGTCTAGTTTTGAATTGGGATCTGGCGGTAAATATGACACAGCACCAGAAAGACAAATGGAGAGAATACGAGAACAGTTACGACAACAAAGTGTATGTATTTTTGTTTGTCTATCAAGTACTTTTAGTTTCTACTATGAAAATAACTGTTTAAAGATTTTAAAAATACAGCAATACCTGCCAATGCGCCTCAATGTAAAGACTACTTGTCCTTTGAAACCAGTTAACATGTTTAAGATTCCTTTTCTTTATATTTTAACCAAAAATAATTCTCTATTTAAAGACTACATGTCTTTAAGTCCACATTTCATAGGTCCGGGGCTTTGTCTACAGGTTTTACTGTAACTTAAGGTATTTTGGACGAGTCTAACTGAATTGGGTCAAAATTCATATTAGGTATATTGTTGAAATAATAAACTATCACATTCATCACTTTCTTATCTGGTTGTATGTAATACATTCCCATGATGATTATCATGTCAAGACCCTCAATTCAGGGATGGTGGAGAAACCCACCAACTTTCAGTAAAAGGAGAGAGATTCTTAAGGCTACTTGGCCACCAAGGCCATAGGTCCAGTATACCAACACTCTTAATGTTACTATAAGTGCAAACTTGTGCAAAGCAGATTGGAACTGTGGCTAATGAACTGGTACCACAAGAACCTGTGTATAGATTAAATTATGATAAAAATTGCGTCATAGATCATTTGACATTAAACAATATGCAATAAAAACAAATAAGTTGCCAAATTTCCAAAATTTATGATAATCCTTTTCACAATTTTGCAAAAATAAGTTTTTTTTTAAAGAATTTTTCAGAAATTAGTAGGAAATGGTTATTTTGGCTACCAGGAATAGAAACATAACCAGGCAACTAATTACATAGATGAATGTTATACTTCATAGATGACTAATGTTTCTCTTTTCTTTTACAGCAAATGTTATCAGCATCATCATTAACTTTGGCAAATGAATATTATACACCAGAAGAAATGGTATGTAACATCACGTTATAACAACTACAAACTGTGAATTTGATAAATTTCCAACAATTTTATTTGTTAAAAATGGGATCTGACAAATCAAGAAAAAACAAGACACTCTAATTCTCATTGACCTTGCTGGTCATTCAAAGCCCTGATAGCTTAACCAATTCATTAGTAAATATTTCAAACATCATTTTAACACAATGTTCTCTTTTAGATAATTAATGCAAAAACATAAATATAGGCAAACAACATTGACCTGTCTGCTTGACCTTTCATTAGGAATATTCATATATGATAATCCACCCAATACATCGGTAGTGTTAGGTTTGCAGTTAATACATAAACAATAATGTTTCCCCTGATTTAGATGAAATACATTTAAATACATTAAAATTTCTGGATGAAAAATTCACACATCCAAGTTGTGACCCTATATCTTATCACATGCACTATCCACTGTGCCACTTGAACACCCATTTTACTTGTTTTTTTTTTTCAGGAAGCCAAATTTAACAAAGTGAAAAAGAAAACTAGGAAGATCAGGAAGAAAGAAAAAGTTACAGCAGATGATTTAGTACCATTACAAGATCAAGAGGACTTTGGTTCAAGGTAATATTTTACATACATACATGTATACAAGAGTTAAGGCTATATACTTACCTGTTTCTGTACTGTTCTCTTGTAGAACCACTGCGGTAGCTTAGTTGGTAGAGTGCTCGCTCCGTAAGTGGAAGGTCGTGTGTTCAAACCCCGGCCGGGTCTGACCCAAGACTTGAACGTGGGTAGTGACTGTTCTTTCGCCAAGCACTCAGCATTATGAAATGAAAGTCACGGTTCTTTCGGATGGGAACTTAAAATAATCAAGGTCCTGTGTCACGGTGGGCTTGGCATGCTAAAGAACCCTGTTATATAATGCCATCAGCGCAACGCACAGGCAAAATTTCTGTACCTTCGCCTATAACTGGCGACATCTCTATATAAGTGAAATATTCTTGACTGGGACGTTAAACACCATTACCCACTCACTCCTGTTCTCTTGTACACCCACTTGAACATATGCTGTATATAAAGACTTGAAAATAGACTCTTCTTTGGCCAAACATTCGGCATTTAGAAATGAAAGTCATGAGGTCCATTAGAAGAGACCTTAAAAACCAATGCCCTGCTTCACGACAGGCGTGTCACGTTAAAGAAACTTCCCTACATATTGCCCTGAGTGTACTGCAAAGGCAAAATTTCTGCCACTTCACCTATAGCTGGTGATGTCTTGATATAAGTGAAATATTCTTGATTCCGACGTTAAACCCAGTTCAAACAATCAACCATATGTTGTATGGACTATGCAGTGTGCAAAATATGCAATTCTTTCATTTAAAACAATAAATGTCATTTCTATAATAATATGTTTCAGAACAAGAGGGCGGGGGGTATGTATGTTGATCCTGAGGATGAGGATCTTCCAGTGGAGAAAGCTACATTTGACTATAATCATGGACAGACATTTGAATACAACCATGGGCAAACTAGTGCTAATCCAGTTAGAGGTGGTGATGATGACATGGAACTTGATGAAAATATGGCAGACAGTATGTATAGAAGTCGGAGTTGGGGTCTCTCTCTCCCATGCTCTCTCTCATCCTCACCCTTTTGTGAATGGGGTTGGGGCTTTTGAAAGTGTAAAAGTAATCACCATAATGACCAAAATTGTGAAAGAGAAGTGGTATTGTACAACTCTTCAAATAATTGCATTTAAAACTGAAAATCACAATATTGTGAAAATTGGCATAATGATTTTGACAAAAACCCATAAGATTTTGAATGGTAAATAGGACAGAATATTGGCCCCAAAAATGACCCAGCCATAGCCCTTAAAGTACAAAGTTGTCTGTAAACAATCACATACTTAAAGTTACTGGAATAAGTTCTGATTTAAGCTACATACATGTCAAGCAAAAGCAAAATTCTTTCTAGGATTTTTCAGAAGGGGCCATTTTCAAACAAACTTTCCTGTAAAACACCATAACATCAACATTTTTGCATTCATGTAATGTTAAATATAGACCTCTATGGCCTTTTACTAGGGTTCCATAAATTTAAAATAATTAGTAGTCAAATTTCCAAAATTTGTGAAAATATAGTCCTTTTTAAAGTATTTTTCCACAAATTTGCTAAAATAGGTTACTTTTTAAAAGAATTGCTCAGAAATTAGTAGCCAATGGCGATTTTGGCTACCAGGAATGGAAACATAGCTTTTACTTAAACAACCCTGGATAAATTTGACATCCCAAAGTTCCACATTCTTTTCATTCTCAATTTAGATTTCCCATGTGGCAGATGTAGCTAGCTAAATAAAAGGTGCTTACCCTTCAGAAGCAGCTGACCTCACATCCCTGCTGGAATTCACATGTTTAACCTAATTTGCCAGCTTCAAAGTTTTTACATAGCTTTGGGGATGTGATTTGGACTTGGATTGGCATGTTTGTTTTTTGATTGGTAATGCAAACTATTGTTTTGTATTATAGATATATATTGTAGGAGAGATATAAATTTGACAGGTGTGCCTGTAGTGGTTCTTATATTATTTTTGTAATACAAACTATTGTTTTGTTTTATAGATGATATTGAAGGACCAGATATAGATTTGACAGGTGTACTTGTAGTGGTTCTTATATTATTTTTGTAATACAAACTATTGTTTTGTTTTATAGATGATATTGAAGGACCAGATATAGATTTGACAGGTATACCCGTAGTGGTTCTTATATTATTTTTGTAATACAAAGTATTGTTTTGTTTTATAGATGATATTGAAGGACCAGATATAGATTTGACAGGTGTACCTGTAGTGGTTCTTATATTATTTTTGTAATACAAACTATTGTTTTGTTTTATAGATGGTATTGAAGGACCAGATATAGATTTGACAGGTGTACCTGTAGTGGATGATGAGGCAAACCAGGAACTACAGGCAGCTTTAGAGAAAACCAGAAAAATGAAACAGAAAAAAGATAAAAATTCTGTAAATAAGGTAGGTAGAGCAAGATGGCGGAGACGGGTGACTATGATTGATTGATTGATTGATTGATTGATTGATTGATTTGTTGATTGATTGATTGATTGCTTGGCGGTGTCACCAACTGTAGGTGAAGTGGCAGAAATTTTTACTTTTGCAGTGTGCTCATGGCAATTTCTTTAATATGCCATGCCTAGTGTGACATGGGGCATTGATTTTTAAAATCTCTTCCAAAGAACCTCATTTCTAAATGCAAAGTGTTTGGCAAAAGAAGAGTCACTACCCATTTTGAAGTCTTAGTAAGACCCCAGCTGGAGTTAGATGAACCCACATCCTTCCACATAGTATGTAAAATAAGATGGTGGAGACATGTGACTAAGAGGTTAAGCTTTATACAGTAAAACCTGGTCATAATGCCCCCCCATAACCAGCTTGACTGGACAAATGATCTTTTTCATAAGTGAATTACATGTACTTATGGAACAGCAGGTGGTTTAGTTGTATTGGATTTCTTATAAAAATTGTGTACAATTCACTGTTACAAACACAGTGACATCGATAGTATATTTCAGACAACTACCACAGGTGACAATCGACACTTTGACAATGTTTTGATCATGTTGTGATTAACATTATATCTAACTTGATCCAAACATTGTTGAAATGTTTGCAGGAGCTGCTGGGAGTTGATTGTTGTCCTTTGGCAAGGGAACTTAAGGCATAAAGCATATTTACATCTTCTGTAGGCTATATATTATTTTCACATTTGTGCGCCATCATATCAAATGAAGGCCTATTTATCTTCGAAGCCAATGTATGGCTGTGATCAACATAGTCACATGATTGTCACATGTGCCTACTCCTTTCTTTTAAGAGCTCATGTTTTATTGTAACTTTCAGATAGGCAAAGCTACTTTGTCAGAGCAGAAATCATTTGATGATGGTGAGAGAGTCCCACTTACCTTCAAAGCGAATGTACTGATGTGATCGACATAGTCACATGATTGTCACATGTGCCTACTCCTTTCTTTTAAGAGCTCATGTTTTATTGTAACTTTCAGATAGGCAAAGCTATTTTGTCAGAGCAGAAATCATTTGATGATGGTGAGAGAGTCCCACTTACCTTCAAAGCGAATGTACTGATATGATCGACATAGTCACATGATTGTCACATGTGCCTGCTCCTTTCTTTTAAGAGCTCATGTTTTATTGTAACCTTCAGATAGCCAAAGCTATTTTGTCAGAGCAGAAATCATTTGATGATGGTGAGAGTCCCACTTACCTTCGATGTGATCGACATAGTCACATGATTGTCACATGTGCCTACTCCTTTCTTTTTTAAAAGAGCTGCTGATTTATTGTTAATTTCAGATAGCCAAAGCTATTTTGTCAGAGCAGAAATCATTTGATGATGATGAGAAAGACACAAAAGACACAAAAGGTATTAATATTGTCCTGAATTCTACCTCTGAGTTCTGTAGAGCCTTAGGTGATATACCTACTTATGGTCAAGCAGGAAATAGAGATGAAGAGAAGGAAGAATTGATGGTAAGATAGAATTTTTATATTTATGGAAAAATGGGTTAAAATTAAGAAATAAGTAAAAATGGTATTTAAAGTGAAAATTCAGAAATAAGTAAAAATTGTATTTATAGTGAAAATTAAAAAAGATAGGTAAAAAATGCATTTATAGTGAAAATTCAAAAATAAGTAAACATTTATTTATAGTGAAAATTAAAAAAATAAGTAAAAATTGTATTTACATTGTATAGCGAAAATTCATTAAAACTAAATAAAGAATGATTTCTAACATGAAAATCTCCATAAAATTAGAACAAATCTAATCAACATGCTGTGGCTTTATCCTTAATAATTTTTTTAAACGACATGTTTATGGAAACATGTAGTGCGATCAGTAGTATGTCAGATCTAAGGGTTAGGGTTTTGAATCCAGTAAGGAATTTTTTTTTTATAATTTTATTTTCTTTTGACATAATTACTTAAGCACATATACAAATAATTTGAACAAAACATGACATAAGATAAACAATTCAAAGCTTAACACATGTTTACAATACAGAAAAACACATAATAAATGTCTTTTTTAATCTATCCAAAGTAAATATACAAAAAATATTTTATAAGTCTGTGGTTGTATATACTGTAAATCAGGAATTTAATGCGTCATGAAATTAATGCGAATTGCCGATTTTGCTGTAAAATTTGTATTCGAATTAATGTGTTTTTTTGTTTTTTTTTGAAATTCCAAAAATTACTTTTGCCATCTTTTATCTTGAAAAAATAACAAAAAATGTTGAATCATTGTCTTATGACTTGTTTATTATTCCATAAACATGTAATAATCATACACTTTTGGGTAGATACTACCAGTACCATAGTATTTGTAAAAATAAACAGGATATAGCTTACAAAGGGTAACGACGGTAAATGTTGATGTGACTATAACAGGTTTTAATTATTAAAAAGAGTAGTTTTTGATTGTCAAAACAAAGAAACACATAGAAGTTTGTTTAGAAACATATTAGGCTTGGGGTTGGAGTAGAATTGGCACCACAAAGAAATGCATTTGGTGCATAAAAAGAATGTCCTGTTTCACTGTAAATCATTGTGTTTCAAACATGGCAATGTGGAAGTTTTTGTTGTAGTCTCCAAGATGTAATATCCCAGTCAAGATTAGGTAACTTTTCACTTGTCAAAATACTAGTACATGTATTGTTTGTCAAGATTAGCTAAGTACTAATAAACAATGTTGTTTACCATTTCGGTCAAGATATAGCTCTGCTCCAACAGATGATAATGAATACTACACCAATAACTTTATTTTTCATACTCCCAACAAGAAAATCACTTATATCGCTAAATTTTCGACAATTTATGAAGAGATTAATAATACTTTACACCAGAACCATGGAGAATTATCGTCAATTAACAGAAGAGAGGGGTTCCAATAAATGAACCACAATTACAACTTTCGGTTCAAGGGAGATAAATCAATTTAGAATGAACTTCTGGAAATCGGGAAATTAATGCGACAAGAAATTAATGCGATGAAACGGGCCTCACATTTTTCGCATTAATTTCTTGATTTACAGTATATATATATATATATATATATATATATATATATATATATATATATATATATGCACACACATACATACATACATACACACATACACACACATATAAGTAAGGAATATTCATCCATGTTGTGAACTTAGGCAAGTCATTTCATTTCACACTGCAGCTAACTTACCCAATGTCAGATAAGGACATCAACTTGTAGGACACACTTCCATATCCAAGTACAAAATGAAACTTACAGACTTTGCAGAAAGTTACAGTTGAATAAATTCTTTTGGCAACATGATGAAAATGATACATTTGATTATGATATTGAAACAAGTAATTATAAAACACCAGGTGTGACATGTGGTCCTCAGTGGCATAGTTGTCTAAAGCATAGACTTATGGATCAAAGTGCATCTCATCACCAAGGTTCAGATCCTACTTTGGGCAGATTTGAGTGCAAGAAAGTCTGTCAGTTCTTACCAAAAGTCAATGGTTTTCCCTGGGCACTTGTGTTTCCTCCACCATCCCAGAACTGACTGTCTGAATATAGGTGAAAGAATCTTGACTGGGGCATAAAACACCATTACTCCACTCAACCAGAATATATATATTTCAATATGAAACAAATAAATTTAGCAACAGATCTTTACTTTGAATTGATGATTTTTCAGAAAGGAACATTTTGTATTTTCTTTGATTTCAGGACTTTGAAAGAGAATTAATGGAAGAAAGGAGGAGAAGAGAAGAGGAAGAAGAACAGATGAGTGGATGGAACAGAGTAGAAATAGATGAACGACCAGTAGATATAGCTGTAGGTTCAGTTTTATATTTGTTCTCTTTGCATTTTATGACAATTTCATCCAAGTGAATTGAAAATGACATGGTTTTTTTATACCCAGGGGTTCAAAATCATGTTGTTTTTAATGGAAGGTGCAGGACCTTTTGCCTTTATTTTTGGCAGGTCCTACATAGAGTTTTGGAAGTCCAGTATCAACACTAAAAGGTTTATGTGCAATTATGTTACCATATTGAAACAGCAGTATGGTACGGATAAAAACAGCAGGTCCAATATACTGTTACAGTTTAATATCAAGGGTTCAAATATTTAATCAATAGGTCCTGGACGTTGGACTTTGGGAATTTTGAACACCTGTATACCTTAATGTTTCGAAAGTAGAAATGAACACCTGTATACCTTAATGTTTCGAAGTAGAAATGAACACCTGTATACCTTAATGTTTCGAAGTAGAAATGAACACCTGTATACCTTAATGTTTCGAAGTAGAAATTTTAAATCAACAGGGTTCATGAACATACCACATTTTTTTAACATTTTGATATAAAACTGGCATGGACAAGTATTTTTTATGGGGACAAGTGAAAATGTTACCTGTACTTGTCCAATTCAAAAATCGAGTTAAAAAGTATATGTCAAACCCCCAGTCATTTTAATTGCATACTGGGAACCAACTTTTATCTTTTATTTGCACGCAATTAACTTTCGCTTGTTTGGCAAGGAAAAAATAATCACCAAAGTTAATCATCCCAAATTTGTTTCGGAAAATGTTTTATTGAAACCAGATATTTAGCTAAAGTTAATATCGTGAAAGTTAATAGATGTGAAATGGTTTTGGTAAGAGAATCGCGAAAGTTAATAGTAGCGAAATGGTTTTGGTAAGAGAATTGTGAAAGTTAATAGTTGCGAAATGGTTTTGGTAAGAGAACTGCGAAAGTTAATAGTTGCGAAATGGTTTTGTTAAGAGAATCGCAAAAGTTAATAGTTGCGAAATGGTTTTGGTAAGAGAATCGCGAAAGTTAATAATTGCAAAATGGTTTTGGTAAGAGAATCGCGAAAGTTAATAGTTGCGAAATGGTTTTGGTAAGAGAATCGTGAAAGTTAATATCCGCGAATAAAAGTTGGTTTACAGTAACTTGTTGTATCAGTTGATGTCTTGATAAAAGTGAAATATTCTCGACTGTATAGCAGAAATTTTATATATAATCCTTCCTTACTCTCTACATACAATAGAAACGATAAACAATAAAGTCATTTCTAGGATAGGTTTGTATTATGATCTCTTGAAATATTGGTGTTTAAAAATATCAATTTTTTGTACCTTTTATATCTTTGTCAGAGTGAAGAGACAGCTGTTTTAGATGATGAGCCCATCGCTAGCCAAGGGGTTGGGGCAGCTTTAGAACTAGCTAAGAAAAAAGGTTAGTTTGTTTTGTATTTTCAGAAAAGTATAAAATACATGTAGTAGAGGGAGTAATGGGCGTTTTACAACCAAGTAAAGAGTCTTTTATATCAAGGCAGTCTTTTCAGGAATGATGTAGGAAATAGGAGTTCTCACAGAAAACCACCAAACCCTTGGCAAGAGAACAGACAAGCTTTTTCAGACTGTAATTTTCACCTTCTGGAATGCATGCCTTAGTGGTGAGAGACACAGTAATCTGTATGTGTGACTTCACGTTGATGAACATCACAGTAATTTTTAAGAATAGTGGAAGTTAATAGTTTGTGCAAAACAGGTATTAATTTCGAGAAAAGTGCAACAAAAATAATGCAGAAAATACTTCTAAATGTTGTCAATGTATATATACAGGGTTTGTACATGCCTGGAAAAGTTCTTAAATTTTGAGGTTTGCCCTAAAAAGACCCTAAAAACAAGTCTGACCCTAAAAAGCCCTTGAATTTATCTTGAAGGCCCGAAAAAGCCCTTGAATTTGGCTAATTGGGTGTCTGTATTTTGATATTAAGTGGTTGGGAATAGACTGATATACATAAATAAATAAATTAATAAATAAGTTGCATTGAAATGAGCCTCCTGAACGCCCCACTTTAAGTGTCGTTACTATGGACATGTAAGTACAAATGTACTTGTTTTATTGATCTTATAAAATTGTCCCTCTGATTAGGCCTTAAATTTGCAAATGAGACCCTGAAAAGACCCTAAAAAGTCCTTTAATTTGGAGTCCAAATGTCTGTACGAACCCTGATATAGTATACACATGTATATTTTTTTATAGGTTATATTGAAAATACTGATCAAACAAAAAAAGGAAACATAAGTAAGAAAGGCAAAGATTTACAAGCTAAGAATTATTCTATAGAAGATAAACGATACGAGTAAGTACAGATATTCTGTTGTCATAGCGACTCATAGTCTTGTCATGTGACTAGCATGAATTTGTGATTTCTGGAAAAAGTATTAAAATAGACATGGTTGAAAAAACTGCATGAAAAGACATTGTTGAATAACTGACTATTTGAAGTAACCAATTACAATATCTTTTTTTTTTACATCAAAATGAGGGAAACAATTTTCTATCCAGATGCAAAGTAAGAAATTTTATACAAGACTTACAGGCCCTATTGGTACTTGTACAACAGTAAATTTGAAGAAAGAAAAAACTAACATCTCTGCAACAGTCTTTCGAAGTATGATTTGCTTGTGTATAATCAATTTAGCACAACTACAGGTCAAGTTCTATTTGAGTACAGTCAAACCTGTCTATAAAGACCAATTAAGAGAACCAGTAAAATTGGCCTTTGTGGGCAGGCTGACCCTATATACAGTTTCAAATAACATGAACAAAGAGTAATATATTTGCTGTTATATACTGACATATATAGTTTTTAAGTTTGTTTTTAAATATTCACTCTCGTTCTCATGTACTCATTTTAGTGACCTGGATGAAAAGTATCGTAAGAGAAGTGACAGATATAGCAGTGGGATCATAACAGACTTCAGAGAGAAGGAAGGTTACAAACCTGAAATCAAGTTAGAATATGTTGATGATAGCGGACGCTCATTAAATGCTAAAGAAGCTTTCAGGCAGTTGTCTCATAGATTCCACGGTAAAGGATCGGGAAAAAGAAAAACTGAAAAAAGAAACAAGAAACTAGAGGAGGAACAGGTTAGTGTACAGAACTTTATATAATATCAACTTCCACTGGATGAATTCTTAGTCGTTCTCACAATATATTGTTAATCAGTTTTAATTTTGTGAAATCTGTCCAGTATTTCTATCTAGCCACTCAGATATTTGTGCTTAGTCACTCAAGTTTTTTTTAATCCCTCGAATTAAAACAAATACCAAATACAATTTTGAGACATGATTTTTCAAGATGTGATGTAATTTAACCTGGCATTTACAGTAATAAAAATTATTTTCCCTCTATATAAAGCATTTTGCACAGGAAAGTGCTTGTAAACACGAAAGGTTTACAGTAAAACAATTGTGCATATAAAAAATACTAAACATGAATGGTGAATGGTAACTTGGTGTAAAAATAAACTACACTATAATATTTCAAAACCTTTGTTTTAATATTCCAGGTGTTCAAAATTCCCTAGGTCCGAGGTCTGGGACCTATTGATTTTACCTTGGGACCATTGATATTTAAATTGTAAAAGTCTGATGGACCTGCCATTTTTACCAGAATAATACTACTTTTCAATACCATAATTACACATAGGTCTTCTAGTGTTAATATTGGACTTTCATGACTTTGTGTGGGACCTGCTAAAAATAAAGGCAAAAGGTCCTGGACCTTCCATTACAAAACATAATTTTGAACCCCTGTTATCATCTATGTTTATGTCAGTTAAGTAATAAATCTGTGTTTTGTTTGTAGTTGATGAAAATGATGAGCTCAACAGATACTCCATTAAATACACTCAATTTGTTAAAAGACAAACAAAAAGCTGAGAAATCTCCATTTGTCATACTTACTGGAAACAAAGGACTGGCTACGTAAGTGTATTTTAGATCTATAGATAGGTCTGTGAAATTTTCATTTCAGATAGGAACATCCAAATAAAAGCTGTGTTATTGGAGAAAAATAAAATTTTGGAAATAATATATTTTTTAGTATAAAAGCACTATTATGACTAAAAAACATTCAGCTTTAGGAGAATGTTGTTTTCAGCAATTTAATTTTGTGAAGATATTTAGTCTACAAGTTTTAGGTGTGTAAGATTTTTTTGTGACCTTGGTAACCACCACCTGAAATTCCAATGTGCTTTCGCTTTGACATCGACTGTCGTTTGTTTCAGACACACTTCATTCACAGTAGTGATTTTAATTAAACACCCAATGAGTACTGCTAGTTTTTTATGGGTATAATTATGACAAAAATATAATGCTGACTTTTCCATAGAACAAATAAAACAAGATTTTTTTCAACTTATATGAGTTCTTTTTTATGATATTAATATAACTAAATGAAGTGTGTCTGGAACAATCAACAGTCAACATCATATCAAGCACATTGGAATGTCGCACGCTGGTTACCAAGGACTTCTGTGTCCATCGCCTCTTTTCTTATAGTGAAGATAGTTTTTATTTTCAGGAAAAAAGTTTTTTTCTTGATAATATAATGAATAGAATCTTTCATTGGTGTTTATTTAATATTGAATTTATTAAACAAGTTGAATAATTTATCGCCAAGGCTCGTTACATAAAAAATTATTCAACTCATTAATAAATTCAATAGTTCATGAACACTCATTAAAGATCCTCTATTTATTGAAGAACAAATGCTAGAAGTGCTATGATGGACTAGGTGTGCAGTTCAAATGTATACTGGTAACTAAATGTCTTTTGTATATATTTTCAGAAATTCCATCCAGAAGCCTAACTGAACAGAGAGTATGTTATAAGCAGAGTGTTTTCCATGTGAAGAATCATTGAATGTGACAATGATCTACATGAATGTGGTTTACAGCAAACTGATATGTCTACATTCAGATATGTTAGACTGCCGAGATATTGTCTACCAATTTTATGGTGTATGAGTGCTAAAACAGTTGAATGTTGCCTAGCAACAAGATACCTTGAACATCGTCTGTGGTAATTGAGTGTTATGATAATGATGTTGATGTGTATGGCCTATGTTGATGTGTATGGCCTAAATTACTGATATATCTTTTGAACAATCACAAGTTTTTTTGACAATGGTTTTGTTAATCTTTCATTTAGAATAATTACATCATAAACAATAACACCATCCTTATTTCAACAAGTTGTGAATTAAACAGTCTGTTCATTATTGGAATTAAGTCATAAATGACTATTACTTGTACTTTGTTAATGACTTGCTACATTTGGTAGAATTGTCTTTTAGAGTGTGTGAAGGCTGGTTCATTTATAAATTTGTGTGCATATTCATTAGTGTGTGTGTGTGTGTGTGTGTGGTGTGTGTGTGTGTGCCAAGGATCACTGGAATTTTGAACTGGCATTCATTTCTGATTAGCCATACATGTAATAATGTATTTGACTGTGAAACCTTACTGGTAATTAGCAGTTGCAAATAAAATGTTTATCATTAATTGTTGTGGCATCTTCAGAAATTCCATGGGTGACAAAACTGTGGTTGTCTGCCCTTTTCTTACAATCTACCATGTACAGTATGTAAACTGTATATTGCAAATACATTATGTGAATACATCATGCACTTGTTAACAGCAGTATAGGTCATTCATGATATGATGGCAAAGTATGTAGAGAGTCTACAGTCCAACCTGCCTTAAAGGCCACCGTTATATAAGGACCACCTGTCTATAAAGGCCAGTAGAATTGTATCTCAATAGTTCTTTATTCATATTATTGAAACCTGTATAAAAAAAAAGCCACCTGTCCATAAAGGCCACTTTTACGGGTTCCCTTAGTTGACCTTTATAGACAGGTTTGACTGTATTTTTGATGCAAGTGTATTATAACAAATAAAGCATGGACAGGCCTGATTATACACATAGTGATACGCTACTCTTACCTACGTGTGTATATGTGTAATTTTAACTCGTCTGTGTTTAAAAACACTCTGCCATCAAATCATGAAGGACCTATATTATCATACATGTATTGTGTATTGTGTAAATGTTTTGTATATTTATGTACAAATGACTTTTATTAAATAAATTGTTGGTAGATTTGTACTGTGCATATCTTGTCATTTATTTCTGTAGATATATTGAAATGTGGTTACTGGTAGTTCCTAGTAATCTTTAGGAAGGTGTTGAGTAATGGTGTTTATTGTCCCAATCAAGAACATTTCATTTATATCGAGACGTCCCCAGCTGAAGGTTCCAAAATGTTGCCTGTACGCTGCACTGATGGCATTATACAATAGGGTTATTCATTGTGCCACGCTTACTAAGACCTCATTTATTTCTAGTTCCCATCCAAAAGAATTGTGACTTTCATTTACGTAATCCCCGAGTGTTTGGCGAAAGAACCGTCACTACCCACTTGCAAGTCTTAGGTCAGGAATGAGGGTGGAAACTTTATCACAAAGTCTGGACATATTGGTAAACTTGAAAATGGTTTCTGCAAATATTCTGTATTTAAAACATGCCATGTCATGGGTATTTTAGGCCTTTAAAACTGAAACCCTTGTAATAAATGGCACATAGTGACACTACATGGGTATGACTTTCTGCAACTTTGTGGAAATGATGTCTTTATACAGGAAAAATTTTATCATATAGATTGTCACACTTCAGTAGTAGTAATCCATCTTAATAATAAGAGTAGTGTCATTACTACAGCAAGCCAATGACTTCAATTAATCCATGGTTTTCCCAAAAACTAATGTTTTATTAAGTGGGAAGTGGAATAATGGTGTCAAAATAAAAAACAAACCAATCCATGTTCAAACCACAATCCAAAAGCAAAGTAAAAACTTAGAAGCTAGCAATAAGGTTAAACTTGTGAACTTCCACCAGGGAATAGAGGTCTGGTGCACCAGAAGGGTAAGCACCTCCTGTTGTGCTAGCTACACCCGCCAGGTGTGCAATCAAAATTGAGAATGAAAGGAACATGGAACTACGGGATGTCAAATATATCCAAGGTAATTTTAGATAAAGACGCACCAAAAGTATTTAATTTACATAGTTCCCCCCAACTTGACTTTATTGAAATCCTCCTATCTTAAAAAAATCAAATTTCAATTATTTTTCCCTAACACATGAGAACTATGATTTATATCAAGGTGGTCAGATAATGGATAGTGGAGGAAACCAGAGTATCTGGAGAAATACATAAACCTTATCAAAGTGAACTTACAAACTTTTTCATACCATGATCTGGTCAAAAAGGATTCTAACCTCCAAGTATGTAGAAAGAGATGCTGTGATCTGTAATGTTTTCGCTTTACAAATACATTGTATACCTATATAACCCCATTTCTGTTGAAATGAATAAAAACCTTCATAAATTTTTATCTTTCATTTTATTTTTCATAACAATTGTACTGTTTGTTTAAAACTTTGTACATTATACATGTATTACATTCTTAAAGTTTTCAACTTTTTAAAAATATATACAAATGAATTTATTTTTAACTTTATACAATATGTACAAATAATGTTAAACTTGCAAATAACATTTATGTAAGTCTAACTGGCCTTGAAAGGCATCTTAATAAAACATTGCCTTTAGTTATAAATACATTGTATGCAGCAATAAACAAAAACATAAGATGTATAAATGGAATGACAATACAGAAATGAGAGTTGAGTTGAGTGATGGTGTTTAACGTCCCAGTCAAGAATATTTCAATTATATAGAAATGGATCATCCAGTGTTGTACTATTTTTGATAATGAAATAATGTTTAAAATTTGATGTTTTAATAAATACATGTACATGTTTTTCATCAAATTAATATTGCTGATTTTGTTTTAAAAAAGCATCAATGATAAAAAAAAGTTGATAAAATGTACCAATTCAGGTTGAATCTTGTTGGAATCTATAATTAGAAATTGGTGCTTGATTCAAATAATCAAACAAATCCAAGTTTCAAAATTAAAATTTTCAAATTCAAAATCAAATATTGGACCATTTTATAACCAAGATTGAACAAGCTATGTTTGAAAGCACACATTCAGTAAGACTGGCCGATTTGAAATTGGACAATTTTAGTCCCATAAATGTTCATCCAACTCAAATGCTTTAAAAGTAAACATTTCTAGCCAATCTTCAATCAGCACACTATTTTTAGCACTATCGTTTATAAATAAACACTTTACATTCTAAAATTTTACCATCTTCCATATTCCTGTTTCAAAATGGAGTTTTGTAGTTACATGTAACTCGAAGTTAAAAACAAAATCTTTTTTTTAAATTCAATTTCACAAGTCTTTATCGATGTAAAAGCTAGTATTTAGCACCAATATAAAATATAATTTGTCAACTTTTCCCTTTTTATACAATATACATCTTCCATATAAAATGCCTACGACAAATAACCAACCATTTTAACTACCGGTAATACTACCAATTGTGTTAGACCATATTTTAAATGTCAATGTTTACTGGCACTTCAAACTGATTTAGTGAAAAATTATTGTCAATGTTTACCAGTAAATACCTCGCAGTAAACAAATGTATCTGACAGATGACAGTGTCTTAAGATATTTTAACGATGCTGTTGACTGGTACTTCCAACTGATTTGATTTAGTGTAAATTATTGTCAATGTTTATTGGTAATTACCTCTTAGTAACATTTAATGCATCTGACCAATTATGTAGTGCCTGAAGATATTTTAATGTCAATGTCGACTGGTACTTCCAACTGATTGATTTTGTGAAAATTATTGTCATTGTTTATTGGTTAATACCTCTAAGTCACAGCAAAACCTCTCTAAAACAGACACTCTAAACTGGACACCAAACATATAAAATCAATATGACTGAATACACAATGTTTGAAATTTGAAGATATTTTAAACATCAATGTTTACTGATATTTACTTCACAGTGTAATAAATGAATGGTTCAAATAATACTGACTGATTACACATTGTTTGACCACATTCAAATCTTAATGTGTACTGGTTATTATCTTGAAGTACAAGTATAACAAATGTATGGTCAAATGATACTGACCAATAACACATTGTTTGACCACATTTTAAATGTAGTTTACATTACACTGTAACATAATTAATTTGTTGATATAAAACAACTTTGGTCATCAGATTATTCACATAAAATCATTCATAATCCTATAATTTCAAGAATTTCATATGAATGTTCATAAATACACAAAATCTGTTTTGGAGGTCAAATAACAGTTTCTTTGTGACTTGTCATGATCTGTCTAACTTAAAAATAAGTCCATAGAATATCACTTGAAATAACTTTTGGCAGTCAGTGATCTTTCAACTAGAAATCCATCTTAAATAACTCTACAGAATCCTTGGACTTGTAAACTTTTAAGGCCTTCTCCAAGGTAATTTTATGTTGATCATGTAAATCCTTGTTTAAAATAAGTCCATATGATGTCACTTGAAATAACTTTTGGCTGTCAGTGATCGTTCAACTAGAAATCCATCTTAAATAGCTCTACAGAATCCTTGGACTTGCAAACTTTTAAGGCCTTCTCCAAGGTAATTTTATGTTGATCATGTAAATCCTTGTTTATCCTTGTGTGTTTGATCATTTTATGAAGGCTTCTGGTGGTATTTTTCCTTGTTTCTGTAAAATATAAATCATTTAAGGATGTTCAAACATTTCTTTACATGTTAATATTAACACACCAGCTATAGCAATACATCTGGCACTGGTTTCACAATTGTCCCTTAGCCTTAACCAAGATTTTTCTTAATTAAATCCAGCAAGACTGATCATGTTATTTTATTATTTTTGAAGATAATCATTACAATAATTGTCGTATCGTTGGCCACGCCCACAATGTTCCGACACTGGCCGTCATCACTGTACCAAAGCAGCGCCACGGCAACTAATGACGTACTAGTGTCAGTGACTTCATTAAATTGCGCTATTCAGGCCGAGTTTTCATTCTTTTTGCGTGTAAATCAAGCATCCGGCCATTTGACGGAATATTGTGGGCGTGGTCGGCGATATGTCAATTTAAGGTGTCGTTTTGAAGATCACTTCAAGCTTATAACATCTGTATTCCAGTTTTTACCAAAACTTGTATTTCATGTTCCAACAAGATTAAAGAATAGCTTAATTTAAGTTAAGGAAAAATTGTGAATTGGGGCCTGTATTAGGAGGGGACTGACACAGGCAATGTCTGGTGTCCAATCTATTCAAGTATCAGATTTCTTAAATAAAATATTGCTAAAATCAAATTGTACAGTTATGAGAAGTATCACTAACAGTACACAATACAATGAGGCTCTTGTATTCCATGGATCCACTTGGATCTTTATTTAGGACCTGTAGATTGTCAAAGGAATTTCTCTAGCCCTATTTCTAGCCTTGAACATTTGGAACTTATGCATTTTTAATATCAATAAGGGTTGATTGATTGAATGGGGTTTTACGTCCCAAACAAGAATATTTAACTTATATCCAGATATCACCAACAGAAGTGACAAATTTTTACCCTTGCAGTGCGCTCAGGGCAATGTGCAGGGAGGACATTTAATAGATCAGCATGTCATGATTCCTGACTGATCATTGTTCAAATTTTTATGTGATAAGATACGTAATAGTCATAAAAGTTGTAAAAGGACAAGAAAAAAATGCAGTGGCCAAACCAAAACATGAATAAGAGATCTTCCCAATACTAGCATTATGCTCAACTACTTATAACCTGGTATGCCACATTCTCTTCATTCTTTTCTATTCAACTACTTTGAATTGAAACCATCAGGCTCCACCCTGAGACCAACCTGTTGGTCACCACTTCCCACGGAAGACCAAGCCCCCAAATGTAACAGGAAAGGGAAAAACTAATGTGGTCCACCACATACACACATAGTCACATACCTGTAAATCTAAAAACACTTGACCTGACTTTTCATAATTCCAACCATTCTGTTCTAAACACCTACAATATTAAAATTATGTCATCAATCTTACAATTTATTATACATTTAATTTCCTTTATTGGGGCCATTTAAGAAAACATGGACCAAAACACCTGACTACCAGCCAGTACCGAGTCAGATCACTGCAAGGATCAAATTTAAGGAACCTTGTTTTCATGTAATGGTGTTGAAACTCATCAAAGGTAATTAAACAGAAAATCACATGGCAAACAAACACAAATGTATCACCAAACCAGTCATTATTCTCAGGCTCTAAAACTCTATATCAGAAGAGGCCATCAATTTTCGTTCAGGTATATTGAATCAAAATACATGTAATGGTTCAATGCATGTTTTTAGATATAAACCGGTAATAATCTAAATTGTACCTTTATTACAGTTAAATGTAAAAAACAAAACAAATCAAAGTACTGAAGGTACTGAAGCATCAGCTAAACTGAGCAATTTGATAAAAAAATGTGCACTTGAAACTGAGATTTGTCTAATGAATCAGTAACAAATGAAAATCATGCAAATAATAGATACTGTGATCGGGAAGCTTCTAACAACAAGTCTGCTTTTTATGCAAGTTGTTAGGTTCTAACGTATAAATATGTTACAATGGTCAAAATGGACATGCAACACAATGTTTATCAATTGAGTAAACTAAGTAATTCGCATAAATATAAATTTTAAATTTTTCAAAAACCAAGAGAGGCTACTAAAGACCCGACCCCAAATCTGAGTGAAATATCTCAAGCGTAACGGAAAAAAGTCCAGAGAAACCATCATTTTGATAAAATTCACAAAGTAAAAGGGGCATAACTCCACTAAAACGCAGTTGACTGGAAGAAAACCCAAACTGGATCTATAATCACCACCATCATCATCATTATCACTCCTCATATCACATTTTGATCATCAACATGAAGATATCATCATCATCATCGTCGTCGTCATTAGCAGCAGCAGTAGAACCCATGCCATGACAATCACCACCACCATTATATTAATCATTTTCAGAAATCCTCATGTTACATCATTAATATGGTCACATCATCATCATAGCTGTTCGTGTCACATAATCATCATCATTATCAGCAGCAGCAGTACTGAATGTCATCATCATGTCACATCATCAGCATGAACACATTGGCTTTGTTATTATCATCATTATCGTGAATTATTATTATCATCGACAGCAGCAGAACTGAATGTCATCACAACCACCACCATCATCATCACCACCATCATCATCATCATACTATGGGCAGTGCTCAGCAGTACTGAATGTCATCATTGCCACCATTATCATCATCACCATCTTCATCATCATCATCATCATCATCATCATCATCATACTATGGGCAGCGCTCAGCAGTACTGAATGTCATCATTGCCACCATCATCATCATCGGTAGCAACAGAACTCATGTCACCATCATAATCATCATCATAGTTCGTCAAGTCACATCGTCATCATCACCATCATCACTCATAGCAGCAGAGCTTATTTTCATCACCACCATCACTATCATCTTCTTCATCATGATAATCATTATCATCATCGGCATCAACAGAACTCATGTCATCACCATCATCAACATCATTATCATATCTCCTTGTGTCACATCATCATCATGGTGACATCATCATCATCATCATTATATCTCCTCATGTCATATCATCATCATCATGATGACATCATCATCATCATCATCGGCAGCAGCAGAACTGAATGTCATCATCATCATTATTATTGTCATCATCTTCACCAGATCATCATGCCACATCATCATCGCCATAGTGTCATCATCACAAAAAAAAACTTTCACCATGACCAGCTATTTCCCTTGACTTGCAACTGACAGATTAACCATTGTTGAAGTCATTCATTTTATTCATTGAATTCACAATTAATTTGAAAAAAAATAAAAATAAAAATAAAACCTTTGTTTTAGAAATAATTTAAATGTATTTAAAATTATTGTTGAATATATATAAATTGTCCAAGTGAGCTTCAAAAGCCTGAATTGGTATAAACCATCCTGACACAATAAGCTAATAATCTGTACCTCCCAATTACAGAAGTTGTCCAGGCAACTGTCTCTTTCAAAAAAAGTTGGTTGACAAGAATTGAGTACAAAATGGGGAAATATTTCTGAATAGGATTAATTGAAAATTAATTGATTATTATTTAGACAACTAAAATGTTACAATAAAATTACTTTGAATTTAAGAGAAACTGTAAGAGGAGTTGAGTTCACAAAGTAGGTACCCCATTCTAATACTTGCTAAAAAGTGACTAAGTTTCAAAGTCTGGAAAAATGGAGAAAAAATCTTGAAATATTTCCATAAAGTCAGGTGCACATCTTCAATATATATAAACATTCTGTGAAGTTTCAACGCTTTTGGTTGAAAACTGTAAGAGGAGTTGAGTTCACAAAGTAGGTACCCCCCATTCAAATACTTGCTAAAAAGTGACTAAGTTTTAAAGTCTGGAAAAATGGTGAAAAAAATCTTGAAATATTTCCATAAAGTCAGGTCACATCCTCAATATATATATTAACATTCTGTGAAGTTTCAAGGTTTTTGGTTGAAATCTGTAAGAGGAGTTGAGTTCACAAAGTAGGTACCCCCATTCAAATACTTGCTAAAAAGTGACTAAGTTTCAAAGTCTTGAAAAATGGGGAAAAAATCTTGAAATATTTCCATAAAGTCAGGTGCACATCCTCAATATATATATTAACATTCTGTGAAGTTTCAAGGTTTTTGGTTGAAATCTGTAAGAGGAGTTGAGTTCACAAAGTAGGTACCCCCATTCAAATACTTGCTAAAAAGTGACTAAGTTTCAAAGTCTTGAAAAATGGGGAAAAAAATCTTGAAATATTTCCATAAAGTCAGGTGCACATCCTCAATATATATAGAAACATTCTGTGAAGTTTCAAGGTTTTTGGTTGAAAACTGTAAGAGGAGTTGAGTTCACAAGATTGGTACCATATTTTCCCCGCCCTTAGTTTCTGTTCTACTTCACCAACGGTGCTCTAGAAATCGGAAGAACTTAAGAAAGCACAATCAGTTTTCCTCCATGTCCAGTGGCCACATTTTATGTGAAATAAAGTAACATGGCTTCATTAAAGGAAATTAAAGGTTGTAAAAACCATGGATTAAACTACTGACAACAACTTTAATCGGATATCCACTGTAAAACGATCTAATAAGGACTTGTAACAAGGTAAATAAATTTTATCTGAAAATTTTAAAACATCGTTTTTTTCAGTTTTGTTTAGATTTTGATTTCAAGTTGTTCCTTCTTCAGTTCTTGCGATTTATTTTGTTGTTTCAAAATAAACAACTGGAAAGGGTATTTAAATGAACATTGATGATGAAATTGTCTGTCTTCGAAGACATATGGTGAGAAGTGGAGTGTGTGCGGAAGATCGGAAGAGATTCAAAAATAAAGCATGTCGTTTTTATATTAAACTGATAACTGAAAAGGACAGGGTGTCATGATCATTTTAAAAGGGGCAAGGGTGCACTGGACTAAAAAGGTCAGTCACTACGCTATGTGAATACATTTAAGCAGGGGCATCGGGTGTCAAATACCTAGCCCGAGATTCCTCTGGCCCGAAATTTTTTTTTTTTTTTTTTTTTACCAATTTCGGGCCAGAGATCGGGCTTCATTATTTTACATAACGTGATGCCGTTGAAATCCTACGGCAGGGTAAGATTTAATTTGGCGGATATGTTCACTTTATTTTCACGGGCATTGGGTAATGAACCAGTCAGATCGCTTACCTGAACCTTTATTCACAAGAATCCATCGAAAAAACTACGTGGCAACTCCGTTTTATATCCATTCCAGCCATATAAATCCAACACATCCTTCATCATCTCGCCATTTTTTATGTTATGATATTCAAATAACGCGAGATCTCGCGGGTTAAAGTCTCCCTTTTCTGATACACAAGTGTTGGATTTATATGGCTGGAATGGATATAAAACGGAGTTGCCACATAGTTTTTTCGATGGATTCTTGTGAATAAAGGTTTAGGTAAGCGATCTGACTGGTTCATTACCCAATGCCCGTGAAAATAAAGTGAACATATTCGCCAGGGTAACCCGAAATACCGGATCGGCCCTAATTTACCGGATCGACCATGCGATTTACCGGATCGGCGCCGGATCGACCCTTATATGTGGTTATATTGCCACATAGATTGAATTATAATGTTGATATCTTTAATAGAAGATGTAATCAATCTTATTTTGATTTTATTTATGGTGTATTGACACAAAATCATTAAAAAAAATCTTATTATAGTCAAGGGGAGATAAATCTTATGGTGATTATTAATTGATTGGCACACTTTTAAGTGCGTATCAATAAATAAAATAACCTAAAATAGTATTAATGTTATACTATTTTGATTTATATTATATATTGATAAATTATAATCAATACGTCAATTTTTCTGACATGTACACTCTTTTCCAATAAGTATATTATTGACTGGGAATAAGTATAATCTTGACGCTGTGACGAGGAAGTACCAATCATTCGTTAAATGCGAAGGAAATAGCACTTCAGGACTATAAAAAAATAAAAGTAATAATTGAAATACAAATTGACACATAAATTCATTTATTTAGACAACATTAATTAAAGTAGCAAGTATAAATATAAAATTGTGGAAACAAACGTAACCGTGATTATATACATCGCCGGGAAACAAATAAAATACATAATTTAAAGATGAAATATAATCAGACACAAAAGATAATCAGACAAAATATAATTAACGACTCGACTTATTGATATAAGTTTAAGAAAAAACATTGACTGGGACATATATATCTACATTTAATAAAACGTTGAATATATAGAAAACAATGTTAAATGTAACGGATCGACTTCAAGATTTGATTGGTTCAAAGTGTTAAAGGAAGGCGGTCCTTTTGCTTTGGTATGCCATTTATTTACAACATGGCGATTTGCATAGTGTTGAACCTTAACTAAAAATAATAATGATATTTTCGAGCATCCATGATTAAAACAATTAAAAATGATATATATTTTTCATCATTGATATCATATAAATATAATGTTGCCCTCATTTTGACTCTATGTGACAATATAAGGGTCGATCCGGCGCCGATCCGGTAAATCGTACGGTCGATCCGGTAAATCAGGGCCGATCCGGTATTTCGGGTTACCGTATTCGCCAAATTAAATCTTACCCTGCCGTAGGATTTCAACGGCATCACGTTATGTAAAATAATGAAGCCCGATCTCTGGCCCGAAATTGATAAAAAACAAAAGAAAAAAAAAAAAAAAATTCGGGCCAGAGGATTCTCGGGCTATCAAATACCATGCCCCCAAACACATGGCTAATTTGCATACGAACTACGGTATCGATATCCTACACAACTTCACGAGTCACAAACGATTTATCAACATAGCCAATAACTTGTAAATAAACTTCTTCTTTCAGTTTCGTATCACATTTTTGGGAATAATCTTTGATTTCTACTTTTTTGTTATGCATAATTTCGCTACCGCCAAACTGACAGGAATGAATTTTAATACCCAATGAAAGCGGGAAAATCCTCGTGACGTTATGATGAATATTAATGAACCAGGTCGGGATATCCCAAACACGAAATATTATTGACAATCAATTTTTAAAAAAAATTATATAATTTATCATCAAATGTGATCCATGTTTGGAGTTATTTAACTTAAAAACTGTTTAATGAGCATACTTTGTGTTTATTTATCTATGTCACTTTGCGTAAATTAAAAAAATCCAATATGGCGGCGACTGTAAAACAACCACATGTACAGCACTGTAGGTCAAAAAGAAGAACGTCGGCGCGAACTGACAAGATCGTCATTTTTGTTGGGCTTTCCGAGGGGCGTATACTTCATGGATTTTTATGGTTTTTATACAAAAGTGAAGAATTAAAAATATATATCCAGCAAAAACAATTACGGACTATTTCAGATCGGCACATACATTGTTTTCGTAACTTTCCGGGAGACCCAATCACTCAGATTAGAGTTTATACATACCTGGGATACCCTATATGGAAATTCCCGTAATTTCAGTCGAAACGAAGGATTTGATTGGCTGTCAAGGTGAAATGAGAGCGGCGCTAAATACGAAAAAATCCAACGATCGCTATAAAGCATTCAGCATGGCTGATGCTTTAAAAATGGACTCAATCAGTCCTTATCAGAAGTCACATAAATATTTATATAATTGCTAAAGCACATTAGTTATCAATTGTTTCGTCCTCTATAAAGAAAACACAGTAGAATAAATCACAAATAATTGTTGTTTGATAACAAGATAGAACAAGAGGCCCATGGGCCTTAACGCTCACCTGTGACCTTTGAACCCATGAGCTTCATTCAAATATCAAAATGATAATTCGGCCAATATTCTAATATACATCCCTATACAAAAAGTTTATAGTTTTTGAGATAAATAATCATCTCAGTACTTGTTTGTATCTGTGATCTTGACATTTGAACCCATGCTCTTCATTCATCTATCAAAATGACCACTGTGCCCGTACTAACAATATTCTAATATACATGCCTATACAAAAAGTTAATAGTTTTTAAGATAATTAACCATTTAGGTATTCATTCGCATCTGTGACCTTGACCTTTAAACCCATGAGCTTCATTCATATATCAAAATGATCATTAGGATAATACCTAAATAGTCTAATATACATGCCTATACAAAAAGTTCATAGTTTTTGAGATAAATAATCATTTCAGATCTTGTTCACATCTGTGACCTTGACCTTTGAACCCATAACCTTCATTCATATATCAAAATGGTTGTTAGGCTAATACCTACAATATTCTAATATACATGCATATCCAAAAAGTTAACAGTTTTCAAGATAAATAACCATTCAGGTATTCATTCACATCTGTGACCTTGACCTTTGAACCTATGACCTTCATTCATATATCAAAATGATCGTTAGGATAATACCTAAAATATTCTAATATACATGCATATCCAAAAAGTTAACAGTTTTCAAGATAAATAACCATTCAGGTATTCATTCACATCTGTGACCTTGACCTTTGAACCTATGACCTTCATTCATATATCAAAATGATCGTTAGGATAATACCTAAAATATTCTAATATACATGCATATCCAAAAAGTTAACAGTTTTCAAGATAAATAACCATTCAGGTATTCATTCACATCTGTGACCTTGACCTTTGAACCTATGACCTTCATTCATATATCAAAATGATCGTTAGGATAATACCTAAAATATTCTAATATACATGCCTATACAAAAAGTTAATAGTTTTCAAGATATATTGACAAATACATAATTTTTAGCAATTTCCCCACTCAGCACCTTACCATTTCCCCATTTTGAGCCCCATGGCTACCATTTGTGCAAATCTGAAACTAGATGACCTAAGGATGTTATATATGAAATAAATAAGGTATATGTCTTGTAGATTCAGAGGAGAAGATTTTTAAAGTTTTTCACTATTTCCCCCCTTATGGGGCCCCAAGGGGACATAACTCCTTCATTTGTGCAAATCTGAGAGGGCTTCACCCAGGCATGATGGTTACCAAGTTTCATTAAATTTGGCCCAGTGGTTTTGGAGGAGAAGATTAAAATGTAAAAAGTTTACGCACGACGGACGACGGACGACGCACGACGGACGAAGATGGATAGCAATAGCTCAGGTGAGCTAAAAATTACACAAAATGTCGAGCTAACGTCAGAATTTCAGCTTTAATTAAATCTTTACTTACTTAAAAAGAACAGATAGAAAGTCAGAAAAATCTGCTGCCACTTGCTGTCTTATTATGTATTCATTGGGTTTATAGGCAGAAGAGTAAAACCTGTATTTAAAGACCACCTATTGGATCTAAGAAATATGGAATTATAGGCAAGTGGTCTTTAAAATCCAGGTTTTAATGTACATGTGGTATTTATATAGATGTGGCTAATTTAGCAGGTTTAGCCGGTATTTTAAATTCATTCAAGTATGATAAAAAGTAATAGACTAAAGTGACCATCAGTGATTTATCTTTCTTTACCATATATATAAATAAAACCAACATACTTCATAGACCACTCAAGATTCATCCCAGAGTCCACAGCAAATCTTTGGATCATCTCTTGTTGTTGAGAGGTGTATGCTGGCCCTGCCTGTGACCCTGAGGGTGGGAAGGGCATCAATGGTGAAGCTTCTGGTACAGGGCTAGATGATGGTGTGGGTGCATGATGCTTAAAAGCTGCCTGTGAATAGAGACAACATACATCATTAAGTAGAATTAAACATCATCAAATGAAAACAATACTGAAAACCAACTTTTATTCAAAGATATTAAAAAGTGTGATTCCCTTACCAAAACCAATTCACAACATAATAACTTACATGCTATTTAATATAGCTGAATATTTGGTATAAATAAAACCGGAAAGAAGTTTGTGATGATTAATTTTGGCCAAAACACACAAAAATTAACCACCCACAAATAAAAGTTGGTTTACAGTACTGGATTAAGCATTTAACAAATCTTAGCAAAAGATGGCAGTCATATCTAATGCCATAAAGCTGTTAATTATGTTCAGTGTATATCATTGTCAGTTCAAATATTAAAGTTAGAAGCCATTTTACGAAATTTTCAAAATTCAGCTAAAAATGTGTAACCTACTTGTCAACTAAATTTTACGAAATGAAAAAGATACGAGATATGCCATATATCACATCAGATTTTTCAGAGAATTTTTTTTTTTTAAATTTGCACCCCTAGGTCACATTAATCTAGTTTTCATAGCAATTGTTAAGCCATGAACAAATCTGAATTGAATCAGCCCATATATAATTTTGACTAAGATTAATTGAAACACAGGCACACAGCACATGTGAGCTAAGATATTAATACTTACTTTAAACTGTTCCTGAGTAGCATTTGTAACAGTCAGCATATCATTAGAAATGACCATTCTATAACAGAAATAAACAAAATATCTTGGTGAAATATTGAAGCAAGGGCATATAATTTATCTTTGATAAATTGAAGAAATTTTATTTAGACAACGCATACAGATTTTCTTCGGTTATTTTTCACATTACATAACTTGATCTTGGAAGCAACAACTTAATCTTCTAATTGACAGTTTATCTGCTTTACTGAGAGAGAGAGAGAGAGAGAGAGAGAGAGAGAGAGAGAGAGAGATGGTATAATACATACCCTCCATTACAAAGCACAGTGATAAAAGTTATACTAAATGTTCAATGGGTGGTTTGTCTACTTTACTGAGAGAGAGATAGAGAGAGAGAGAGATACAATACATACCCTCCATGACAAGGCACTGTGATAAATGTTCTACTAAATGCTCTTATTGGTGGTTTATCTGCTTTACACTGTGTGTGTGTGTGTGTGTGTGTGTGTGTGGTGTGTGTGTGTGATGGTATAATACATACCCTCCATGACAAGGCACTGAGATAAATGTTCTACTAAATGCTCTTATTGGTGGTTTATCTGCTTTACTTTCAGCTGTAAATCATAAAAAGTATAAATATTAATAAATGATTAGTAATAACGACCACAGAATATATAAACACCAAATAGGCAAATTAAATGTGTACTGGTATACAGTAAAACCTTGTTATAATATCCCTAATAACTATGTCATCTCAAATTTTGTCACAGTGTAAAGTGTAAATAGTAATAAATGATTATTGACAAACAATCAGGGACTAATACACTAAACAGTCAACATTTAATGTATATTGTTATAGATTACAATGTCCCTCAATAGCTTTACAACCTCACTTATTGCCATAGTAGATGTATTTTAAACATACACTGTAGTATTTTGAAGTCAAAGTCGTGCTGGTTACATGACGGGACATAATGACCCTATTCAAAGATATCTCCATATGAGAATACCGTAGTTCTTAATTATCAAGGAATTATCAATTACTCAATTATTATTAACATATATTCCAAAAACCACATTTTCTTACCTTCTTTAAATACTCCAGAGACAGTGAAACTCAAAATTTCTTTCTGAAATTTAAAATTTTAATGATTTAATGTTGGAACTAATATATATTGTTTATATTCATTTAATTTTACTCATACCTTTTATATTGGTAACTGTAAAATGAAATATACAAGTTGAAACTAAACAGTTACAGAAGAAATTAGATATAACTACAAGATAATGTCAACTATTGGGAATCTGTATTAAATGGAAATACTGTAAACCGTGTTTTTTTAGCGGCAGTTTTATTTTAGCGCAAATGGCGATAAGAGTGTCAGCGCTAAAATAAAACTGCCGCTAAAATTACAACAACAAAAAAGGTCAGCACTGTACATCGCTGCTGTGACTATAAATGGGTATAGACACACGTTAAATGGTTATATAGTCAGTGTTAAAATAATAATAGTTCTGAATGACACTGGTATGGCTTCCATCAATATACCCGCATATGAGAAGTAATTAGGGATTAATTACCCAGACCCGGTAGACTGACCACCGGCAAACGGATAAAATAGGGAACACTGGCATAGCTGTTAATTACTGGTCATTGTATGTGATACGTTCAATCTGACAAGTCTCCTTTTCAGGTAATTAATTTTAATTTACCAGTAGTTGGCTTCAACTATTAAAATATTAACAATTATATCAACAAATTAGACCCGTTATGCGAAAATTGTTTATTTTTTCTGTGGTGTCGGCAACATAATATAAATCCTAATTATTGACCTCTATAATGATCTAAGCGGCTGTTATCGGGGATACATCGACAGTGTGTCGAAACATTTGTATTAAAAAAACCAGTTGGTATTTAAATGAATAAAAACAAAATATCTTATTATTGATTTAAATATTTATTCAGTAAAATACTTAATCGACGAGAGGGCCAGATTATGATGAAAGCTTCCTGCAGACATCTGTCAGTCTAGTGACTTCCCGGGTCAGTTACGGAGATTTTCTCTCAGTAAAAGTCAAACATTACATAGTTATTTTTATTATCATCTTTTAACCTGGCATCCCCTTCTCAAATTTTATTTTTTTTTTTGGTATAAGTTGTGGATTTTAGGCGAGAAAATACGGCAATATAAAGCGGTATTAAACCGTTCAGACTGGAATTGATTACGCTAAAATTAAACTGCGCTAATATGTTTACCAGTCAACAATCGCTAAAATAAGTATGCGCCAATATAAAGCGGTTTACAGTACATATAAAAAAACAACTTTATTTATTTAACAGTGATAATTGATTTAGTTACATATATTATATCTGTTTTGTTGGCCTAGATTTCTGTGGGGTCTTAGAATGGAAGGAAATCAGGATAAGCCAGTTAAAAACCCAAATGTTCAAGATGGTGATCTCATACCTTGCAACATACTACACCATAGCTGCCAACATTTTAAAATGTCATGAGGAATCCCATTTCTTTCAGAAATCTTTATTATTACCAGTAATATAAAAGATTCTTCAGTGTTACCAGTGTTTTTCTTATAGAAAGACAGTGTTTTGCCTGAGTATTTTCGAAAAAGAAAAAGGATAATGCACATGATTTTTGAAATGCGGAATTTGTGCTCCGAATGTGGAAAGCTGAATTTGTTGTGAAAATTCGGAAAGATTCTAGGCAATGGGGAACGGTTGGTAGCTATGCAGCACTGCGGATGGAAATGTGATGACATTAGTGACAGGTGAGAGCATTATCCACTGTGCCTGATGAACACCCAAATGGAAATAACTGGTTCCACAAATATTTTATAAGATACTAGATATTTATGTGAATTAATAAATGGTTATAGCTTTAAAAGTGATATCAATAAGTGTATTTCTATACTTACGGAGACAAAGTCCACATCAACCTTGAAGGAATCATAATCGTGTGTAGATTTTGGTAACAGACAAAGTCGAGCTACAACATTTAACTTGCCCTGTTTTAAAGTTCTTTCTTTTCGGCCTAAAATCAAAAACAGAATTAAAACATAACTGTTTACCCATCATTATGTCAAAATGATTCTCCCTTTATTCAAACACCAACAACTGTTAAAGAAAATAATGGCAAGAATGACTCTTCTTAATGGGACCTGTCAGTGTACCGTGTGATACCCCTTAATATATCTGCAGAACAAGTATTGCCAATGGCGATGGAATTGCGTCAGTTCACGTTTTCTCGTAAAAATGGCCTTACGCCGGAAAATTTCAGCATAAACTTTTTCAATATGTTCCGAACAAATGTTATGGGGTATTGATCATGTGGTTCGTTGGCGAACTCTATTCAGTTAAACTTCAAAAAGTAAAATAATTTTTCAGAGGATTATGGGACACTAATCATCCATTTCTCTTTACTGTTAAGAGCAAAAACAAAAATATTTTAAATTGGATGACCCATCTGATGAGAAGTTTAATTAAAACCAATGCAAATTTTTGTAATAAAGACCTCCTCATTGCTAATTGCCAAAAGTAAATTGCATAGGTATTAATTTCTTCAAATTCACCTATAGCTAGTTATATCTAGATATAAGTGAAATAAGTTATAATCGGACATGAATCTTCATTCAATTACATGTACTCTGCATTCTCTAATCGACACAAGCGGCCTCAGTGCCAAGTGGTCTTAAGTGCCACCTTACGGATCACAGCACCTCTCACCAACTAAGTTCGAATTCCACTCAGGACAGGCCCTAGTGTAAGAAAATTGGTCAACTTGTTGCAAGTTGGTGGTTTTCTTCAGGCACTCCAGTTTCCTCTACTATCCAAGAACTGGCCACCTTAATATAAGTGAAAAAATCCTGACAGGGGCATAAAAACCACTTCTCCACTCTAATCAACACAATTCATTACACTGGTCTTGATTAAACTTACCTGTATCTTTTCCCATTCTGATAAAATTTCGACTTTCTTGCTGGTAGTCATGTAACTTTGGTTGCCTGAAAAAATACAAATACATTTGTCACCCTTCAAAGAAATTTCTCACATAGCGATGGGTTAACTTGCCGGGGTACATAGAATTATGTTAAAAAATCTGCCGGGGTACATAAACGCAGGCAACATTTAGCGATAAAAGGGAAGTATTTTGTATCTCACAAAAGTCTAGTTACAGTAAACAAACATGGCGGCAAGGTACACAAGTCACACAGAATACATCAAAGTTAAAAAGACAAACTTTGTACTGCTTTGAAGGGCGACAAAAACATTACTCAGGGTTTTGGCATGTGTTACACTGCCCCATGTACCATGTCAAAGATTTATGTACCCTGAGCAGCATTATGTTGTAATATAAAAAATATGAAAGATGAAGTTTTAATTAATAGTGTTTGAAAAGGTACACGACTGATTCCATTTTTCCTAGTATTATTTGTATTATTAAACAAACTTTATACCGATTATAAAGAAAAATGTACTTACGTATATTCAATTACACTGTTGTAAGCAGAAGAAAGTGAAAACACAGCCTGAAATTAGAAAATCAAAGCACTGATGTCAGAATAGTACTAAAAACAAGAGCCACATTTGCCTTATCCCTCACCTGAAGGTATCTCTCATATACTGAAAAAAAAACCAGCCTAATAAAGCATGATAAAAAAGAATAGAATAATGGTGTCTTATGCCCCAGTCAAGCAGACGCTTTTTGTTGTGTAACACAGTGATTAAATTGACATTATATAAATATTACATTTCTGATAGGGTGACAGTCCATATTGTCACCCAGAGACAGTTGATTGCAATTTGAGGCAAAGCTGAGGTTGACAATGAATTTAGAGGGGTGACAATATGGGGTCAAGTTCGTACAATTTAAATAAAGTCTTTTTGATTCTAGACTGTGAAACATACAAACATACAGGGGTTCAAAATTATGTCCAGGACTTTTTGCCTTTATTTTTGTCAGGTCCCACAAAAAATTTTGAAAGTCCAACATCATCATCCTTGTGCCATTATGTTATTATATGTAAAAAGTAGAATTATCTTTATAAAAAATGGCAGGTTCATCAGACTTTTACAGTTTAAATATCAAGGGATCCACTGTAAATTTAAAGTTCCGATACTAGGACCCAGGGAATTTTGAACCCCTGGCATAAAACAATGTTCAAATCTCAATCATCGTCAAACCACAAAAATATGACACCCTTAAAATAATGTATTATAACATATTTAAATGTTTAATTTATCTTACATGTTCATGATAAGCATCCATCAATGTCTGTCTGTTATCCGAGTCATAAATGGTGAAGTACTCTTTTAAAAACTTAACTATCAATTCTTGTAAATCTGTACTCTGAAAGTAACTGCCCTGTAACAAGAAAATAAAATTATCACTCAAATTAAAATAATACATGGAATTTTGGTCATGTGACCAGTGTAATTAGTTTTAACTGTGTACATTGTTATAACTTGTAAACTTTGTACAGGACTATTTATTGTTTCTAATGATTATAGAAAAATTTCAGCTGCAAATATCGGCATTATTATAGGAAAATGTAATTGTAATTAATTGCATACAGCACAATATAGAATAACTTATTATTTTATAATTACACATTTACAGACAAGAAAATTCAGTGAATTAGGATCACCTGCCAGTATGATTTTTATGATTTGCACTTATGTTCAAAGGGGAATTACTCCAGACACCTTCGAAAGGCAGGAGATAATTAATAAAGCCTCTAATAGTCTAAGCCATACCTTTGTTTCCGGTAGCTCTGCCGAGGACTCTATATCAAACTTGATAGGGGGAGGTAAGTCATGGCCATCCTAGATAAATACAATATTGTAATAATATACAGTCTATTATTTATGTACAATCAAAACTAGTTGTCTAAAAATTCAAGGGAGGGAGAATAATACTTTGAAGTATCCAAAGTTTGACTTAACAGAAGATGGGTTTTTGGCACATTCCAAACAAAATAAAGTAACCAAAGTTTCAACTTATTTATGTGTAGTGCTAGCAAAGAAGTAGGGTGCTTAGTCAACCAACAAAACCTATGATTCCACTTCCATTGCTGAAAGTTTGTGAAATATGTTTCATCTTTGTATTTTATCGTTTTTGGTTTTTGAAGCACTAAACTTCTATTTTGACATCCATGTATCTGGGGTGATTAAGTGAGGACAAAGAAAATCTGTCAAATAATGACTCTGGATTTTCATATTTGAGAAATATCTACAGAATTTTAACATATTTACACATAGGGTGAGTAGTTTTGGGTTGATTGAACAGTATACGAACACCATTCACGTTTATTAACTGGTAAAATCGTAAGAAAACTTTACACACTTGCAATTTATCACAGGAAAATTTGCAATTTTTTTTTACCATTTGTAAACATGTTACATTTGTACTTTACTGCTTTGAA
This sequence comes from Anadara kagoshimensis, assembly GCA_021292105.1. NCBI lineage: Eukaryota > Metazoa > Mollusca > Bivalvia > Arcoida > Arcidae > Anadara > Anadara kagoshimensis. The sequence goes on along the minus strand of CM037858.1, from coordinate 21,771,723 downwards.
TTAAAATATTCAACTATTTTTGTAGGTAATTCACTCTAATGTACACGTTGAAGATTAAAATATTGTAAAAATTTAACATAGATCAGTTACAAGAAGATTCACTGTAATGAGTTTTTCCATTTGTTACATCATGAAAATTAACCTTAGCAAACAAAATGCAGTAAAACCTTCTTTTAATGTTCCTCGATAACCTCGCCAACTTACTTATCACCACATTATTCTGAAGTCCTAAAATCCATTTTTTTATGTTTTTCTATATAAGCCTCTGTTGATTTATTGCCAGACTCCTTTATAATGCCAAAATTTGACCAAACAAATGACGGTGATGAATTGAGGCTTTACTATATGTTGATTTATTGAGTTTAAACATGGTTGGATCAAATCTAATAATCTTGAAAAGAATCTTGAAATACTGATAATTAAATAAAATTCTATAATCATGCCTTACCAACTTTAACACTTTAGGAAATTTCTTTCTTACAGCACTGAAATAATTAAAACAGCAAATAGTCTTTATAATTTGTCAATATGTACCTATTACTGATGACAAAACATAGTTAACAAATTTAACTAATGTCATCAATACAATTACAAGTATGTTAACTTTAAAACTTGTAAATATATAAATACCGGTACTACACATTTTAAAAATTATTATTAGCCAAAGTTCTAAAATTTGTGAAGATGAAGTAATTTGTGAAGTTGGTTTTTTTTCACAAATTTGCTATTATATAATACAGTATATATAATGTGTAGAATGCTTTTAGAATTAATTTCTCAGAAATTAATAGCTAATGGTGATTTTTGGCTACCAGAAATGGAAACATAGTCAGTAGATTTATACATTAAATTTAATTAATTACTAAATATGCTGAAAAAAAAGGCCATAAAGACTTGTTGAATGAGATAATACCGGTAACATTAAGTCTTGACATGAAAATTAACATAAGCAGCTTCTAAATGTCTTATTTTGTTTCTTATTACAAGAAATTCTATGAGAAAGAACATTTCTTTATAAATGTCAACTGTCCATCAAAGACTATTTGTTCGGTTATAACTCTAATAATGTGGTTTATCACATATCCATTTAATCTTACTATAGCAATACACTGTTTTTTCCAGCTATGTGATATGGAAGTCTGTATCACACGCGTGTGTGATACAACATTCCGTATCACCATAGTAGCCGGAACTCCTTTTAGGGGAATTCCCTTTTCCGACAACAATAATATGACGTCATTATGTGATACGTAATGACAAAAATAATATGATGTCAATATGTGATACATACGTCATGTTAAGTTGGGAGAATTTATTCGAGTTGGGAGAGTGGCGGACGATGTCAAATAATTTTGTAAAATCAATGTTTGTATTTTAATTTTTCCCAGTGTTTACGATGGTATTAGTAAAATGTTAACCAATGATGCGTAAACGAAGAGTTATCTGTTGTTTTTAATTACTTATTTAGCAGTTTTTCCAGTCAGGTATCAGATTTTTCGAATCAGATCAAAAATCAATATGAAATACTGAGTTGATTGTGAATTCTTTGACAGATTAAGCCAAAGAAAGCTTTTCATTCAGGTTGGTAGGGTATGTGATAAATACAAAACCACATATAAGTGGTTTTGCGTATATATTCTCTGTGAAGAGCACCTGCATATAAAAGATAATTTCAGAAGTTGAGCCAATAAGTATATTTTGACCTCTACATACATGGTATCTATGGCAGTTCTTTCTACAGTAGCCAAGATGTGCTTTACATAGCAAAGATTTGAACTGATCTTAATATTCAAGTAAATAATTACAATGTTCCTGAAACCTGAATTTCTTGGTTGTTAGTAACATGTGATTGCTAACTCAATAGGACGTTTCTGGGTTACTTAATATTCTGTCCGGTTCTGTATTTTATAATAAACTTCCCGGAAAATTTTTAGGCATACCTACTTCCGGTTTTTGTTGTGAAGGACGCATAGTTGCAAATACCGGGAAATTTGGTTGATTGTCAATTGAAGGCAAAGTATTGGTGTGTGATACCGGAATGCAATTCCCATGGTAGGAAAGGTCCCAGAAAATATCCTTTCATGGAAGATATTAATTTTTTACTGTTTCCAACTAAGAAAGACACAAGAAAAAGGAGGAAATGGTTAAATGCCATTAGAAACCCTCTCGACTACGATCCAAAACCCTGGCACAGGATGTGTAGTCGGCATTTCAGTGAGTCCGATTATCCAGAACTATTCCCGTGGAATAATAACGGTGATGATACACCGACCAGGGCCGCCACTTCAATTTGAAATTGAAACCACCAGGAGACCATGCAAAGACATGGATGATGGGTACGTCATGTAATTGTTGTAAGATCAACTTAAATTTATCAGCAAATTTCTAATCAAACTTTTAAGTAAGACAATTACAAGTCTACTTAATTCCGGAACTTAAGAATTGACGAAATGCCATGATAAAATGATAATTTGAAGAAAGCTTTCGAAATTGTGTAAACACGGAAGTAAACCGGAAGTACGGATGCCTAAAATTTTGACCATGTGACCCGATATTATACTACACAAAATGGGATTCTGGACTATCCCGGAAATGGCCTATTATACATGTAGGCCCTAGATTCGCTAATTACATGTGTGATAATGTACATAGCTGCTAATCAGATTCAGATTCTGAAATATTTTTCAATGAAATAACAAAACAGAAGAAAGAAATTTGTAACCCAAAAGCACGAACAATTACTTGGGTTACAGTCAATAATGCTACAAAAACCATGAAAACAATGAAGGCCAACCAAATAATAAACCCCAGGCATACAAGATGAGAAATTGAATAAAAAAAATTTCACAATTAATCCAATATGAAAGGATGACCAAAATGAAACAATTTTGAGACACTATGGACGTGTTTTGGTGAAATGAAGGGGTGATTATGATCAGACGTAAAAGTATTTTAGTTTATCCTTTTTGATATTTACGGAATAAGAAACTGCATGACAAAACCATTCAAAATTAAAATAGTTTTTAAAGATGATATAAAAGAAATCAAATGGTAATACTAGTGTCCCCTGATATTTTGAATGTAAATAAAACTGAAAAGTGTTTAACTATAATCGTTATCATTATTTATTAATTTTTTTGTAAAATAATGTTACTCCTGTTATCATTATACAGTAGCCTTCAAATTCATTTCAAGCAGCAAAATATACTGATATATTCCTTAGCTTAACTGAACAGATATTGACAACTTCAAATATCCAAGGTATTCCTATTCCTTGACCCTAAACCAAATTTCATAACTAACAGTCTTCTAAAATGTCAGAACCTGTAAAAGTTATCTAATATTACTACTTAAAAATACAATGAATACCAAACTATTGTTTCCCTGCCTCACTTGAACATTAAAATTATTAGCCATACAGAAAAACACTAAAGTTTTCAACTTTATAGAAAAATATCCTTGGAAAAAAAAAGAGAGAAAAAAACCCAGAAAATCACTAAGAATAAACTACATGTAACCAATTATCCCTAACCAGAAACTTTGATGTATGAAACATATCATAACACTGTTAACTACTTATAAATCCTTACAACCATCCAAAACCTAGCAAGATCACCCAATATATGTAGAGATCACATGTGATGCTTTCCCACTGCCTTAATAACAACACATCAAAGACAAGCCAAACAAGTACACCTCCTTGAAAAAAACAAGGTCACTCTTTGAAAGACAAGTCAACAACTGCCAAATAAGTACACCTCTCCAAAGAAAAAGTAAACAAGTATACCTCTTTAAAGGTACATCTCGTCAAAACAAGTACACCTCTTTGAAAGACAAGTCAAAAGTCAAACAAGTACACTTTTTCAAATAAACAATGTGTACAACACCACATCAATCTATGACTGAGAAGACATGTGACATGTTAGATACATGTATCATCACTGCCTCAGTCAAATCCAAAAAAAACATTGAAAAACACACAGAAAGACCTGTAAAAACAAAACTCCTTATATCATCTCTTTTCCCCTTCCATTGAAAGATTTCTCTCCTCCCAACTATTTTATTAAACCTAACCTCCATCCGCAAACACCCAACCAACATCACATGTGTCTCTATCACTGTCAGGTACAAGCCAATCATGCGCCAGCTGCCCCTGTCTTAGGTTGTCTCCCTTTCTGGAAGATCTTACCCGTCATTGGTTAACAGTCCTGAGTCACATGATGGCCAAAGTCCTGATAATTATATCATAGAAATTATATCTATGTATTATAATACATACATGTTTTTACTTGCATGTAAATTGGGTAAATCGTCTTGCTAGGAAAACAACAATAACAACAACAACAACAATATCAACGTAACACTTATTAACACAGGAAAAGAAAATCAACTCAACAATCCTTAAAGCAAATGATAGCCACCTGACTTAAAACTACAACAGGGATTTGATTAGCAAGTAAACCTTTCATCTTAACCATTTAAACCAAAAAAAGTATACAAGTATTACAACTTAAAAATTTCTGAAAACAACTTCCGGACCTGGGTCAAAATCAGTACACTGCTCGAAGGCCTCACTGCTGTTTTTTTTCCCTGATGGATGTTAATGACGATACATTAAATCTGTATCTTATTATTTGTTTTTGAACAAAATAAACAAAACTGAAATTCTTGTAATCAAAAGAAATTTATGATATAAATAAAAAATTTCTTGAAAATATTCTAATTGTTTAAATGTGTAATTGAGTAATTCTCTTATTCTCTTTGAATACCATATGTATTTGTGGATTTTATTACCAGTTTGAGTTAAATGGAAAAATAAATATTCTGCAGTACTTAAAATAATTGCTTATACAGTTCTTAAGAAGTATTTTCCATTAAGAAAGCAGGCCACATAGGTGTTTCTGGGTTTTTTAAGTAAATACATTTAACACTGATCAATAATCACCCCATCACAAATCCATGTTTTGTATATGAAGACTCCATTTTTACCTTTTAATAAGACATTTTTGTTTCAAAAAAATTCATTAAATACTGATCAAAAATCATCTCCAATCAAACCTATACAAAGACTAATTTTTTTTTATCTTTCAATAAAATTTCACTAGATCAAACAATCCTTTAACCATTTTTAAAGATAAAATGAAATGATTATGTGAAAATTGAATGAATTCATATCTTAATACTAAATCGATGACCTGACATTCTGACAGGGATACAAAGAAGTGAAACCACATAGAAAAGAGAATAAAGTAAAATATCTAATTTTATTACTAATTATAATGATGCCAAGAAATAGAGGAAAATCTTTTTAAGCTTATGGTCACACTTTTTCTAAATGAAGCAAAAATAGGTCCTACATGTACATGTATCAAAGTTCAAGTCCAAACTGCCAAATACTGAAATAATTACAATTATAATTCCGAGTACAGATAATTCAGAAGTTATTTCTAGATTTCAAAATTTGACAAATTCTGTAACATTTTGTACCATGTATATGTTACTAGACAACCAGAGAAAAACAAACTTCAACACTTACATGTAATTATCAAACATTTTTCTGTTGACCTACACTTCAAACTGAAATCCAGTTCATCAAAAAATTCTAACCAAAAACTTATAACATGAGAAGTTGACCAATCTAACTATGTGCATCACACTGAATGTTTCTGGAGTTGATTGGAAAGGAGTAATGGAGTTTTACACCCCAATAAATATACCGTCACTTATGTCAATGTGGTCAGTTCAGAGATAGTGAAGGAAACTGGAGTATCTGTAAAAAACTGCTGACCTTCAGCAACCGACCAACGTTCTCAAAGTAGAATCAACTAAGGGTGATTCAAACCTCAGCAGTGAGAGGCACTGTGATCTGTTCGCTGGTGCTTAAGACCACTTGGCCGTGAAGACCCTTTAAGGACATCATTCTTACATTTATGACCATACTCCAGTAACAGTACCCATTTTTATCAGTAGAGCAAACTGCCTATGCTATGTTTGACCCTTCAGAGAACACACTACATGTAGTTTATCTCTCATTTCACTTACAGTATCTTTAGCCATGGTGGTCATACATGTCAATCATTTTTTTGTTACCTGTGTTTTTATATGATTAACTTTTAACCATATCATCTGTTGCCAAGGTAACCATTTTGTCCCTTTAGCAACCTTATCTTTTACCTAATGTAAGACGCCTGGTCACTATATTTGTCACACAAGCTATTTCCATCCAGTATTATTTCTTCTAACTTCCAGCCTTTCAATCTGTCAATCTCATCAAGGTGGTGTAACTATAAAAAGAAAAAAAATTCTATAATATAGTAAAGTTTTCTTAAAATGCTCTACAATTACTGTACTAATAGCCACTCTATTTATTACCATAGTACATTGTATTTTGAAGTCCCCAACTCTATTTTTTAACATTTTTCTTTATGAGCTGCCCTAGATTTATTGCCGAGCTACAACAAAGTGTGACAACAAATAATGATGATGAATTGAAATTTTAATTCATTAAAAAATCAAAACAGTAAACTCAGGGCATCTATAACTTAGGCTCATATTTTCATGACACAAAGTTAACATATTTATGCTTTTTCCTGGTCTCAATCAAAAGTAACGGCCCTGGTGGCCGAGTAGTCTAAAATTGCAGTATACGGATCACAGCACCTCTCACCACTTAGGTACAAATCTCTGTCACTACAAACCTAGTTTGAGACAGTTTGTATGTTAATCAGCCGAATGTTGATGGTTTTCTCTGGGCACCATGGTTTCTTCCGATCATTACTAAACCGACAGCCTCAATATAAGTGAAAAATTCTTAAGTGGGGTATAAAACATTATTACACTTCTCCATTCAATTAAAAGCCTTGGAGTCTTTAATGACAAAAAAGTTCTTAACACTTAGTTTTAAGGGAAAACAAGAGGCCTCAAAAAGCAAATACTAGCAGCCATCAAACAAAAGCACAAACATTAAACTTGTTCAAGAAAATGTAAATATACATGTATATTTTCATTTGCATTGTGTATTGCCCATTATCTTCAGTTTGAGAGGAATGACATATATATTGGCTATGACTGCCCTTGCCTGCTATGAATGCCATGGTCACATGATTCCACATTTGATTACATGATGGAAAAACACAATCTTCAATAAGGCATCAATTTTTTGAGTTACTCAATGAACGAAATTTTCTTTTTTAAATATTCATTATTTAACAAAAACATAACAATTGAACTGTTTTGAAATGGTGTTCATTGTCAATATGAATGCCACAGCTTTGCGAGGAAAACTGAATAACATGTGCTAGTTAAATAAACAGGATACAGTAGAGTAATACTTACTGAATTCTTTCCAATATTTAATTTTATAACATTTGGAGCTTTTTTGGTCAGGTCTCCCACTGTACTTAAAGACATGAGTCTATTGCTACTTATATCCAAGGCTTCAAGCTGAAAATATATAATCAATAGATCAGATTTGCATTTATACATGTATATACATAATTATAAAATGATTCCCCACCATCAGTGCCATAACCACTACACAACAATACCATTGCCATTTCAACTCTACCAACACACCACAATACCACCATCACTGTCATACCATCACTGCTATATGAAAACTACCAATGCCAACACAAAATTTCACCACAATCACAACCATATAACCACACTACAGACACTATACAACCACCATTACAACCACAATCAATACCACCACACCACCACAAATATAACAACATCCACACCCCCACCACCACTCCTTAATAATTGTATTTACCTCTGGTATATTTTCTTCAATGATTTTAACAACTTCTGTCATGATGTTATTTCTGTTAAGAGCTAGATACAAGTTGTCCTGTAGTAATCCTAAATAAATCAGAAAATGATAATATCATCAATGTAAACAAGTCACCAAGGACCATATACAGAAATAGTAAAACAAAATTCACCGTCTCATACAGTGGTCCTATCTAGATAAAAGTTGTCTGGTAGTAATCCAAAATAAATCAGAAAACAATGATATCATCAATGTAAACTAGACATCAAGAATCACAAATATACAGAAATAATTACAATGCATACACATTTATATATGTACCAACTTTACAGTCTGATTCAGTGATCCTATTGCCATAATTCATTATATTTACAATTCCATTATTACAACTTTGATAACACTTTAATTGTCATTGTATGTTATCAGACGATAACAACAATAGAAAGTAGTTCCGGCATTGTTGACAATCTGTGTCAACGGGTTTCTAGATCCCCACTTTGACATTGCGCGTAACGTTGAAAACGGGTTATTATTCAAACCCTAAACACTACGCGCAATAACTTCAGTCAGACATACTCACAAATTCTACGTTTTCAAATTGCATGTTCATTTTTAACATGAGAATGTAAACCAATTTGTAATTTTTCAATAAAAACCATAAAGAAGGAAAAGTCTGTACTATTTTTTCACGTTGACAGTATCATCGGCATTTCCATCCACCATTAACGCAGTGGAGTAACATCGAAATATACATTCTATATGTTTGTTAAAGTTACCATGGGAAATATTGAAAATATAAGAAATAAAGACAATTGTATTGTAAGTTATCGTGGTATAACTAAGAATGGCCTTTCGCAAATTTATCATGAAATGCAAAGCATGATAAATTTGCGAAAGGCCATTCTAAGTTATACCACGATAACTTACAATACATTTGTCTTTATTCTTAAATGAAGTAGAGTAATGACATTTTATGCCATTTTACTATGTGTGGCAGAGTATAAAGAGGAATTACACTGTACTTGATAACTTGGAAAAGTTCATATTGGTGCATATATTAAACAGTAAATAAATAAAGCAATGGCAACATCTTTTGTTATATCTAAGATGTGACTCTTTAATCTTGACCTATGCACCTAAATTTGGTCTGCGACACATTGTCTCATGTTGGTTTACATTTGTGCCAAGTTTGATCAAAATCCATCCCTAGTGAAAAGATATGGAGTGTCATGATACTGGGATGAACAGACAGACAACAATGCAATTCAAAAATATTGCATCCCCCTAAACTTCAATTTGGGGTAAAATAGATAATTTGATTTATTACCTGGATCTTCATATAGTGAACTAAGGTTTAATGTTTTTGTTGGGGGGTCATATCTTCCACTCATGCAAACCTAAAACAGATACACACATATTAAATCCCTAAAACACAAATCTGAACTGATGGCAGTTTTTATAACCAACTATGTAAATAAATAGGTATACATGTATTCGCTGAACTGGGACAATCTACACATTCATTAACAGTAGAGATGTGTGGCAGTGTGGTTAATATCAGACTCTTGATTCAAGATTTGTGAGTGTGAATCTTTACAAAGTTGTTTAATATATTAATTTTATACTGATAAAGTCCACCAAGTTGATAAATAAATTCTCAGATTTAATTTGGTGATCTTGACATTCAACCTCCTTATTGCAACATAATTCATGACACACCCTCTTATGTTTGTTTTTAATTTGTACAAAATTTGATTAAAATCCATCCAGAAATACAGGAGATAAGAAACAGGCACAAACATGTTACGAAATGACTGACGGAAAAGACAAAACAACCATTATACTATCCACGACTTTGTTGTGGTAGAGATAAAAATCAGATTACACTCCAACCAACTTAGTTTATAGTCTCAGGACAACAAAGACCAATTTAGCCTATAGAATGTTATCTAAAAGTAACTTAAAAATACATTTGGAGGTTTATCTTTGTGTATAATGCTGATTCATTAAGATATTACCTTCAGTTTTTCAATCTTATCTTCATCCATAAGTGTGTAAGGAGGTCCACTGGGCTTTACTATTAAAATCATCTATTGTAAAGAAAAAAACAACTGATTTGCAAATGTTACCAAAAATGTGTAAATACCATTAAATAAAGTCATTGTAGAACTAATGATTTTTATATTTCATGCAAAAACTGCTGACTCAAATAAACATATTTTATGATACACAAATCATTCCATGTAGACATTTAGAGATTTTCATTTTCCCCCTATTTTCACATAGTGATGAATTTTTTCTGAAATTCGATAATTTCTTTTTGACATTTTACAAAATTCCAAGACTTTTTGGGGGGAAAAACTGAATTCTACGATTTTCAAGGCAAAATTCTGAAATCAATTACTTTTCAAGGCAAAAACCGAATTCTGTGACTTTTCAAGAAAAAAGTCTAATTCCATGACTTTTCAAGTTCTGTGCAACCCTGAAATTTATTATAACTATATCACAAAATTAAAAAGCTTTATAGGTGTAGAAAATCGCCCCTTACTTACTTTCATTCCATTTGGTAATGTAAATCTATTTCTAAATTTCCCCATGGATTCAGCAGCAGTCGAATCTTTGAGAAAGAATACCGCTTTATCGCCTTCATAATGAAACTAAAATACACAAAATACATGTACATGTACAATCAAAATATTACCACAAGGAAGTAAATGCCACCAGATAGAATGTCTGTATGGATGCATCTGTTTAAAATAGAGCTTGAATACAATTGAACTAATGGCTTATCAAATATCCATGTAATATATTCATAAATGTTAAAACACATGTTTATTTGAAAACAGTTCCATCAACAATGATATTTGAGAAATGGTGTTTTTTACTCCAGTCAAAATTTGTTCACTTATATGACCTTAGTCAGTACTGAGATAGTGGATAAACTGGAGTAAAACCACTGATCCGTAACATGGGAATTAGACCACTCGGGTACTGAAGCCCCTATTTTCAAATGAGAACAAAGTTAACATTACTCACACTGGTGGGGATAAAAGGAATATTAACATAATCCTGAATAATCTTTATTAATGCATCTTGTCCTGTACTTTTGGCTTTTGGTATCTGAAAATTATAAACACAGCAAAATAAACAAATGATGACACTTCTAAAAATGGTGGTTAACGTCCTAGTCAAGAATATTTCACTTATATCAAGATGTTGCCAGTTATTGGTGAAGGTGTAGAAATTTTGCCTGTGTGTTGCGCTGATGGCATTATATAGCAGGGTTCATGTGACCGTGACTTTCATCTGATAATGCTGAATGCTCGGTGAAAGAACATTCACTTCCCACTTTCAAGTCTTGGCTAAGACACTTTTAAAAGTGGTTTCTAACATACTAAAAAAAATACCAAAATAATATATATTACTGACTGATGTGGAAATTTAATACAACGTGCTCCTAAGTCTTTTTCAAAAAAAAATATTTGCAAAATCAATGAAAAACAAAAACTATACAAAGTATATATACACATTAAACATCTGGACATAAACCAAACATCATGTACAAATATATAATTAGCTTACCTGAACTTTGTACCATTCAGAAGGTGGAAGACTAGGACCAGAATACTGATTTCTATAACCCCCAGAACCTGTAATAAACAAGAGGCCCATGGGCCTGATACGCTCACCTGATAACTAATGGCTAGCTGATAGATTTAAAGACAACATAAATACTAAACCCCAATGACTTTTTTCTTTACATCATGATAACTTTTGTTTTAATACCTACAACATTCTAGTATACATGGCTATACAAAAAATTAATAGTTTTCAAGATAATTAACCATTTCAGTATTGTTTCACATCTGTGACCTTGACCTTTGAACCCATGACCTTTTTCTATACATCAAAATGATCGTTGTATCAATACCTACAACATTCTAATATACATGCCTATACAAAAAGTTTATAGTTTTGGAGATAATTAACCATTTCGTTATTGTTTCACATCTGTGACCTTGACCTTTGAACTCATGACCTTTTTCTATACATCAAAATGATCGTTGTATCAATACCTACAACATTCTAAGATGCATGCCTACAAAAATGTTTATAGTTTTTGAGATAATTAACCATTTGGGTATTGTTTCGCATCTGTGACCTTGACCTTTGAACCCATGACCTTTTTCTATACATCAAAATGATCGTTGTATCAATACCTACAACATTCTAATATATATGCCTATACAAAATGTTTATAGTTTTTGAGATAATTAACCATTTCAGTATTGTTTTGCATCTGTGACCTTGACCTTTGAACCCATGACCTTTTTCTATACATCAAAATGATTGTTGTATCAATACCTACAACATTCTAATATACATGCCTATACAAAAAGTTTATAGTTTTCGAGATAATTAACCATTTCAGTATTGTTTCACATCTGTGACCTTGACCTTTGAACCCATGACCTTTTTCTATACATCAAAATGATCCTTGTATCAATACCTACAACATTCTAATATACATGCCTATACAAAATGTTAAAAGTTTTCGAGATAATTAACCATTTCGGTATTGTTTCGCATCTGTGACCTTGACCTTTGAACCCATGACCTTTTTCTATACATCAAAATGATAGTTGTATCAATACCTACAACATTCTAATATACATGCCTATACAAAAAGTTTATAGTTTTCGAGATAATAATTATAATCAGAGGTAAAAAAAATTAGGTCACGACCTTCACAATTGACCTTGACCTCATTTTGAAGATACTAACAAGAAAATGTCAAAACTGAAAACCCCATGTCATTATCTGGTCAAATAGTCAAGTTATAACAATTTGAAGCTATTTTACGATTTTTTCAAAATTAAACGCAAAAACGCGTAACCTATTTTTTATCTGAATTTCACAAAATGAACAAACTATAGGCTTAAGACCCTAGAGAAGCCAAATATCACATCAGATTTTTTCTCCAATCATTGGTTTCGGAGAAGAAGATTTTTTAAGATTTTTGCACCCCTAGGTCACCTTGACCTAGTTATGGTAGCCATAGCAACGCCACGAACAAATCTGAATTGCACCGGCCCATATATACTTCTGACAAAGTTTCATTAAAAACTGTCCAGTAGTTTCAGAGGAGAAGTCGAAAATAGGTGTTAACGACGCACACACACGCACGCACGCACGCACGCACACACGCACGCACACACGCACGCACATACACACGCTGCGCTATGCCATAAGCTCACATGACCTTTGGTCAGGTGAGCTAAAAATCACATAATAAAAACTCATTTAATCAGATTTAAATCAATCTTAATACATTTTCAGGATTGTGGATTAATGGTGTTCTACACTATGCCATTATTTTAATAAGCCGGTAAATAATTCATCCTGCAATTTGTTTCTAAATGGAAATCTCCATTTCTTGTTATATCATTGAAACAAAATGCAGTAAAATGAAAAAAAAATGTTTTAAGGTTATGCTTACCGGTATTCTTTGTAAACATATTTGTATCTCAGTTTTTTGTCTGAGTAATGTAAACTTCCTGGTCTGGTTAAAAGTACTTCCAGTGAAAAAAAGATGGATTTTTCCCCATTTTTTTCCAATTATATAACTTTTAGGTGAGCGCAATAACAAAATGGCAGGTCAAACATTCTACTACAGACAGACAGAAAATTGGTGGAAAGCATTGTCTGATAGCTAGAATATATATACCGGTATAGCATCTTTATTTAGCAGTTCAGAACTACACTATAAAACCATGAACAAAAGATCTATGGACTGTAATCTCAGTTTTTTCAGCTCTTTTTAAAAAACTTTATTACTAAAATTTTTAAATAACTACAACATGTGTTTCTCATACAAATGAAATGAATAAAAAATGGTATATTTTATGTTATAGACTTACCGCTTGAAGAACGAGAGTCTGGCCCTCCTCTACCTCTGTTATTATATGGACGTCCTCCTCTTTTATTCTGGTAATTTGATTTTCTGTCATATGGGTTACTGCAATGAAAAATATTATATGGTTAAAGTACTGGGCAATTGGGTTCACCTGCATTTCATGCGATAATACCTTTTAACATTTGTGCCGAGCTTTTTTGAAATTGTTAACATCGCAACTTGCCATGAATAAAGTCATTTTATGGGGAAATGTTTCCATTTGCAATTCCATATCCAAAGATAATAAAATTAATTTCTGCACAAAATATTATGGGTATTACATGGTACCATGGCAATCCTATTACTAGTCTTGTTAATATGAGCACAGTAATTTAAACTTTATGCTCCAATTTGGACACTGTTTCTGAGTTCCGAGTTCAAAATAAATACTGAAGTCATGAATTGATTTTATAATGGTAATTTAAATATTTACCGGTACTATAATTAAAGAACTTACTATCTAGATCCTGATGAAGGGCCTTGCTCATCTGACATACTAAAATCTCCATCATCATCTCCCCCAAATCTACTTCTAGGATCTGGTCCGCCTCCCCGTCCTCTGCCTCTCCCTCTACCTCCCTGGAAAGGTCCTGTAGAAAACAACATTAATACATGTATATCATATGCCTACATGAAATGGTATAAGTAATGAAGTAACAAACATTCTTCTAAGGCTTTAAATTCTAAAATCAAGACAATTTGAAGCTTTATTATATACTGGTAAGGTGACATTGACCTACAGCAGGATTTGAGGTGACATTGACCTACAGCAGAATTTGAGGCAAGTTGTTGGAGTTGAGCTAAGACAGCCTTCCTATTTAAATAGTTAACAAACTTAAAATCATACTAGTTTTTATTCAACATTTATGCTTGAATTATAATGCTTCCCTGTACATGTATAAATTTGATAAATTTAGTCCTTTTTAAAGTGTATTTTCACAAATTTGCTAAAAAATAAGGTTATTTTCAGAAGAATTTCTTTGAAATTAGCAACGAATGGAAACTGAGTTATAATGTCTGGTAAAATGGTTATGAATCAAAAATGGCCAATGTATGCACTTATCAATTTTTTTCATTTCAATTATTCGTACATTGCAGTTAATTACATAATTTTTTTGACAAACAGGTTATGCAATGAAGATAAATACCTCTAGGTTTGTAAAAGCCATAACTTTTTCCTCCGAATTTTTTGCCTCTACCTCTTTTCCATCTGTCATCATGTTCTAAATGAATAAATAAAAAAGTTTAATAAATTATAAATGACTCGATAATATATCAAAATTTTAATTACATGTAGCTAACATTTACATTTTGTAATGGGGATTTTACATGACAAAAATCATTAAAATGGCGATATTTACAGCAAAGTGATGTCCTTGGAGACATTTTACATCATCATATAGTTATACGCAAGAGGATCTGCCATTTACTTAGTTTTTTTTTAAATGCTAAATCCCCATAGCACCAACATTTTACTTTGTACGAAAAAATCTATGCCAAATTTGCAGATGGGCATACAGATTTCCCATCACAACTAGGTACAAGTAAGTGAAAAATATCAATCTTTATTTAAATTATTTGATTTTCTATGGAATTAAAGAGTATTTCACTGTCACAAACACACCGAGTTGAATATATGTAATTTAATATGAAAATAGGCATTGCCTATCCCGGAAATGTCCAAATTTATTATCGGGTTATTGTGTACACACACCACACACACCGAAAAGAGATGGAACACGTTGTTTTGTCTTACCCAATACTAGTGGGATTGACTATAGTTAACTACCGCTGAGTTATTGCGTCGTCTTTCAATCATGTTCTGTCACACAGAACTGAGTTTTGGTATGATCTTTTCAGGGACTCAAAAGGCTATTCAATTACCCAATATAGTATTAAGTAAATATACTAATCCATACCACGACATTTTCACGTTGTAATGTCTTCTCATTTTGAGTCACCTTTTACCATACCATGTAAATAATTTAATCTACTGATTTATGGATTGCATAAATAACTGCTCCTGTTTCTTAAAATAAGATTTGTATCATTTCACAGTTCAAGATTGCCGCCCCATTCAATTAATGAAGCAGTTATACCAATGAAAAACAAACATACTAATCCATGTCCAAATCACAATCCAGAAGTAAAGTAAAAAACTTTGAAACTGACAAGTTAGGTTAAACTGGCGAACTTCAACCAGGGAAGTGAGACCGAGTTTTCTGGAAGGGTGAGCACCTCCTGTTAGCTAGCTACACCCGCCTCGTGTGTACCGGTAATCAATATTAAGTCAAAGGAGCATGGAACAATACAGTGATGACAGTCATAAAACTTTTTGAGGGCCCTGATAAGCCTAGGCTTGCAATATCCCTTGGTCAACAATCTATTCTGTTTGTGACCGCCTTGGTCGCTCAATGGTATAGCGTCCTCCTGGAGTGGAAGGTTTTTGGTTCCAACCTGACATGTGTTATACATGATAATACTTTAAAATTTGAGTTAATGCTTTCTCGTTTTGCAAGCCACATTTGGCTTAGAGGATAGATTATGGACTGGTTATAGAATAATATTAATTGGGAGTGGAATGCTTGTCTGTGGCATGCCGACTCTGCGAGGCAGCACCTTTAACCCACAACCCGATATGAATACAGTGGTATGAGCTGAGGTTAAGCTCCTCTTACACCTTCAACATTCACAGGCATATAGTATCATGATGAGAATTTTCTAAAGCACAGACCATTGCAAGTAACAAACAGATGATTAAAACTTGACAGGCTTGTACTGAAATAATGTTAATTTTAGCCCAGCCCTTTAATTAAGTTTCACTGCATAAAGAGCCCCAGCCCCGGAGAGTTGAAGATGCCTTTTTTACTTATATAATATCAAGACGGTTAATATTCTAGGATGGTGGGTTGGAGTTCACTGAAGTTGTTTTACCCTAGTCAAGATTATTCATTACAACTAAATTAAAATGGAACATTCTGGGATGATATACTGGAAAGATGGTGCTTTAAGATTTATATAAATTATATTGAAATGGCCACTTCTGTGGATGGTGGAGTGGAAATTTATTTCAACTATTTTTCGAGAACCAATTCTGGGATATTGAAGAGTGGTAATGTTGATTTTACCCTAGTTCAAATTTTTATATTCATTCTGAGAACTGTAAATTATTGGAATCCCCTGCCAGCATCAGTAGTCCAGTCGCCATCCCCGGAGGTTTTCAAGGATTCAATTCAGACCTTACCCAAGTGGATCTCAACTACAGTCAGCTGCTAAACTCAACATGAATGTTTTATTATTGTTATTTTCATCACAACTTTTTGGGACAGCGGTCCATCTCATTGCACAACATGTACAGTTTCCTCATCAGTTATGTCCAAGCTAGATTTTTGATGAGTGCAGTCATTGTAGTTGAAGTCAGTTCTAGTCAGCACATTAAAGTCAAACTGTCCTAGCTCGATCAGCTGATCATATCCACGTCACATGTAAACAAACAGAGGATTTCATTTTGTCAATATTTACATTCAATTCGGAATAAATGTCAATAAATTTTATCTGTATTTTCATAAAAATGATTATTGGGACGATCTGTTAATTAATTCTTTCAAAAAACGCATTTTATTATTTTCTTAAAAATCGATCGTTTGTGAAAACGTCTTTCCCGTCCTGACGAATGCCATTTTTGTTTACACTGCATTCAGCGAGGGTCACATATGCACTCAAAATTTCCATTCAATTAAGTAATAATATGTGAAAAATAGGTACCGTAGAAGTCATATTCTGTGGTAATGCTAACCTCGTAATAGTTTTGTGTCAGGTAACTATGGTTATCAATTCATCTAACTTGAAATCGGCAAATTTGGTATCTTCCCGCATTGTATACTGTGTGATCATGTTGATGGGCATGGGAATGCCGATCGCTGATTGGCTAACAGTGGTTATGATCTGAATTGAACTTTGACCCCATCAAAAGAAATCACGTCATCATGAATCTTGAAACGCTACACTTGGAGATCAGCCCAGAATGGCGAAAGAAACGTAAATATTTGGTATATTCGATCAACCTATATAAGTTATTACTAGTTTCAATGAATTATTTTCACGATAATCGTTTTTTGGTTTCATTTCTGATGTACGAGACGGGCGAGATTTCCCCCATCTGGAGCTCACTTCCTGTCGATTTGACCGCTTCAATGACCTTGAGAAAAGTGGTGCACGCGCGGCGTCAAATGATTTGGACGTATGTTCTATGTAATTTTTCTACAATTTTCTATGACGTCATAATACATATGTGTTACCTATAGACGGGACATTTCCCGTATAATAGTTGGAATAGCTTTTGAGGAATCCTCGCGGGGGGGGGGGGTATTCATTAATCTCGTTAGCTGTTGTTCCTAAAGACCATACTGTCGGTAATACCTCAGATACAATTATGAGTGTATAGTCAAAATGAAACCTAGTACTAGGAGTGAAATATGGTACTTTTTACAGTTCATTAGTCTGATCAGACTGAGAATCAAAATTTAAATCGGCTCAACAGGTAGACCTACCATCAAATGATCTTCTGCCGTCTCTTCCCGTCGTTACTTTGAAACCAGAATTACTCATGACTCCAATGATAATTGGCTTTCTCAAAATATGAAGATCATAACGGGGTTTTAACGTGGAAAATCTGTAGTGTGCTGAAATCCTGGCGTGTTGCACAATGTGCTAATATTATAGCTGCCCTTGTTTTCCATCTTTTATCAAATCAAAATTTGAAGTTGATAAAGTCTAAAATTACTCGGTATAAAAATATAAAAGAAGATTTTGGTCATCGGATAACAACAAACCATGTACAAATATTTCAAGAATGTTTTGTACAATTGGTCAATAATTTTCAACATAAGAATAATTGAGTTTAGATATATCATAATTTAAATATATTTTGGATTTTAAAGTCTAATAAATATATTGTTATTACAAATCACTCCGTTTTCTGCAATTTGCTTTTCCTTAATTCTTTATTCAGAAAATTTATGCGATTTCCGGCGAAATTAACTTATTTTTAGGTAACATAGAAATTTTGATATTTTTATGCTATCTGGCCAAAGAATGTTTATACAATATTCATAGACCTAAATTTTATCTTTGCAAATAATTTTCTACTGAACTATTTTCTCTCCGTTTTATGCTATTCTTCTTGTACAGTCATCTTCGTCATGTTCATCATCTTGTGTGTTGTGAACTAAACCTGAAATTCATGGCTCCGAACTGCTTTTTAATGATACTGATGTTACCCACATCAGTATCATAAGAAAGCCATTCAGAACCATGAATTTCAGATCTATGTTGTGAACCGATCAAGATCGGTCCAAGATTAAGATCTTGGACTTGGTCAGAATTTTTAAAATTGAAGATCAGAGTGTGGTCAAAATCTTGTACAAATGTATGCATCTGTCCTTTTGATGACCGACTTCAAATAATGAATTTCCTTGATAAACGTTTGATGCAAATGTTGTTTCCTGACTTTCAATACCCAGGCATCATGGGTTTTCGAAGATTTAAGAGCAAAACCGTGATATGCGGAAACAACTTGTGTTTATAGAAAAAAAATGGAATATTAAAAGACTGTTGCTTGTTGTTTTTTCATAATGGAAGCGAGATCATTCATTCATCAATAAAACCACAGTGTTAACAAACAAAGCGGTCACTTACCTTGTGTATTACGTCATGTTTTCGAGGATCACATGTATCTGATGAAAAATGTATCTTACTATCTTGCTATCCATCGACATCTTTGCAAGCTTTTGTGTTATCTTGGTTCTTATGACTACCAGTTGTACCGGTACTTTGTATCTGATGAAAATATATCTTCATGGTATGGAGGCCCAAAAACATCACTAAAATTGTTTATTACATTTGGTTTTGTGATATATTGTTCATTTAATTATTTTAGTCGTAAAAATAACTTGAGATAACATATTTACATTAATCATAATGTATGTACAGTAAAATTGCTTTTTTCTTAATGTTTAATGATTTAGATGTAGGTTGGACAAAGGAATGTATCACCCTTTCTCAATACTTTTAATGCTTTATCAGAACTAAAGATATACCCATTTCTCACATATATCACACTGTCCCCAATTGACAATTTTTGCATAGCCAAGATTTTTCATTTCACTTGAATAGAATCTTTTACATATTGAGCACTTGCTCTCTTCTGGAACATCTGAATCACTATCAGAATCATTTACAAACTTGATCCTTTTGATTTGGTGACTTGCTTTTTGATGCATTGCATTTGGACTTTCTTTTTCCTTTACCTTTTGTTACAGTAACTTTCTTGCAGTTAGATTCTGCATTTTCATTTTGCAGATGAAGCAGCAGTAGCATTTTTAGCTCACTTGGCTAAAGCCAGAGTGAGCTTATGGCATGATGGGCGTGTGTGTGTGTCAGTGCATGCATCCATCCCTAAACTTCACTTAAACAACTTCTTCTCCTAAACTGCTTGACAGATTTTAATGAAACTTATGTGGAATTATCCATGAGAAATGCCATTTAAAGTTTGCGAAGATTGTTGACCTTGACTTTTGTTCAAGGTCACAATGGCTGAAAGAGTGACTGTAGGTGTAAAATCACTAAAATGTTTTTTTCTTCTGAACTGAAAGACCTAGGATCCCCAAAATGAATAATGAATACACAGTATCAGCATGTGAAGTTCTACAAACTTTACCAACCTATAGACATCAAACTTCATATATAGAGTCAGTGTGTTGAGTTCTACAAAGTTTGCAAATAGATTTTGATCTTGACCTTTATTGAAGGTCACAGTGACCTTGTATGTAAAAATGCTAATAATTTTTTTTTCATGAACCAGAAGGCCTATAGACATCAACCTTCAGATATAGAATCAGTGAGTTGAATTCTAAAAATTTTGCGAACAGATTTGACCTTGACCATAGTTCAAGGTCAGTGACCTTTTATGTAAAAACACTAAATATGACTTCTTCTTATGAACCAAAAGGTCTGTAGACATCAAACTTCATATACCTATATAGAATCACTGCCTCGAGTGCAAAGTTTGTGAATAGATTAGACCTTGACCTGCATTAAAGGTCACAGTGACCTTTTGTGCAAAATATACTTTTAATGACTTTTAATCATAACCCAAAAGGAATATATTCATCAAACTTCATACATGAAATCATTGTTTTGAGTTCTAAAAAGTTGCAGATAGATTTGCTCTTGACCTTTGTTCATGATCACAGTGGCCTGATACATAAAAATGCTAAAATGACTTCTTCTCATGAACCAAAAGGCAAATAGTTATCAAACTTCATATAAAGAATCAGCATTTTGAGTTCTACAAAGTTTTTGAATAGATCTTACCTTGACCTTCATTTGAGGTCACAGTTACCTTATATGGAAAATACTATAAATGACTTTTCATTGACCAAGAGGCTTGTCTTTAACACAAACATGTAAAAGATAATATAATTTTCCAAACTTTTGTTCTTACTTGGAAAATGATACATTTTCCTACAAAAATACTTGGAAAATGATGATGTCCTCTGGTCTTCAGATGAACCAGTTGGAGTGATGTCTTAGGTACATTTATCATGTTGTTGACAACACGTTACATCATAGAGTAGCAGGCTTTCAAACACTGTTCTTGGAGGCTCTCTAGCTGGAGTTGATGTAGCATATATCATTATATGTTACACTGCTTTCTCTTCTTTAATTGCCCTTGATGAAACTAGCTGCTTGGCGTTCAACTGTCTATTCTGTGTGAATGTTGTTTAGTGGAGTGGTACCAAACTGATGACGCATATTCCAGCTGCGGGTGAACTAGAGTCTTGTAGCTGGTCTCCTTGAAGGGTTTTGAGCACTTGTTAATATTCCTACATAGAAAGTTCAAGTTGTTATTGGCTTTCTTCATTATGTTGGTTACATGCCCCCTCCCCCCACTTCCAGGAGATTTCACTGTCGATGGTGACACCCAAGTACTTAGCCTGGTTTGTAAGCTGGAGTGTGTGGCCATGGATGTTGTAATCAGCTTTGATGACATTCCTCTTGTTGGTGATGCGAATCACTTCACACTTGTCAGGGTTGAAGCTCATCACCCAGTCTTGCTCCAACTGTTGTAGTTGGTCCAGGTCCTGTTGTAGAATGATGACATCTTCAAGTCATTGTTGCTGATGGTTCTGTACAATAGGCAATCTTCTGCGAGTAGCCTTGCTGTTGATCTGACTTTCACTGGTAGGTTATTGATATAAACAAGAAATAGCAATGGTCCCAGTACTGTGCCTTGTGGAACTCTGATGTAACTGGAGCTGTCTTAGATGTCATACCATCAACTACAACTTGCTGCTGTCTATCTGATAGGAAGCTCTTAATCCACTGCAGGATGTTACCTCTATTTCCATAGTGTTCCAGCTTCATTGCAAGTCGTTCATGGGGGACTTTATCAAATGCTTTGCTGAAGTCTAGCAGGATGGCATCAATTTGTTGTCTTGCATTCAGACATTTGGCTAAATATACTGAATTAGTCAATAGTGTGTACCTAATTTCACACACTTTTTGTAAATCCCTCAAATTCAGGAGCACTAATAAGTAAAATTTTCTCTATATTTAGCCTATTTATAAATGGTAAATCTTAAGTTTGGTCATGCCATAAAAGAAATGATATATGGGGATACCTGGTTTTTTTTTTTCGTTTTTTTCTCCCTTATGACATTTTGTCTCCACATTGCTTGGGATAAATACTATTGTTTCGGTGATTTTGTTACATTTTTAAAAACTACCTTTTGCCTTTCATGTTGGGAAAAAATTTGAAGTTCTGAAATACAGCAAACTTCATCATGGCATGCTGACAATAGTTATAATCTTTATTGTAAAGATGTCATACTGTCACAGTATCTGTACTTTTGTGGGTAAGGACATCTAGATTTAATTTCCTAATTTATCATTGTTGTTTTGGGAATTTTAGTAGTAGTCAAATATTGGGAAATTTTAATCATTTTTCCCCAGGGCAAACTACCTTTATTAGATAGTGATTTTAGGCAAACAAAATCACTGCTGTTGTAAGTGTTTACTTACTTTAGGTCGGAGAAAAAAAAAACAACAAATATTTTACAGATTTTCAACGGGTACAAATCAATGAATAATCAATGAATAATTCATTTATTTGCATCAGCCAAGTTGGGGATGTTGACTTTTTTCTCCATCCTTGCTTTATATCTACTTCTGTGTCACAATATGCAATTTGGGAAGGTGTTGACAATAGTACAAAAGTTTGACAATAGCAGCACCATCTATGTGATGTTATGACAAAAGAGTTTATTATTTATGTATCATGATATGTGTAGATCAAATGTCAGGTTGAATTAATCTCTTATCAGTATCGTCAAATTGTTCATATGATATATTCATATTCTGCTAATTAGAGGCTATGGTGGCCTTATGAATAAGACGTTAGTCTTCAAATCCAGGGTCTCAGGAGTTCAAGTCCTGCTCACACCACATGTTGGAATGTGAATTTTCCTTGCTTTTGGCCTTTACTGGTTCACTTGATATCAGTATAATGAACTGGGGGAGTGGTACACTTGTCTGTGGCATACTGACTCAGTGAGCTAGCACCTTTAAGTCCCTCAGAGTGTGCGCTAGTACAAGGCAGTCCATACAACACATTTGCACTTCACTGCACTTCACATGAATACACAAAACTGTTCATAGATTAATCCATAGAGATTAATAAAAAGTAGTTCTTGTCGGGAATAGCCGAAAAATTGCTGATGCGATGTTAAGCAACATTCGACCAACCAACCATACTCTGCTAATTAAATTGTTTAGGATGTCAATCAGGGTCACCAGTGTAGACACTGTCATAAAGAACTTGGGGTAGGCCTTAAAATTTACAGTCAGCTAGGTTAGCAAAACCACACTTATTTTTTAGTCATATTTGCATTGTAGTTACGGATTGTATCTTCTTATTTTTCAGGTACCTGGGTACTCGTATAAATAATTTCATAACAATGACGTATTTAGAGATGACATGATAGAACAATGAATCAGATTTCTGTAAGAATTCGACTGCGGAGGAAAGATTTATGGTAGCATGTGTCATACAACTAAAAATTTAAATATTGATACATCAACATATATACCAATCATATCCATAGTATGCATACGGCCGCATTTAATCTATCAAGAGTTCATCGACCACGAAATAGAACATTTTTTGGTTCGGTCACCCAACCAACCAAAGAGCCGTTTAGAAAAGGTATTTTCTTTGGTGTGATAGCAGGGGTACTGATAACAACAGGAGGAATATTAACTTACCTAGGTAGGTTTAATTTATCACAAATTTAATTTCTAAATACTGTAACATTTAATTTCGCAGGTATTTATTTTCGAGCCAAGGTATATGAAATTTAGACATATCCGCATAGTTAAATTTTCGTGATTTTTAAATATGCCCTATAACAAAATAAGCATATATAATTTTTGCTCGGGATTAAAGCATATATAATTTTCGCTCAGGATTTATTTTCACGCAAAGTAAATATGTTTATAGAAAGGTTAAATCAAAAAGCTTTTGATATAAGCAAGTGTGCATCAGGTACTGTCCATGGCACACACTTTAGTACTGTAAAACATGAAATTTTCGCATGCATGTTATTTTCGCGTAATTTGCAAGTTCATAAATACTCGCGAAAATAATATGCACAAAAATAAATTTTATTGAATAAATGTGAATGGACTTTTACATGAGGGGCTCACGATGGGATCAGGCTCACAAGGGGATATCATGTAAATATCATGACATACAAATATTGCGAAAATATCATGCCGGGAAAATAAAGTGTTTTACAGTATTGCTTGGCTCTGGCAAAAAAAAGAGAAAGTAAGAAAACATTTTGTTATAAGTCTGAAGTTAGTAGTAGGTAAGCATTACCAAGAGATATACTGTATAGAGTAAAACCTGTATATATATAGAGACCACCTATAGGACCTATTAAGGAATGTGGACTTTTTAAGTTCTTTTTAGTTGAAATATAAAACAATAGGACCTAAGATACTGATTTTAATTTTTGATTTGCAGGTTGTCTTTGATTAGAGATTACATTGTAGCAGGTTAACCGTTTTTACTTTTTTTTCTAATATGCACTAGGTCCTGGTACAGGTACTTTGCCCTGCTGAAGATTTTTGGTCCTCCTATAATACAAGTTAAAGTTAAAGTCTGTCCCGAGCCATTAGGCCCATCAGGCCGGAGCTTATCCCGGTTTCGTTGGCGTTAAGCGACTGAGAGTACAAGACTCTCCCCTGAATGGGACGCTGGTCCATCGCAGGGTTAACCCCCAGCATTTTGCTGGTACTCATTTATTTTTCAGCTGAGTGAACTGGAGCAACGTGAAATTAAGTGTCTTGCTCAAGGACACAACACATCGCCCGGTCCAGGGATCGAACCCACGACCTTCGAATCATGAGTCCAATGCCTTAACCACTAGGCCACGCGCTTCCACTCCCTATAATACAAACATGTTTACAAAAGGAATACATATACGGCCTAAGATTCTAGTCTCGCTTCAAAACCAAAAATGTAGGATATTTAAATGAAAGTATTATGCATCTAAATTGTTAGTAGCTTACCTTTAGTACAAGTTGTGGAAAGGCCTGTGTCATGTCCTGTTTAGCTTTGGAATTGTCATTGTCCATGTTAAAAGTGCAAGATGTATTTTGATTGACTAGATTAGATGTGTTTCTGTGCTACACTGTTGTTCAAAGAAACAGGGAGTTTCCGTCCGTCTTTCTTTCCCTCTGTCCAAAATTCTTATCTGCTCAAATTCTCCAAAACTATAAACCACTATTTTATGAAACTTGGTGCAAAGCAGCATGGGTAGGAGATACGCATATCGTTAACCTGAGTACGTTTGCTCATGTTCAGGGGAGTTATGGCCCCTTGAATAAACGTGCAAATCACTAACAAGGAAGCTG
The DNA here is from genome assembly GCA_021292105.1 of Anadara kagoshimensis. NCBI lineage: Eukaryota > Metazoa > Mollusca > Bivalvia > Arcoida > Arcidae > Anadara > Anadara kagoshimensis. The sequence goes on along the minus strand of CM037858.1, from coordinate 21,746,008 downwards.
CTGGCTGGGGATCCTAATTCAGTGAATTTACTTGTTTCAGGATTTAGTTCTACGTCCAGTAAAAGATTATCTACTGTTGGACCATTGCTGATTGGCCTGTCTCTACTATTAATCATATTCTGTGCCAGACAGATTATACAGTACTGGAAAATACGACATGGTAACCATGAAGACTGCACAGTAAGTACTAATGTCAAACATAAAACTCTTTCAAGGAATATACCACTGGGGTAGCTCAGTTGGTAGAGTGCTCACTCCGTAATTGGGAGGTTGTGGGTTGGAACCCCAACCGGGTCTGACCCAAGACTAGAAAGTTGGTAGTGATTGTTCTTCACCAAGCATTCTGCATTATGAAATGAAAGTCACTGTTCTTTCGGATGGTCCCATGTCACCGTAGGTATGGCACAAAAAAACCCTGCTGTATAATGCCATCAGCGCAATACACAGGCAAAATTTCTGCACCTTCACCTATAGCTGGCAACATCTCGATATAAGTGAAATATTCCTGACTGGAATGTTTAACACCATCACTCGACTCGAGGAATATTATCTTTGGGAAGCTGAGAGATATGGAGTAATGATGTGCTTAAGTCAAGATGTAAAAAAAAAATAACATTCTACATGTATTTAAGTGTATTCATTCAGTATTATGAATGAGAGTCAGGAAATTCCGACAAACATGTGATTAATGGAACAACCATTTATACCAAATGAGGATAGTAACTTTGACTTAGGTTAGAATGCATATTTACATGTACAGTAATCAGGTAGTTCAGAGTTACATAATCAGAGGTCATGACTTATCACTGTCTTCATAAGCGATTGGATGCCAGCTAAAGCAAATAGGTCTATCTAGAGAAGATCAATACCAATTTTATTAATATTTTCACATAGATCAAGACTGTCAGTTCTAAGATGATGAAGGTGGAATGTCTAAATAAAATCACTGACCTTCAGGAAACAAACTGACAGACTACTGTTTGAAGCACTCTGTTTGTGACAGTGAAATATTCTTTATTTCCATAGAAAATCAAATAAACTTGAATAAAAATTGATATTTCTAACAGAAATATTGATAGATATTTCTAACAGAAATATTTGTTTGCGCATCCGCGATTAGCCTAGAATATATCTGCACAGGGTAAAACGTTGGCACAATGCGGACTCAACATGTTGAAAAGCCAGGCAAATGGCAAATCCTGTTGTGCATATGACGTTAAACATCACCAAGAACATCACTTCCAGTGTAAACATGATATTTTCGCTATGTTATTTGATTTTCTATGGAAATAAAGTATATTTCATTGTCACAAACAGAGTGGTTCCAACAGTAGGATCTGCCTGGGTTGGATTGGAACCTAGATGATGTGAGGTGCTGTGATAAATAAGTCCCGCCCATTGTTGACCATCCAGCCCCATCGGCCCCTTTTTACAGCTGATAAGTAAGAAGATTGTGCATGTACAATATACAATTCTTTATTGCAGAGTGTCTGGCAATAGCTCAGATTTTACCCATGTTCTAGCCATGGGCCAACATTTAACATGCATTGCAATTATTAAGACTGAGCTACATACATGTAAGACAGTAGATAATTTACTGGTAGCTTGTAATATTTATTGGTTGTGCTGTATGTCTCATTTCTGTGTTTAACCACTGCGCTAGCTCAGTTGGTAGAGTGCTCGCTCCATAAGTGGGAGATCGTGAGTTCGAACCCCAGGCAGGTCTGCTCCAAGACTTGAAAGTGGGTAGTGACTGTTTTTTCGCCAAGCACTCAGCTTTTACGAAATGAAAGTTGTGGTTCTTTCGGATGGGAACTTAAAATAAATGAGGTCCTGTGTCATGTTGGGCTTGGCACACTAAAGAATTCTGCCGTATAATGCCATCAGTGCAGGCAAAATTTCTGTACTTTGGCCTATAGCTGGCAATGTCTCAATATAAGTGAAATATTCTGACACCATTACTCAACTCAACTCAACTGTATTTATTCTATTGTAGCTTTGTAGAAGTTCTGTAGCTACCACCATGGTTATAGAGAGAGACACAGAAGGCACCAGAACTGTTACAGTTGTAATGGACATGATTAACCCAGATACAGAAAGTGTAGGGAGGTTGGTACCTACAGATACTGTTGAACCTTGTCTTTCTTAAGTCCAGTTTATCATTATTTAAGAGACCACGTATCTAAATAGACTACATGTACTCACAAATACCAATATAGAAGAAATTGATTTTTTGGACTTTATTAGAAATATAACAAGGATTTACTGTATTGCAAATAAATAGATCTACTCAGTGCAAGTCAAGAGTACATTGTATATTTGAGAATATTGGAAATTTTATCACTATCACTTTATTATACCCCCAGCAACCAAGTTTAGGGGGTATATGGGGATCACCCTGTCCGTCTGGTTGTTTGTCCCAATATCGTGTCGGCTCCATATCTTCTATGTCTATGAATGGATTTTGATCAAACTTGCCACAAATGTAAACCAACATGAGGCAATGTGTCGCATACTAAATTTATGTGCATAACTCAAAGGATAAGGTCATTAGGTCAGTGTTGGGGGGGGGGTATATGGCTCTCAAGAGACAGTTCTAGTTTTCACAATCTTTATAATATACTAGTGAATTGCAGGGTTTTCCCTGGCGCACAAAAAGCCGCGTTTTGCCGCGTTTTTATCACCAATGTCCCGTAAAAAATCATCAATTGCGCCCATGGTGATGCAATCTTGATCGAACGCAAGATCCGGAAATAATCCGGTTCAGTCCGTTTTTGTTTTTTTTTGCCAAACGGAAGTTGTGGTCCAAGCTAGTTAACCCGTATATCCATAGCATTTTTAGCGATCGTTTGCACAAACACAAATAGTCATGTCATCCAAAAACTATTTGACTAAAAATCACACAAACGTACTGACGGTGAAAAATCAGATTCTGGAACTGCTGCCAGTCTGTCTGTACCCCAAAAATTCAATATTTCAGAAATTCTTGGTTTCAGAGTTACACATGGTTTAATTGAACTTCACTGAATTATTCGGCGTGAAGAAAACCTTCGTCGGTGGGTGCAACAATTTTTCGGACCTTCACACTTTCAGGATACAAGTATTCTAAATCTCATTGATAACCAGTATCAGACTTGAAGCCCCAGTCAGTTTGGCAAAGGGGGTGGACAGTGCTGAAAAAGCACAAGAAGTCCACGAGTGAAATTATGTGACAAAATTTTCATTATTTAAAATCATTTCACCAGTATCAAAACTGCTATGTCCATAATTAATTTCGGTAAACTTTTCTGGCCAGTTTCACTTCCTTTTGCTTTAAACAACTGTGTTGTTATGTCCCCCGAAAATTTTATTTGTCCCTCAAAATTTTATGGTAAGGGGACATGTGTCCCGAAGTTTTAAAAACCTAGGGAAAACCCTGGAATTGTGTGATTTAAAAATTCTTTAAATTGTTGGATCATTGCTGATTGGTTTAAAATGTTGGAAATTACATCAGTAAAACAAACACATAAGTTTCACAATTTAAAATTTTTTGCTTAAAAGTGAAATTAAATTATTTTATGAAATAAATTGGTTTCCAGCAGATATGCTGATGGTTGACTCTTGGATGGATTGGTATCCCATCTTGTATTTTTTTTTTTTTTTTGCAGTGATAAACACAGGTTGTTTGTTAGGGCTTGAGCATTCTTTAAATATACTATTGATTTTTGTTTTTGTACGATTTGTATTTTGTTTTTTCTTCAGACCAGACCATGACCAATCTGAGGCTGATATCGACAGACCCCCATCATATAATGAAGCTGTAGAGAATACCGGTAGTTGTGGAGATGATTGGTGTGTGGTACCTGAAGGAGAACCACCACCATCATATGACGCAGCCATGCAGGATAGTGAAAACTGTAGCACAGATTCAGTACAGGATAGAAATGGCATAAATGAAGCTTGGGTTGATACAGATACATCTGAAATGAACACTGACACGAATACCCCTGAAGTGAACTCAAAATAGCCAAATCATTAATGAATGCCAGATTTAATATGATAAGTAGCCTTTAAGACAGTGTTAGAGAAAAACAACTGTCTGTTTCACTATCTATTGTGAAGCTGTAGGTTTAGAACATCCTTGAATATTACGTGAAATCAAAGTTGTTCTTAGCTGATAATGTCATGCTTACTTTCAGTTAGGTTTGTAGGTCTTGTATGAAAGCTTGGTTTTATTCTTGGATATGAAAGTGTTTCCTGCAAGTTGACTTAGAAAACAAATAATGGTGTATTGTATGTCAAATATTCATTTTTAGCTCACCTGGCTAAAAGGTCATTGAGGTTATGACTTATTCCAGCGTGTGTATGTGTGTGTGTGCATGTTCTTGTCACCTATTTTCGACCAGGCTGGTGGGCCATGTAAGCTAAATGCCGTGTGCGTGTGTGTGTGTGTGTGGTGTTTATGCTTATTTTCAACTTCTGCTAAAATATAGGCAGGTTTCAATGCAGGTTAGTTTAAACTGCAACCAAAAACAGGTCACAGAGTCATGGTGTCTCAAAAATATGATGTAATATTTGAAAGATATAGGTTCAAAGCCTATAGTGTCTGCATTTCTTGCAATTTCACTAACAAATATAGTGTTACATGTTTTTGCTTAGATTTTGAATTTTTTTTAATAGCTTTAATTGCTATACCTGGTATTACATTAACAAGTATATTGTTACAAGTTTTTGCATTAGATTTGGGAAATTTTTTAAATAGCTTTAAATTGCTATAAAAACATTTACTGCATATTTCTCGCATTACCATTATTGGACCATAATCAAAAAACATGAAAGGCTGAAATTTCTTACTTGTCATTGAGCTGATTTTTATTTGGTCTTGAATATGGAAGTAAATAAAAATTGTAATATCAAAATAGGATCAGGTCCGTGCAGATCTGGTCAGTAGGTCCGATTTCCCTAAATATGACAACGGTCTGACGACAATTTTACCGGTCCTGAACATCGGTCGGTTATTGTGTTGTCTGGCCATAATTGCTATGTAAGTGTGCCACTGGAAAATATGACTGAATCTTACATGATAACTTAGTCCAGTAACTTTTCATCATCATGCACCATACATCTCATAATTTGTCATGCTTTTATAAGCTTGTAATGGATGGATCGCCGGGCACGTCCACATTGTTTCAACAAAGACCTAGCATGCTTGAAATACACAAAAAAAGAAAAAAACATGGCCTGAATTGTGCCATTAATGACGTCACTGACACTAGTGCGTCATTAGTTGCGGTGACGCTGCTTGGGTACTGTGATGGCGGCCAGTGTCAGAACACAAAAGGCATGGCCGGCGATACATCAATTTGAAGTGTATACCAACCATAATTACCTCAACAGTTTAGTGCTTAAATATCTTGACTTTGAAAAAAGATATTGACATGGGGTTTGACCGTTTCCAGTTTTGATGGTTTTTCAAATCATTAAAAGGTATTTTAGTGCCGATTTTAATTTATGATATGTTGTAGATGTGTATATCAACATTAAGCTTTTATCAAAGGTGATGGCTATATGACTTTATTTACAAAAGTAGATTTAAATTGCCAGATCCTGACTGTGTAAAGATAATGATATGTGTTTCTAGGGATTTTTGCTATTTCCTTTAAATGATTGGGGCTCCTGTGCCCAGGTGAGCAATGCAGGACTTTTTGGCATCTTGTTATTTATGACAATTATTCTTGTTTCCAGAAACCCAAAATTCATGCTATTCACATGACATTGGCTTACCATCCCTATATGCTGTGAATTTTTCAACAACATATGATAAACGTATCTGTTATAAATCATAGTTGATTAGTTGTAACATTAATATATATAAGAAGTGAAAGTTGTTAGTTTCTAAGCTTTTAGCACATAATCAACAATGGACATGCTTTGTTGTATTAAAAAACTTTCACTTTTACATGTACAGCCCAACCTGCCTTAAAGGCCACCTCTATATAAGTGTCACCTGCTTATAAAGGCCAGTAGAAATGCATCCCAATTGTTCTTTATTCATAATATTTGAACCTGTGTATTAAGGCCACTTGCCCATAAGGACCACTTTCACTAGTTCCCTTGGGTGTCCTTTATAGACATGTTAGACTATACTACTGTACAGATCTTACTATTGGCCATTATAAAAAGTACATGTATATAAAACATGTATAATCTGCATGAGTTGCATTGACATTGATGAGGCCCCTTGGGGTTGAAGGATTATGTCTTTACCAATCAATCACTACTGCCTCTCGGCCTCAAAAGTGCATTTGGATATACAGGTGTTATAATGTGTATGTACAAAATGAACGAACCTAAATACCTATTTCAACTTATTGTGCACAACATTAACACATAAATTAGTTGTTTGTTTTACCGGTCATGCTTCCATGCATCATATTTGACACTATTAAGAGACACGGGTACAGTTGAACCTTTCCAGACTAAGGGTTTTGTTTGGTTTGGACAGGTTTGTTGATGTTAGTTAGTTTAACAATCAACATTCGAAAAATTCAAGAATATTTCACTTATATCGAGACATTGCCAGCTATATGGGAAAGTGAAGAAATTTTGCCTGTGTGTTGCACTGATGACATTATACTGCAGGGTTCTTCATCCTGCCATGCCTTCTGTGACACAGGACCTCGTTTATTTTAAGTTCCCATCCGAAAGAATGATTACTTTCTTTTCGTAATTCTGAGTGCTTGATGAAAGAACATTCTACTTATTTCAAGTCTTGGGTCACACTCGGTTAGGGTTGGAACCCACGACCTCCCACTTTCGTACTCTACCAACTGAGCTACCACCGTGGTTAAATAAATTTTTTGACATCACTTTACCAATTAAACAATCACATTTCACTATTGCATCAATTGACCAATCAGTTGACTATGTAGCATCAAATAACCAATCGGATGACATGACATTACTAATTAACCAATGGGTATAAATCGATAAACATTCTAGTGACGGAGACCAAGACACTAATGCTATGTAATAAGATTACAAAGCCAATAACATGTTCATGATGTTGACATTATTTGCATTTGTTTTTGTAAATAGTTATTTTCAGTAGTTGTAAAAGATGGATGAATTTGCCATGGATAACCAAAAAATAAATCAGTTGTAAATTATTTAGTAAGTGTAACATCCATGAAAAGAATTTTTTTTTTTTTTTGTAACTTGACTTGTAGAAAGTTAGTATTATACTTGTATTGTGTTGTTGTTTAGACCATATAAAATTATTTCCTAGATTTTCATTCCCTCTCATCCTACTTTTTTTCAGAATTTTTTTTTGTTATTTTTGTTGTGTTCTTAAATAAAATTTCTTTCAGACACTTTCTGTTGTCAATACTGTTATTTTTTTGAATCTGAAAATAAAAATAAAATTTTGTCCCCAATTTTTTTTTTTTTTTTTTTTTTTTTTTTGAAAAATAAAATTGGTGAAAATCTAGGAATTAATTTTATATGGTCTTATTGGAAACAAATGATGGACTTCTATCATCCTTGAGGAAGAAAAAAAGATCATTTGTTTAATTTTTATCTATTATTCATGACACGATCAAGAAAAATCCATGTTTAAACTTTTTTTTTTTTTTAATATTAATATAAATTGCTATAATACATACATACATGTAACTGAAAAAATATTTATGTATAGACGTCTAGTAACACTCTGAAGTCTCAGAAGTGCAACGGATCTCTTTTTTTGCCTTGAAAGTTTTAGCGAGCATTTAAAGCTCTTAAATGTGAGAGATAGCAAAAGGGTAATGTTTTGGACCAATATTGACACCAAGTTTAACTTGAATGGCATTTGTCTAAATACCATGGATAAGTTCAACTTTGGTATGCTATATATACTCTATAAGAAGAAACAATTGCGAGGAAAAAATATTCGGGATTTTCATGATAACACTTGTACCACAAATATATCTTCTCAGTGAAAATTTCTTATTTCCTCCTGTAGACTTTCCATACGGTCAGAACCATGAAAAATTATTACCCCGCAATATTTTAAAAGATCAAAACTGCGAAAGTTTCTTATTGCTAATGTTTCTTGTTATATAGTATGTGGTTTTCTATATCTTTTCCTGGAAATATGTGCAATATTTTTATTTTAAATAACTTATAAACAAGAATTTATTTATTAATTGTATTTTTTCAGGTTTGCCTAAAATCATTTAAAATTAATTATAGCTGATATTTATGGCTGTTTTGAGCAATGTTAATGTTTATGATGTCTTTTCAGTTAGAGACACAACTTAGTTTTCAAGTTTTTAAAATTTGCATAATATGTTTGTATTATTAATTAATATTCATTGTGAAATTTGCATAATACATTTATATATGTATTACAAATTCATGTTGATTTTTCATTTATATTTTTATTTTTCATCAAATCTATTCTATATTTATCTGTATATATTTGTTCATACATGTTTCATTATTGTGTGAATGTCTGTGCTTTTTATAGTGAAAAGCCTTACAAAAGCAAAAAAAAAAAAAATTTTTTGCAATAACGTTACTAAGTTGCAATACAAAGGGGTTCACCTTGCAGTACATCATAAAATTTTTGTAGATCTATTTTTGCCATTGGATATAAATTTGCATACTGTGAATCAGCGAAATTTTTTGTGTCGGTGATTTTTCAGGATAATCATCACATAAAGATATTTGCCTACATATGGCCAAAACAACTACAAGTGAATTATTTCAACATAAAGTATTCCGAAATGTTTTTTTGACATTTTATTTCTCAGTGAATTTACACAAAATGTTTTTTTGACATTTTATTTCTCAGTGAATTTACACAAAATGTTGTTTTTTTTTGACATTTTATTTCTCAGTGAATTTACACAAAAATAAAACAAATGCAAAAATTTCCTGATTTTCAGTAAGTTGACCTTCTCCCATAACAGTTATGTTGTGCTGGGTATTCCTGATGTAAATGTGTTCCCTGTTGCTCTCAACAAACATAATGGGGCATTTTTTCCTTTACTCATAAATATAATATAAGTAAAGAAAATGTGTGTTACGCTTGACTGAATACGCTGTTCTATAAACTTTCTGACTTCCCCTCATATATAACAATGGCATAATGCAGTTTGAAATTAGGTAAACAACATTTGCAAGTAAATAATAAATAAATTGATTAATTAAGTAATACATACATGCAATGGGACATTTGATCCTGTGTTACACTAGTGAAACCAATCAATTACAATACTTACATGTATGTTTTAAGTATTAAGAGAAAAATGTTTGAATCATGAGCATTTCTCATTTTTCTTGTGTTTTAAAATATAATTTAGGTAATATTGTTGTCCTGGCCTAGGTTTGCTAAGTACTAAACAGTGAGCCTTTTATATAAAATCAATTACACATATCAAATTAATCTATTAAGGCCACTCAAGTAAATAAACTGGTTAATGTGACTGACTATTATGTCAAAAGATTATCTTTATATACAGGTACAGCTATTTAAAAAATAATTGAAAAAGAAATAGGTCAGTCATCACTAATATAAATATTTGAGTAAACTATAGTATAACCTTGATTCATTGCCACCATTCATTATCACCCGTCTTTGAAAGAGAGAGGGTATGAAATTGAGTTTCTGTCTGTCCGTCCGTCTGAAGTGCTTATCTGTGCTAATTCTCCAAAACTATGAAGCACTCTTTCACGAAACTTGGTGCAAAATATCATCAAAGATAGGAAATGTGTATATCTTTAACCTGAGTCCGTTTGCTGATTTTTCTCTGAGTTATGACTCTTAAAACATAAGTGCAAATCACAAAAAAAAAAAGAACCTGCTGGCGGGTGATCCTAATTTACTGAATTTGCTTCTTCTGTCTAATTTTTGGCATTAAACAAGGGTTTGTTGATTTATAAAGAAAAAGAAGAAAAATAGACTGCTATTTCAAAATAATGTGGTGATAAGCATAGTGGCAAAATTATCAAGGGGCATTATAAGGAGGTATTGCTGTTGTGACAAACTAGGTTGCAAAAATTATCAAGGGACATTATAACAAAGCTTTACTATATATTATTTTACAGATGATCTTTACGTCTCCGCCCTCCATCTTGCCAGGTACACCCATAGAAGTTAGGCATTATCTACTTATTCTTTGTTCTACATGTATGTTTAGTTTGAGATAGGTGCTTTTTATTGTTCTTGTCAAAGATTTACTGGTATATTTTTTGCTTATTTTTTCCCAAAGGAAAACAAAATTATTATCTCTTTATATCTGCATTTTATTGTCATAAAAATATGAGAGAGAGAGAGAGAGAGAGAGAGAGAGTATGAAAGTTAAATTTTGTTTTCTTAGAAATAAGAGAGAGAATGCCAAAGTTTAACAGAATCTTAGAAATGAGAGAGAGGGAGAGAGAATGACAAGGGTAAACTTTGTTTTTTTAGAAATGAGAGAGAGAGATAGAGAGTAGCAAGAATAAACTTTGTCATCATATAAACAGTAGAGAGAGTACCTAGGTTTCTATCTTACAAACGAGTGAGAGAAAGGTTAAAGTTTGTTAGAACCGAGAGAGAGAGAGAGAGAGAACAAAATTAATATTTCTTTATATCTGCATTTTTGTTGTAATAGAAATAGCAGAGAGAGAGAAAGAGAGAGATAGTACCAAGGTTAAATTTTTTTAAGTGATACGTTATTTCACACCTTTATCAGATTTTTAACAAATATATTACCAGTAGGTCATAGATACAAATGACTTTTTTGTGAGCACAGAAAAATATACGGGTACATGTAGTGAAAAACTTTTTATAAGGCATGCACAAATTTAGTTCTTGTACCAGCAGATTTTTTATTATTCACTGAACATTGCAGTTGGCAAAGAACAAAGTAATTATTATTTTTCTAGTGTGTCAAAGTGTAAGCTCCTTAATTATACAGAAATAAAGCCTTAAACTGAAAATTATAGAATTCTGAGTAAATGAGAGTAATAGATTTTCCGAGTCAATGAGAGTTATAAAATTTCCGAGTAAGTAAAACCTATAGATTCCCGAGTAAATGAGAGTTATAAATTTTCCGAGTAAATGAAACCTATAGATTCCCGAGTAAATGAGAGTTATAGATTTTTGAGTCAATGAGAGTAATAGATTTCCAAGTCAATCAGAGTTATAGATTTGAGTCAATGAGAGTCTAGATTTCTGAGTCAATGAGAGTTCTAGATTACTAAAAAATTATTTTTTTTTTCTAATCTTCTGCCAGTGTGATATCATAAGCGTCCTTTAACAATTAATTATAAATTTAAGATATTTTTTATTATTTAGATTTTAAATAGAATTATCTTTATGATAATAATACAATATATTTATTTATTTATTTATTTATTATTCTGTTGATGTAAATGATATAAATATGCTAGTTTTATTCAACATTAATGGTTTATCATAGACATGGTTGTTTTGGCAACTGAACACTTAGAATGAAGTGTATTGTTTTTCTCCAGAATGGGTTAGAGTAATTATGTCTTCTAGTTTCTTTTTTAATTCAAATTTCTTAGCCCGGCCTGTGGTCCGATAAATTTCAAACATCAAAATTATTAATATAACTATTTTACTTGTTGATCTAAAGATTTATAGTATATCTTAAAGCTTTCTATTTGCTGTGGTATCTTAAGTAGGTGCTCGCTTGAAATATCATGGTTGTTATAACAGGGTTCGTACAGGCCTGGAAAAGTCCTTAAATTTTGCGGTTTGCCTTAAAAAGACCCTAAAAACAAGTCTGACCCTAAAAAGCCCTTGAATTTTTCCTGAAGGCCCTAAAAAGCCCTTGAATTTGGCCAGTTGGGTGTCTGTATTTTGATATTAAGTGGTTGCAAATAGACTGATATATATAAATAAATTAATTAATTAATAATTTCATTGAAATGATTAATTTAAGCTACCTGGCTCTCCTGAACACCTAACTTCAACCTCCACTTCAAATGTCCTTACTATGGACACGTAAGTAATTGTTTTATTGATTAAATTGCCTTTGCACAAATATTTTTTTACTAAAATTGTCCCTCTGATTAGGCCTTAAATATGCAAATAAGACCCTGAAAAGACCCTAAAAAGTCCTTAAATTTGGAGTCCAAATGTCTGTACGAACACTGTATAATTGTAAACTGTAAAAATGGCCTAGACAGTAATTGTTTTATATCTTGTATTGTGGTTGTAGGTCTCATAATATGATTGTTGATCTAACCACTGTGGTGGCTCAGTTGATAGAATTTTTGTTCTCTGTAAATGGAATGTTGAGGGTTCAAATCCATCATCTCAAACACTGTATAACTGGTAATGTATGAAGTTATATAATTTTGTAACTACCTTAAATATTGCTGTCTCTATAATTGAAATTGCATAAATTTCAAGCTGACATGGAATGTTTTTAGATTATATGCAGACGTTATTGCTAAAAAAGTTTTTTGCTTTGGAAATGTCAACCACAAAAATTAAAATTTCAGAAATTGTTGATGGTGATGTTAATTGAAATTTCAGAAATTCAATCTGACATGGAATCTTTTTAGATTATATGCAGGCATTATTGCTAGCAACCAGTTTTTTGCTTTGGAAATGTCAACCACAAAAATTGAAATTTCAGAAATTGTTGATGATGATGTTAATTGAAATTTCAGAAATTTCATACTTTGTTAATTATCATTTATGCAGTAATGTCACATTAGGCCAGACAATATATAGAATCCAGTTTTCACTACAGTAAATGCATAGCCATGGGCATGAGTGTCTGCTATTTTTCTTCAATTGATTGATTGCCACTTTTTACAATGCAGATCATCTGTCACTTACTTGTTTAGTTGAAAGTCTATCTCATTTGCATGGCTTAGCGTTCTTGGGGTGTAAGTGTGTGTTGATACTGTTGTTTTAGTGGCAAAATGTTGTAATATGAAAGAAATTGTACAATTTCAATATTTTCTATAAAAGTTTAAAAAATATATATGCTTGTTTGATGCGATTCAGTTCTGTCCATTATTTCCCATAGTTTTCAACCTTAAACAGTTTTTCTGAAACAATGATTGAATTTTAACGAAATTTGGTAGGGGACAATTTTTTTCACGATATCCCGTATAAGTTCTATGAGATTTACATTTTTATTCCCCACCTTTGAAAGAAAAAGTGGGATATTAAATTCTAGTTTTTCCTCCTTCTGTCCGTCAGTCAGAAATTTTTGTCTGCGTAAATTCTCCAAAACAATGACACAATGCTCAGTTTCCTGGGAGTTATTGTCCTTTGAACGCAAGTGCAAATCACAAAAAAGAACCAGCTGGCAGCGGGATCCTAATTAACTGAATTTACTTGTTTTCAGTCATGATATAAATATTAATATCTATTAATATTTCAACTTGATTTATTTAATAAACAGTGCCCAGTTACCCCTTTTGGAGCCAGCATCTTCAAGATATATTCACATTGCATTGTAAACTTTATTACACATAAGTACATAGAATATGAAAAAATGGCAAACCTTCTCCCTGAAATTTACCTACCAGTAAGAGCTTTTTGAGATAATTATTTCTGGACAGTAACTTTTATATTGGTCACTATGGGAGCAGGTGACTCACCTATGTCAGATTACCTCTTGTTTGTATTGTTATGTATGACCAAGAGTAGGTAACTCTTATTGTTTTCATTTTATCAGATTGCAAAGCAATCTTTATACTAAGTAATCTGGCAAATCAGCCCGCTAAACCCTCACTTTATTTTTTCTCTTTTTGTGTCACAAACCCCCAAGAAAAAAAATAATTAAAATGGGATATTAGTTTGCAGATTTGTCAGATTATATATATATATATATATAGGTTGTATAAATATGATATGTCTATGTATTAGTATAGACACACAGCATTGACCTGTCAGCTTGACTTTTCATTAGGAATATTCATATAGAAGGATCCACCCAATACATGGGTAGAAGTAGGATTCACAGTTTATAATGTGTATACAAGGTACATGATCAGTGTTAGCATTATGTAGACAAAACAACCCCCATGGTCTATTATTCATAAATGCACACATCCATAATAAATATTTTATAAAAGGTCAAGTGGACAGGTCAAAATTGTTTGCCTATAAATATGTTCATTAGATGTTGATCATCCTATAGCTAAGCTGATCTCAAAGAAACATTAGTGTGTTTATTTAATTTTATAGTCAGTATTATTTTGTAGATTTTTATTTTTCAGTTAAAAGTATTTGTTGTTGTTGCTGTTGTTTTTATTATTGTTTACACATTGGAGGTGCAAATTACATTTGTATAGCTAAACAACATTGACCTGTCCGTTCGACCTTTCTTTAGGAATATTCATTTAGGAGGGTCCACCTAATACATAGGTAGCGTTAAGATTCGAAGTTAATACATATACACATTGCCCATGATTAATGTTCACATTAGGTATACGAAATATACACTCATGGTCCCTATTACTTGAATTTACTCGTCCATAATAAATATTTAAAGCAAAGGTCAAGCAGCCAAGTCAATGTTGTTTACCTATAGGTATACTCTTCAGTTGAAGTATGTTGTTGTTGTTTATTTATTTATTTTTGTTTACACATCGGAGGTGCAAATTACATTTCTAGTCAATAAATTGTATTGCTTAGTATACCTTCAAAGTTTGCAAATCCTCTTTTTAATATTGTTATACAAATAAATGTAAATGTATTATATATATCAATGAATAAAATTCTTATGTGATTGTACATTGATTGTTCATTTTTATGTATCACTATTTGTGACACATCAAACAAAATCTTTACTTATTATTTTGTGTGAAGTTTCACTGGAAAAATGCAGATGTTGTGGATGCAAACACCCATTGTCAAAATATTGATATAGACGACATTCTATCCTAATAATCCTAAGACGAAGATATATTTGTTGCCACAGTTCCACGATCCTGTCTTACAAATACAAGCATGGTGGTAGTGTCTACCTTAATAGAAGTTGCTTACCCTTCCGGAGCACCTGGCCTCACTTCCCTGATAGAAGTTTTTGAATTTCAAAGTTTTTATATTTACTTTGGGATTGTGACCAGACACAGATTAGTACGTTTGTTTTAGATTTGGTTAGTATATACTCATACTTATGGTAACTGTCTTTATCTATAATAAATTTAAAGATGAATTGGAAATATTGAGAAATAAAATACTGCCACATTTATTCAGAAGATGTGACACAGTCACCTTGGGATGGTGCAGTGACTTCAAGAACATTATCTTAAATATATTCCGTTACACAGTGCACTTTCCTATAGTGATGCTGTACCCAGTTTTGATTTTTTTGTTCATATTTCTGTGGAATAATTAAGTTGTTTTAATAATATACCTACAAAAACCCTAACGTAACAGTCCATTATCAAATCACTGTCCAAAAACAAAGTACAGTCAAACCTGTCTATAAAGGCCACACTAGGGAACCAGTAAAATGCCCTTTATGGGCAGGTGACCTTTATATACAGGTTCAAATAATATGAATAAAGAACAATTGTGATACAATTCTACTGGCCTTTATAAGCAGGTGGCCTTTAAGGCAGGTTCGACTGTAAAACTTAAAGGTAAACTGGCAAACTTAGTTAAATACCTTGGACTTCTACCGGGAAAGTGCTCGGTAAACAGGGTAAACACCTCCTGTCTAGCTAACCACTGCGGTAGCTCAGTTGGTAGAGTGCTCGGCCGGGTGTGACCCAAGACTTGAAAGTGGGTAGTGACTGTTCTTTCGCCAAGCACTCGGCATTACGAAATGAAAGTCACGGTTCTTTCGGAACTTAAAATAAATGAGGTCCCGTGTCACGGTGGGCTTGGCACGCTAAAGAAGACTGCTGTATAATGCCATAAGCGCAACGCACAGGCAAAATTTCTGCACTTTCGCCTATAGCTGGTGACGTCTCGATATAAGTGAAATATTCTTGACTGGGACGTTAAACACCATTACTCAACTCAACTCCTGTCTAGCTAGTTGGAAATGCAATTGTAAAATCAAAATTGAGAATGGAATAATTGCGATGTCAAATATATCCAGGATAATTTTGAATAAAGACATCATACTTATCAACAATACTGTGATGACGACCATAAAACTTTTTGAGGGTCTCGATTAGCCTAGGCATGCAATGTCTTTGAGTCTTCAATTTATTTGCTAGCAGCTAGCCACGTTGTATAAAGTTGTTGTGGGAACAAGTTCTACCATAGCGTATGATCCATGAAACCAACACATCATAAACATGCTATATTGCTGCATAGAAAAGGAAATTGAACTCATCTCTTTTGTCATGTAGCTTTAAATATATTCGTTCGTGGTTATCATAATTGAGGTAGAGTTTCGGACGTATGTTAAAATTTCAGCTGACTGGGATAGATGGAATTCACATAATCTCCAAATTTAACCCCCTGTTCCCAACTTTTGATCTGGGGACAAATTGTATGTATGGCCAAATTGTAATGTGAAAAATTCTGTGTATGAAAATGTTAATAATTCGACAAAATACATGTGATGAAACCGATAATGGCAGGTGCACATGTTGTTATGATGCTCAATATCTATGCATAGCTTTAAAAAAAAAGGATCATATATAATTAAGTAGCTATATAATCCAGCAAAAAAAAGGAGGTGCACATGTTCAATGTATATAGAAACATCCTGTAAAGTTTCAGACTTGTTTGTTAAAAGCTGTAAGCGGAGTTGATTACACAAAAATGGGTATCCCTCATATGAAATATTGTTCAAAAATGACTAAGTTAAACTACCCATAAAATATGAACAAAATAATATAATCCAACAAAAATAGGAGGTGCACATGTTCAATGACAATGTATATAGAAACATCCTGCAAAGTTTCAGACTTCTTGGTTAAAAGCTGTAAGAGGAGTTGATTACACAAAATGAGTACCCCTCCTATGGAATATTGTTGAAAAATGACTAAGTTCAACTACCCGTAAAATCTGAAAAATAATATAATCCAACCAAAATAGGAGGTGCACATGTTCAATGTATATGGAAACATCCTGCAAAGTTTCAGACTTCTTGGTTAAAAGCTGTAAGAGGAGTTGATTACACAAAATGGGTACCCCTCATATCATAGGTCAAAGGTCAAAGTCAAGGTCACAGTGACCTAAATTTGGTACATGACACATTGCCTTCCCATGATGCATCCACATACCAAGTTTGATAATCCTAGGTGCTACGGTAAAGGTAATCAAAAACAAACATACTAATGCATGTCCGAATCACAATCCAGAAGCAAAGTAAAAACTTTGGAACTGACAAGTTAGGTTAGACACGTGAACTTCCACCAGGTAAGTGAGGCCGGGTGTTTCGGAAGGTTAAACATCTCCTGTTTAGCTAGCTACAAATGATTTTCAAGAACAATAGATCATTTGATGTCAACAATAGTAACAGTTGTTCTTTAGCGTCAAATTGACAGAAAAACCCGTCACGTGTGTAATCAAAATTGTGTGAAAGGAATATGGAACTATGAGACGTCAAATATATCCAGGGCAATCCTGGACACAGAGACATCAAACTTATCAACAATACTGTGATGACGGCCATAAAACTTTTTGAGGGCCTTGATAAGCCTAGGTTTGCAATATCCCCGAGTCAACAATTTATTTGCAAGCAGCCTACTTCATTGTACAATAATTTGATGATAGCTTTCTCTCCGGATTTAACAACGTTCTGCATAAATTCTGCTCCATACGAATAAAGAAACATCTGCAAACAATGGTGCACGGATGTGTCCGTTGGTATTAATTATTTGTGTGGAAAATTGGTGTTACCTTGGTACATTTTGTTCCCTGTCCGTATTGTGCTTAACAGTGTTCAGCACTCGACACGTATATACTTTAGCTTACCGTTTTTAGCTCACCTGACCGAATGTCGCGAGCTTATGGCATAGCTCTGCGTGCGTGTGTACGTCGTTACCACCTATTACTTGGTCAGAAGTATGTACGAACCGGTGCAATTCAGATTTGTTTGTGCCGTCGCCATGGCTACCATAGTTAAGTCAAGGTGACCTAGGGGTGCAACATCCTTAAAAAATCTTTTCTGAAAGCTACGATTGAAGAAAAATTTTGGGTTCTCTAGGTTGTTTGTTTATTTGATAAAATTTGGACAAAAAATAAGTTACGCGTTTTTGCGTTAATTTTGAAAAAAATTGAACAGCTTCAAATTGTTTTAACTTGACTATTTGATCAGAAAATGACAGGGTTTTTCAGTTTTGACTCTCGTAATTATCTTCAAAATGGGGCCAAGGTCAATTGTAAAGATCATGACCTTATTTTTTGGCCTGGAAAACTATGAATTTTTGTATATGCATGTATATCAAAATATTGTTGGCACTGATTTTACGATCATTTTGATATATAGATTAAGAACATGGATGCAAAGGTCAAGGTCACAGATGCGAAAGAATACTAAAATGGTTAATGACCTGGAAAACTAAACTTTTTGTATAGATATATGTTGAAATATTGTAGGTATTGACACAACAACCATTTTGATGTATAGAAGTCCATAGGCTCAAAGGTCAAGTTCACAGATGTAAAAGAATACTGTAATGGTTCATTATCTGTAAAACAAAACTTTTTGTTAAGGCATGTATATAAGAATTTTGTAGATATCGATACGACAATCGTTTTGATGTATAGATCAAAGTCTTGGGTCCAAAGGTCAAGGTCACAGATGCAAAAGAATACTGTAATGGTTCATTATCTGTAAAACAAAACTTTTTGTTCAGGCATGTATATAAGAATTTTGTAGATATCGATACGACAATCGTTTTGATGTATAGATCAAAGTCTTGGGTCCAAAGGTCAAGGTCACAGATGCAAAAGAATACTGTAATGGTTCATTATCTGTAAAACAAAACTTTTTATTAAGGCATGTATATAAGAACATCGTAGATATCGACACGACAATCGTTTTGATGTATAGATCAAAGTCTTGGGTCCAAAGGTCAAGGTCACAGATGCAAAAGAATACTGTAATGGTTCATTATCTGTAAAACAAAACTTTTTATTAAGGCATGTGTATAAGAACATCGTAGATATCGACACGACAATCGTTTTGATGTATAGATCAAAGTCTTGGGTCCAAAGGTCAAGGTCACAGATGCATGTTCATTATCTGGAAACCTATAAAATGTGTTTTAGGTATCTTTATTAGAATATTGCAGATATTAATACCATGATTATTTTGTTATATAGATGAAAGTCGTGGGTTGAAAGGTCACAGATGCAAAAGAATACTGAACTGGTTAATTATCTTGAAAACTATAATTACTTTGTATAGCATGTATATTAGAATATTATAGGTATTGATATAGCTATCGTTTTGATGTTTAGATGAAGGTCATTGGTTCAAAAGTCAAGGTCACAAATGCAAAAGAATACTCAAATCGTTACTATTTTGAAAGATTTCAGTATTTATGCTTTCTTGAAATGTATCAGCTGGCCATTATTTATCAGTTGAACGTATCAAGCGCAATTAGCTTCTTATTCTAAAACAAAGATAAGTGATCTATTTGTTTTAGACGTCATAGCGATTTAAAATGAGAGCTTAAGGTGTAAAGTGAAAGAAACCAGAAGTTCTCATATCTATCTTTTACACGGGGAATTGGAAACAACGTGTTAAAGTAGTTCTTTTGAAGTTTTTAGCATCACATCTGATTGTTGTCAGGCTTTTTCTGAATGTGACTGAAGGACATATTTGACCACTGTCACAATTTGTGTTACAATTACTGATAAAGATTTCACCATACATTTTGAGACAACCTGCTATATATCTTAAGTTTAGGAATATAATACAAGTAAGGAAAGTCAGTCAAGTTATTTTAGATGATACCACGAAAACTTCACGAACTCCTTTAACAACCTAGTAACTACGCCACCTGGTGTTTGTTATGATACATGAAAAAATAGTGATATTTTGAAGGTCATGTTTGAAGTTAAGTATATAATACAAGTAAGGAAGGTCAAGTTATTTCAGATGATACCACAAAAATTTCAAGAACTCCTTTAACAACTTAGTAACCATGACTACGCCACCTGGTGTTTGTTATGATACATGAAAACAATAGTGATATTTTTAGGTCATGGTTAAAGATTAGATTTACTATACATATCTGTGCACTAGACATTATTGATATATAAAACTTATAATGTATTCTAAAACATGACTGAATTTATTTTTTTGTAAAACATGTTTACCGTTGTGTACGGTTCTTCATTTTACACAAAAGATAAATAAATATATATATATATATATATATATATATATATATATATATATATATATCAGACTGTTTAAGGATGGTACATCTATCAACCTATATGAACTTATTTGACATTGATAATTTAAATACTTGTTTTAAATATTAAAAGTTCAAGTTTAATATCTATTTATTTCACGATAATACATGATGCGTTCCGATATAATATACAAACATGGATAAGTGTGACGGTTATCACTGTGTTAAGGATTTTCATAAAGAAGCCAAGCGTTTACTTAATAAAACCATTTATGATTATTTGGAAGGTCCAGCCAATGAAGGAATAACTTATGCAGATAATGAAGAAGCGTTTAAAAGGTCAGTTTTTATGTATAATGTTACTATTTTATCAGTTATGCCAATTTGCAAGGTAGCCATCCCTATCTATGCTTGTTCTTCATCACGTTCTCCTTTTTTTATTTTTGTTTGTTTTTAACGAATGACATTTACTTTGACTGTACTGCATGGAGTTATGCAGAAGAATGGACTGTCTCAAATTAAATGAAAGCCGAAGGCTTTCAGGGTTATCTGAGACAGTCCATTCTACTGCATACCTTCATGCAGTACAGTCAAGGTAAATGTCATTACTTATATTTACAATCCTTTGTAACTTTTTCAAATAAACACAAAATATAAACTGACATTTTAATTACACTTTTCATAAAGGAAAAACAACTATAAACACCTTGTTAAAATTGACTTCCAACTGTCGGCATCATTGATCATTGAATATACCACGCACACAGAGAACAATTGACGTATCGCCGGCCACGCCCACAATGTTCCGACAAAGGCTGACATCACGGTACCAAAGCAGCGTCACGGCAACTAATGATGTACTAGTATCAGTGACGTCATTAAATGGTACAATGCAGGCCGAGTTTTCATTCTTTTTGCGTGTAATTAAAGCATGCCAGGCCTTTGTCGGAACATTGTGGGCGTGGTCAGCGATCCGTCAATTGACATAAAATTAACTCGCGTGCTCCATTCAACTGCATCGAGTCATGAAGTAAAATCGAGGTCAAACACTGCACTGAAGCAAAAACAATGTGATTGTAAATATTGTTATTTGTTGTATACTTTTTTCTTCACTATTGGTGTCTATCTAGAATTTTTGTACGGATGCTTTGGTTTTTATAATTATTATTATTATATTAAATATTTATTATCTATATTCATTATAAGTATAACTCTACTCTGTGATACTTATTTTTGTTTTTATATATATGTCATGTATTACAAATATTTGTATTTAGTTTCCCGCCTTCATAATTTTCATAATTGTATTCTGCCGCCATCAATCCATTATTGTAAATAGTTAGGCTACAAGCATGTAATTTGCTTTATGCTAATATTATAAAGTTGTTATATAATCCAGTTTTACATTCTATCCCCGATGTTATGCTATTAAACTGGAATAATATGTAATTTAAACCCCTGAGCCGATATCTCTGCTGGTGACTGGTGCCCCGAGGATATCACAAACTCAGTAGGCAATAATTTCGTATTATTGTCAGAAATATACTATAATTGTCTAAATGTCCTGCAAGTTAAAATTTGAAATTTCTCAAAAACTAAGGTATACTCCCTCATGCAAAGTATTTCCTTAGCTTAATTTGGTCAAATATATTTTGGTCCTTTGGGTAGCTTTTCAACATCTTTAAAATAATTATGGTTTCATAATTTGGTCTAAGCACTACTGATGAGGAATTGTATTCCGAAACGGCCGTCTAGTGCTGTAAAATTAAAACTGGTATAATATGTAATAATTCTTTGTTATTTACTGTTATTTGTCTAAGAATTTTATGCAATTTTAGATGGTAAGCTATAAGTTTGATAAAGAGAAATATCAATTTGTTTCAATTTCTTGCTATTGCTGTTCTTAGATTTAATTTTTGATTTTTATAAATTTTATTGTGCTTTTTCAATATTTAAATTGCAGATATAAATTCCGACCAAAAGTACTTCGTGATGTTTCTAGAAGAGACCTAACTACTTCATTACTGGGTGAAAAAGTAAACCTGCCAATAGGTATAACACCATTTGGTCTGGCCAAAATGTTTTATCCTGAAGGTGAAGTGGCCTTAGTGAGAGGTAAGAATAAATATTTGTCTCATTCGTGATTACAAAACTTGCAAAAGGGTTACTGCAATTAAACATCCTCTTAAATGATGCAAATATTAACTAATCATTTGCAAAACCAAATTCCTTGATTGTTAAACTTTATATTTGAATTTATACTTTAATTATGACACCCAAGCTTTATGACATGATGGTTTTAGTATTCTCAACTTTATTTTTTATGCAGCAATAAACCTCCTTCTCCTGTTTATGTTGTATTTGTTTCATACACTTTGACAGAGCTTGTTCCAATTACGACAACCTTATACAACGAAACAAACCGCTTACAAATAAATTGTTGACTCAGGAATATTGCAAGCCTGGGCTTATAAAGGCCCTCAAAAAATGCTTTATGGTGGTCTTTACAACATTGTTACAAAGTATGATGTCTCTGTATCAAAAATTATCCAGGATATATTTGATGTCGCATAGTTTCAGGTTCCTTTCATTCCTAATTTGTATTACACATGAGGTAGATGTTAGCTAGGTAAACATGGAGTGGTAACTCTTAGAAGCACCCGACATCACTTCTGTCAGTTTTCAAATTATTTATTTTGGTTTTTTTTATTACGACTTGAACATGGATTGGTATGTTTTCATTAAGTGTAGCTATGAAAAAGAGTCCTGTGTTTATCCAGACACAATCTTGAGTCAAGTAAAAAAATCTAGCTTAAGAATTTATGAGAACTCTTGCAACAGAACAGAAAAACATGTCAACACAACGGTAAACCAGTTAATGTCAGAAGTAGTCAAAAAAGAGACGAAAATACATGTATGTGGACTACTGATAACATTCTCGACTTGGACGTCAATGCCACATACTTTAGGTTTGAAGTGTTATGTCACTCTACATGCCCCTATTTATTAGCATAGTAAGTGATAGTATAGGTAAACAACATTGACCTTTCCGCTTGACCTTTCATTAGGAATATTCATATAGAAGAATCCACCCAATAAATGGGTAGTAATAGGATTCACTGTTGTTAGTATGTACTCAAGGTACATGATAAGTGTTCGCATTATTTAGACAAAATAAACAACTGTGCTCCCTATAAATGGACGTACTTGGTCCGTGAAAAATATTTAAATCAAAGGTCAAGCGTTATGTTACTCTAAATGGACCCATTTATTAGCATAATAAGTGATAGTACATATGTAGGTCTACCTATGATGACAATAACAATTAAAACAATTGGCGAATATAGAATGTCAACACGTGTGACAGTGAACTATCAACATACCAGTGTGTTATTCACCAATAGCTTCATGTTTTACTCATAGACAAGTCTGTAGTATTAGCTTGATATACTATTGTCGAAATTTGCTGCTAGTTAAAATCCGAAAAACTAAGGTATACACCAGACAAAGTATTTTCTTTGCTGTATTTGTTTAAATATATTTTGGTCCTTTGGATACTTCTTCAATCCCTTGAAAAAAAAATTAATTTTACAATTTTGGTTTAAGCACAACTGACGAGGAATTGTATTCCGAAACGTCCGTCTATTGCTGTAATATCAACACTGGTATAATATGTTATACCACAAACATTCCAAAAAATTTAGGACCGTTCAAAAATAGCATTGTAAATCACATGGCATATATAGACCAACCGATGCTAAATAAAAGACTAAGATGCCATAACAACCAGAAAAAGTTTGCATATTTCACGTAGAACATAAAGTACATGTAATTATTGTTCTATATATATTTAAAGCAAATGCGAGAATGCAGACGTGTTATATTCAGAGTCATTGGTCATCCTGTTCAGTTGAAGAAGTACATATGGCGTCGCCGTCTAGTTTGAAATGGATTCAAGTGTATATATACAAAAACAGACAAATCACAAGCCAGCTTTTGAAAAGAGTGGAAAAGCTTGGATATAAAGCAGTTGTGTTAACCGTAGACGTGCCTCTTGTCGGCAGACGACTGGGTAATTTGAAAAATGGCTTTAAGTTTGACGAGTAAGTACAAAAAGTACAAAGAAAAGAGTAAATCATTCATACTTATAACGATTTATGTCCAAATCGCACCTGCATGGAAAATCAAAATTTAGATTGAAAGGAACACGGAACGTCAAATACTAGTATTTCCAGAATAAAGTTTATTACTGAGCAATTATTTTTATCAACAACATTGTAATGAACACATTCCATTTAAATATACGTTTCTCGTTTTATCGGGAATACTAGATAGTAGATTAGGTTACATTCCTCTAGGCATTACACACGTTACAAAAAAGGAAATAACGTTTTGAGAAAAAAATAACTGACACTTATTACGGAATCGACAAACATCTCTAGACATTTCAAAGATTTATCTTTGTGTATTGAATTTTCTTTACCGTATTCAATACTTGTAATTAACAATGGTATTGAACATGTTCACCTGTTTAAACTTAGCCGTTGCATTAGTTGTTTAAGCGACAAACAAAACTTGAGGTCCAGCAACTGTCTCCGTATTTTTAGAAATGATAACGACACTGGTTGCCAATTTGTAATTTTGTTCATTATTTGTACCAATTCGTTGACAATTTTACATAAATGTATTAAGTGTTTTTATATTTATTAAGTTTCAATAAAAACGTTATTTCAGTCTTGGTGTATATTCCCCATATGAACAGGAAGTTGCCAAACAATACTCAACCAATAATGAATACAATTTACTATACGAGGAATCGCTCACTTTTGAAGGCATCCATTGGATAAAACAACAAACACAACTTCCAGTTGTAGTGAAAGGGATAATGACTGGTAAGTACCATTGTGATAATAAAATTACAACTAATCAGAATAAAGCATTCATCCTTTATTTGTCAAATCAGACTATATCTTTACTTCACTTGATTCCAAAAGCTTATAAGAATTTTCTTATTCTTATTATATCTTTTAAAGCAAAGTTTTCTGTTTTTATTCAGCCTGCACATGTCATTCTGAACGTTTTTTTATTACCGAATTAAACGTTATATTGTCGGATTCATATGAACCTATAACCGGTTGCATGGTTCTGATAAAAAACAAACATACTAATCCATGTCCGAATCACAATCCAGAATCAAAGCAAAAACTTTTGAACTGGCAAGTTAGGTTAGACACGTGAACTTTCAACAGGGAAGTGAGGCCGGGTGATCCGGAAGGGTAAGCACCTCCTGTTTAGCTCGCTACAATACAATAGTTTTTATAACATTTTCTTATATTAAAAAAGTTCAACATTGTTCGTATTCATTTCAATGATTAGCTAACTGCTTACAGTTACTTTTGAAAGTTAGAATTGAAGGGTTTCCCTTTCTTAATATCTAAACTCTCAAAAATTGTCAGCTATTGTTTTGTTTTATTTAATAAGGTCCTGATGCTAGAGAAGCTATAACACATGGTGCAGATGCAATAATGGTCTCCAATCATGGTGGGCGACAACTCGATGGTGTCTATGCTACGGTAGGTGTAGAAAGTTTCTTCCGATGGGATGGTTGTTTTTAAGAAATACTTTGAAAAGACAGACTAAGACTAATGGAAACGCTATTCTTTTTCAATCTTAATCAGTACAAGTGTGGTAATCTTTCCCCTTCTCCTTAATTCCTTCTTCTTATTATTATTATTATTTAACTTGAGTTTTTTACTTTTTACGTATACTCACTACAAAATGTTTACGTCCCGAGATTGATCCATGAAGTACGAGCTTAATGAAACATAGACTACATCAAACGTTAGTTTATTAAATGTTTTTTTTTACTTATTGTCATATCATACAGATAGATGTCTTAGACGAAATTGTGCGGGAAGTGGAAGGTAGATGTGAGGTATATCTAGACGGTGGTGTCAGATCAGGTACAGATGTACTTAAAGCATTGGCCCTTGGTGCTAGAGCAGTCTTTATTGGACGACCCGCAGTCTGGGGTTTAACTTATGATGTAAGTTACACTCTTCAAAGACAAAACAATTGAAATCTTTTTCAAAGATAATGGGACATAAGGTAAAACCACGATTAAATGGGCTGTCTAGAAATGCCGTTTTTTAAAATGTTTAAACAGATTAGCAAAATATTTCAAATAAAAGTTTGATCTGAAACAAAAATGTATATTTATATGAAATAAACATTATCCTATGAAATAAACAACTATTTTAAAAAAATTATTCGATACAATTAGTGTCAAAGATTTAAGCTTGAAACAATTTTACCACTATCTTTGATTTAACTATCAGTCAACATTATATCATTATCCAGGTAACACAATTCTATATAAGAGAACTATTTGTCAGCTTTACATACTTTTCTTTTGTAGGGAGAAAACGGTGTTTTTAAAGTTCTTGATATTTTAAAAGAAGAGTTGGATATAGCAATGGCTTTATGTGGTAACTACATGTATATTTATTTATTATTTTCTAATAATGTATTTGAACTACATCACTGGTTACTATTAGTATCTGTGTCTAATGTCTGCGTTAAATTTTACTTTAAGATTAAGCTTTGTCGATTATTATAATATTGCGCATTTATCTCTAATATAATGGTTTCAATATTTTACTCTAAACAATGATGTAGACTTATTATTCTTATTATCTTTATTATCTTATTCGGTTCATATCTCAAATACCCTAATCAAAATCTTATTCAATACTACATACGGTACTGAAATCGTTTGCCACACACACACACACACACACCACACACACACACACACGTATATATATATTTCCAGTGATTGACCAACGCTAGGACCTGCTAAAATATCTTAAATAAGGTTGAAACAAGATGTAGTGCTTGCTGGGTTCCTGGTAGAACTTGCTTCATAGACAACTTCGGTATTCGTTATTTTATTTATTACTTGGTAAAATTTATCAACATTGCAAAAATTATTCATTTATTACTTCTCTAGGTCAGACGTCAGTACGGAATCTGGATAAAGATATTGTTTGCCACCAACATTTCACGCCGTCCAAGATATAACTATGGTAGCAGTGATGGAGTCAATAAAAATATTAAATTTCTTTAACTCATCGCAAAAATAATATCGGTTTCAATAAATAGTTTATCATAACAGAATGCAGCGATTTTAACAAAAAGTGTAAATTTGTGCAAACATAAATATTGAAATAAAAATTCGATTGATAAGCAGTAAAAAAGAGCTGGATGTTGCAGTTTCTGGCAAAAGTAATGATATTTAAAGATGAATAACGCTGAATTTGGTAAATATAATGTAGACCCCCTGAAATGTATCCTAATCAAAAACATACCAGTCCAAGACAAAATCACAATCTAAAAGTAGTGTAAAAACTTTGAAAACTGGCTTATTTAGTTAACAACTTGAACATTAAGCAGGAAAATGAGGCCGGGAACACTGGAGGGGTAAGTGCTTTCTGTTTGCTTGCTATATCCGCCACTTGTGTAATCAAAGTGAGAATAAATGGAACTAAGGGGCGTAAAATATATCCAGGATTATTTTTAATTCAGAGACACCATACGTATCTAAATCATTCTGATCACAGACATAAAATTTTTCGAGAGTCTTATTAACCCCAGGCTTGCCGTATCCCAGAGACGACCATTTTTGTTGAGGAGCCTCCTTCATTGTATAAATTTTCCATAGTGGGAAGAAGCTCTACTGTTGCGTGATAACTGTTAAACAAATACACCATGGTCAAGAGACGCAGATATATTGCTCTGAATCAAAGTAAGTAATAGTTTACATCCGCATAGTCTCAAAATTTAGGATTATTAAGAGATAAAAACGGCATCTATATATTTGTATGTGGGGCTGGGTCTGCTTTTCTCCAAATTTAACATGGTTCCGCATAAGGTCTGCTTCATGCATAGTAATAAATACCTAAACATAATTTCAAATACATGTATTATAAAAAAGAAGAGAAACTAAGATCAATTACAATCGAGTAACATAGGTTTAAAAGCAAATATAGAAAATAGTAGCTGAAAAGCCACTGCAACATAAACAACAAAAGGAACGAAAGAAGAACACATGATAAGATAACACATGTTGACACAACTGGTTATAAAAAATAAAAAAGATTTCATATATGGAAATTGGATATAAAGAAAATGGTATCCTGTGGCGCAAACGCCAAAATTAAATTCCATCACATGTATTGTCTATTCACACCTCTTTATGTGGCATTTGCAAAATTTTCTTTATAAAATATTATGCATCGTTTCAGTTCCCAGCATTAATAAATTTAGAAGACCGGTAATGTTTCAATTAATTGTTTAACAATTCCATAATTTGTAATAATTGGTTTTCACCACGAAATACTCCGTAATATTTGTGTTAAACAATTTGGAATCGCATCTGTTTACGTTTTCCCGTCAAACGATGTTATTTCAGGAATTTTGCGACGTTAACATCTTCCAAAACGTGTCACACTTTTAAGCGGTATTGAATGCGTTGCGTTGTACACATACAGGGTGAGGCTCGTAGGAAAACAGTATAATCTAAACACATGTGAACACGAATCGATCAACCCCATCTTATTCCATCTAATCCAGTTTATATTAAAAATAAAGCCTTGAAATTATATTACCTTTATTACGAAAGCTTATAAGCCCATGAATAGAAAATATTAAAAGGCGTAATAACGCGAAATAAAGGCGTTATAACGCCTTCAGAAAGGCGTAATAACGCGAATTGAAGGGCGTTATAACGCGAAATAAATGCGTAATAACGCGAATTAAAAGGCGTAATAACGCGAAGTGAAAGGCGTTATATTGCCTTTTTGTCTATGTATAGAGCAGTCACTTCCCTGGAGAAAGGTTAACAACCCTCACCACAACCTGATTGGTTTTAGTTTGAATTCTTTTAGACAGCTTAAGGCAACTGATTAAACCTTGATCTGTCAAAAATGTCATTTAATCATTGTTAAAAGTTAGTGATTGACAATTGGACAGGAACTATTTAATAAATAGCCATGTGTATATTGCCAATGTTTATATTTCATATTACTTTAGATTTTCATCCCCATAAATGAAATAAAAAAACTTTAACATTGAAAAGAAACCTTTCTTTGTGTTTTACTGAAATAGTATGTTCATTTCAGCGCAGGATAGGATGATGTGTGTTTTTTTTAATTTTCATAGAAATAATACATATAAAACAGGTTATTACATTACATATAGTTATGCAGGAAACACACACACACACACACACACACACTGTATGTAAGGGGGGTGGCAGAGACTAAACCCCAGGACCTCCACATCATAATGGTAGGCATATTAATTTTGCGTTATAACGCCTTTTAATTCGCGTTTTTACGCCTTTATTTCGCATTATAGCGCCTTTATTGCGCGTTATTACGCCTTTTAAGTTTCTATTTATTCATGAGCCTAATAGGCTTTCGTACTTTATAGACAGGTTTGATTGTATCTTTAATATTTAAGAGTAATATTGCGTAACGGTCCATAAACCTCACTGTAGAAAGAGAATTAACATTCACAATAGGATAGATAGGCAAACAATATTGACATGTCCGCTTGACCTTTCATTAGGAATATTCATATAGGAGGTTCCAACCAATACATAGGTCGCGTTAGGATTCGCAGATAATACATATACGCATTGCCTATGGTTAGTGTTCATACCATATAGACGAAATAATACACACATGATCCCTATTACTTAATTCACTCGTCCATAATGAATATTTAAATCAAAGGTCAAGCAGACAGGTTAATGTTGTTTGCTTATATAAACACCCGTCTTATCTTTTTACCTTACCACCTCTAGCTCATACCGATTAATTATGAATACAAATATGGATATATGTAAAAGATATCATTGTGTTCAGGATTTCCATCAGGAAGCCAAGCGTTTACTAAGTAAAACAACTTATGATTATTTGAAAGCTCCAGCTAATGACGGGGTAACTTATGTAGAAAACGTAGAGGCATTTAAAAGGTATGTTCAAGGTCAAAATAAATTATTCGCTGTAAAGATCGAGACTTAGTGTTGAATATGACACAAATACTTGAAATTTCATATGTCTTTTCAGAACATGTTTTATCATATTTTGAATATTTTTTGCAAATATTCTCAGCTTCTTAATTTTTTTCTTTTAATTTATATGAATAAATTTTAATAAACTTTTTCGAAATAAGTTTGTTGAGAAATAAATACTTGTTCGCTTGCAGTCTCGTTTTAAAAGTAATTATTTAAAAATACTATTTTTCTACCTACATGGTTTGACAGTAGTTGAGAGTTAAAATCTAGCAATTAATTGAAAGGTAGCCGTTGTCCCTCTAATATGTTGACATGGCATATTCGACAAGTTATTCAGAACTGGCCCCGGTTTCACAATCATTCCTTAGCTAAGATTTTCCTTAACTTAAATTTAGCAAATTTTGATACTCTCTTTTTGGAACTATTGATGAATATTTTTGTCAAAACTAAATGCAAATGGTTTAATCTTGAGGTCATCTTAAAAATAACACCTTAAATTTCCGAATATCTTTAAAGCTAACAAAATTATGAAGATTTGAAATTTTGCAAGATTTTAGTTAAGGAAAATCTTAGCTAAGGAATGATTGTGAAACCGGGGCCTGGGTTCTGATTGGCTGATACGCATTCACGCAATACGGGTTTATACAGGTGTATATATTCCTAACCAGTATACGCCATGTACTTGTTTATGGAAGGACAATGGGTAAATAATAAAATAGCACGAACATCAAAATAAAGAATAAAATTCATTTATTACACTTGCTTGGCATAGAGCGACAAAATTTTAAATTTAATGTTTTAAAACTACATAATCTTCAAACTCATATACCAAAGCCGAGATTTTTGTCTCAAAAGATGAAATTATTGACGATAAAGCATTTTACTACGTGATACTCATCATCTGAATTCAGATGCGCATCTGATAAAAACTTGTTTCATTTGAATTTTAGAATTAATATACGAAATTTTAGGCAACATCGGTATTCCTGAATGAATAAGTGATTGGACTATAATGATACTCGAGGGCGGAACGTGAACTATTACATGTTATATGCGATTTGTTTTATACCAAAGTTTTGTGAGCATAAAAGTCTTTTATCTTTGGATTATTTGAACGTTCCGTCACTTAACGTTTATATCACTATATTGACTTATCATCACAATATTGTTGATAAATATGATGTCTCTATATAGGTAAACAACATTGACCTGTCCGTTTGACCTTTGATTTAAATATTTATTATGGACGAAGAAATTTAAGCGTGTATATTTCGTATACCTGATGTGAACACTTATCATGGACAATGTGTATATGTATTAACTGCGAATCCTAACGCTATTTATGTATTGAGTGGACCCTCCGATATGAATATTCCTAATTAAAGGTCAAACGGACAGGTCAATGTTGTTTGCCTATACCCTATAATTATCCTGGATGCTATTGACGTCCCATAGTTTCATGTTCCTTTCATTTACGTGTAGCTAGCTTAACAAAAGATGCCTACCCTTCTGAAGCACCCAGGGGCACTTCACAGGAGGAAGTTCACGTATTTAACTGAATTTGTCAGCTAACAAACTGTAAGATTGGGGTTATAATTTGAACATGAATAGTTATTTTTATTTTTTCATTTTTACAATTCAACGTTCAAACTAATTACTTATGCAATGCGTAACGCTATATAGAGTTCTATATCCAGGTTCAATTTACCGGTATTAACATTGTTTTGATTTTGTCGCTCTTTTGTAGATATAAATTTCGACCTAAAGTACTTCGTGATGTTTCTAGAAGAGATTTAAGTACTTCATTGCTGGGTGAAAAAGTGAATCTGCCAATAGGTATTACACCATTTGGCCTGACTAAATTGTTTAATTCTGAAGGTGAAGTGGCGCTAGTGAAAGGTAACAAAGTTCTTGTTTCATTTATAATGCACTTGATATAGATGTCTGCCTCTGATGAAATTTCTAACTAAATTTTTCTAGTTTTCAAAGTTTTTCGTTGTTTTGTTTTTTGTTGTGATTTTAACATGGACTGGTATGTTTGTTTCTGATTGGTATGACCATTGGATATTTTCTTTAGTACTACATACATTTTCCAGAGAGTACAAAAACGTATACAGCTTGACATCAATGTTTAGTTTTTATATTTTTATATTTTGTGTATTGTTAGACTTTTGTCATAATTCAGCATGTAACACTTAAATTACTAGAAATGATTTTAAAATCGAGCACCTAATTTGTTTGATGGTTGAAAGATATGCAGGATTTTAGATAAATCAAAAAAATCAAACAATACTAAAAAATCGAAACATTGAATAGATAGAAACGACATGCTGTGATGTCATAAAAACATGTTGTTTCGTCTATTAATATAATTAAAGAATAAATTACACACGTGGCGGGTGTAGCTAGCTAAACAGGAGGTGCTTACTCTTCCGGAGCACCCGGTCTCACTTCCCTGGTGGAAGTTCGCGTGTCTAACCTAACTTGTCACTTCCAAAGTTTTTACTTTGCATCTGGATTGTGATTCGGACATGGATTAGTATGTTTGTTTTTGAACATTCCTTTCAAGCAACAGAAAAAGTACAGACGTGTTATATACAAAACTCTGGCTCGTCCTGTTCTGTGGAAGAAGTAAATATGGCGTCACCTTCTAGTTTGAAGTGGATACAAGTGTATATATACAAAAACAGGGAAATCACGAGCCAGTTATTAAAAAGAGCAGAAAAGCTTGGATATAAAGCGGTAGTCTTTACTGTTGATGTACCGGTGGTTGGAAGGAGGATTGGATACTTAAGAAATAATTTTAGCATTGAGGGGTAAGTATTAAATCGGTAGATTTAAAGTACCTGGCCCCGTTTCACAATCATTCCTTAGCTAAGATTTTCCTTAACTTAAATCTGGCAGATTTTGGTATTCAATTTTTGGAACTAATGATAAATACTTTTGTCAAAACTAAATGAAAATGTTTTAATCTAGAACTTATCTTAAAATTGACACCTTAAATTCCTGGATATTTTGAAAATTAACAAAATTAAAAAGATTTGAAATTTTGCAAGATTAAAGTTAAGGAAAAACTTAGGTAAGAAATGATTGTGAAACCGAGACTAGATCTAGGGTACTTGGTATTATTTGTTTCATTGTATGTAGTTCAATTTATTAGTATGGATTCAAACAGCCGGTTAACTTCGTTTAATTGTATTGCGCTTTTAGTTTAAACAATATTTATTAAATGAATATAATTTCACAAAATTAAAGATTACAAAATATAAGTTGGGATTCTGAAACTAGAATTAAATTCTTATATTAATCAGTCTCCCACAACTGCATATACAATTAATATTATGTGGAAAGTAATACTATTTGACAGAAATGATGAAAAAAAGAAAGAACATATATATATACAAACAAGAAGGAAAAGCAACATAAGCAAAGGATGGTATAATGTTTATGTCAAATATGTAATATACATGTACAATTGTAAGAGCATTACAAATTCAAAAGCAATATTAGGTAAATCGTTTAGAACGTATAATGTAAGATTGTACTCTCTTAAACAATTCAATATTTTGTTGTAAAGTGAAATCTTGACTACCATAAAGTAAAATTTGACATGTAACATGGTAAGGTATAGAATCAATATAATTGTTTCTGATAGTTGTGTAAAGCGGGCATTCGAAAAATAGTGTAAAGTTGATTCTACTTTATTATTGTATTCCGAAACGGCCGTCTAGTGCTGTAAAATTAAAACTGGTATAATATGTAATTTAAACCCCTGAGCCGATATCTCTGCTGGTGGCTGGTGCCCCGAGGATATCACAAACTCAGTAGGCAATAATTTCGTATTATTGTCAGAAATATACTATAATTGTCTAAATTTCCTGCAAGTTAAAATTTGACATTTCTAAAAAACTAAGGTATATTCCCTCATGCAAAGTATTTCCTTAGCTTAATTTGGTAAAATATATTTTGGTCCTTTTGGTAGCTTTTCAACATCTTCAAAATAATTTTGGTTTCATAATTTTGGTCCAAGCACTACTGATGAGGAATTGTATTCCGAAACGGCCGTCTAGTGCTGTAAAATTAAAACTGGTATAATATGTAATTACCACAAAGGCAGTTAGGGTTATCAACAATGTTTTTTCCGTATAAGTGTTGTTTTAAAGAGCTACATTTCATTCGCAATCTTGCATGGTGTATTTGTCCAAGGCGGTCTCCTACTAAAAAATACTCGGGGACTTTTTCAAGATTTTGATTAAGGTAATTTCGGAAACTACTGAGAGAGGATTGTCTGATTGTAAGTGGTATGTTATTCCATTCCCGAACAACAGATGGGATAAAGGACTTAAAGTAAGATTCACTATTACAAGGGATTGATAACACGTGATCTTGATGGCGGGTATTGTAAGAGTGTATTGCGCTTTTGGTTTGTTTTTAAGCTACATTTTCTATAATAGAAGTTTTAAACACAACCAAGAACACAAAACACTACAAGTACATGTAAATCATACGACAAAGTTAAACAAGACAATGAAGACAAAACTAAATTATGAAAGACGTTTAGTTAGTGAATTGCATTCTGAAATTAAGGAAATTGAGAGCTTTAAAAGTCATTGAAAGTACAAAATATACATCTATATGGTTTTAATTACGCTTGCAAAAAATTATAAATTTCCAATGAATGGACATTTTATTGACTCCGTTAAGTAAAATACAATTACAAGCGAGAATACTAAGGTACCTGTATGTACGAAAGAACTGTGTCTGTAACTCGATAAGTTTTGTCCCGAGTTATTTAAAATCATTAACGTTAGTCAAACCTTATTTTGTTGTGATGCGTTCTTCGATGTTTTATTTATATGTAAACCTTAATAAAATAAGAGCATTTAGGTTTGATGTAATATTATAGCATTATGATTATAATCCATCCAAAATCTGGAATTTTGTTATCTTTGATCCTAATATATTCAGTCCAGCCTGCCTTAAAGGTCACCTCGGTATAAGGACCACATGCTTATACTTGCCAGTGGAATTTTATCCCAATTGTTCTATATTCATATTATTTGAACCTGTATATGAAGACCACCTCCCATAAAGGCAACTTTTACTGGTTCCCTTGGGTGGTTTTTATAGACAGGTTTGACTGTATTGGTAAGTTGGTTGTTGAATCGGGTCTTGCAAAGCACATGTTCAATATTTTTTATACACACGTGGCGGGTGTAGCTAGCTAAACAGGAGGAGCTTACCCTTCCGGAGCACCCGGCCTCACTTCCCTGGTGGAAGTTCACGTGTCTAACCTAACTTGTCAGTTCCAAAGTCTTTACTTTGCTTCTGGATTGTGGTTCGGACGTGGATTGGTATGTTTGTTTTTGGTTATATTGTTCTGTTTTATATATTTAAATAGTCTTGGGGTCAATTTACCATTTGAAGAAATAAATGCCAGGAAACGCTGGAAGAGAAATGAACACAACCTGACATACGATCCTTCACTGACATTCCAGGATATTAGCTGGGTAAAACAACACACTAGCCTCCCGGTAGTCGTTAAAGGAATTATGACTGGTTCGTATCATTAAAATGAACACAAATGAAGTACAAATGATTAAAGCATATCACACCGGGAGGAGCGGGCATCGATAAAAAGAGCTACCTTCAACTCAAGCGGATCCAAAAGTTCCATTCAGTTCTTTAAGACTTTAACACTTACCCTTCCGGAGCGGCCGACCTTGCTGGTTTAAGTTCACGTGTTTAATATGATTTGTCAGCTGTCACTTTGCTTTGGCATAGTTATTTGGACATTAATGGTGTGATTTTATAATAACAATGACAAAATAAAATTACATATTCGCATGTTTCGCAATTGAATATATTAATAAAACAATTTGTAATACATGTATTTAAATTGAGTAGGTGCTGATGCAAAGGAAGCGCTTAAGTATGGAGCTGATGCAGTAATGGTTTCAAACCATGGCGGACGGCAACTTGATGGTGTTCATGCCACTGTACGTTTTTTTCAATTACTAACAAATCTTATTTTGTTTTGATTAAAAAAGAGAACACACAATACATATCACCCAAATTCACTAATGGCGCTCAATCATGTGCGTGGTGTTTTTCTACGTTTTAAATGTTTTATTTGCAGCCATTTTGTATTTCAAACTGACGACCACAATCATCTGTGACTGGCAAACTGTATCGTGGCTTTACTAATGTTTATATTGTTTAACTAGGAAGTGACAAATGGTGTAAAACGATACATACGTTACTGACGCCATCTACAGTTTTTTGTGTAATTGGCTTATGACAAACACATTTCGATCCATTGAGAGTATAAATTGGTTTTTTGTTACTTAATTTATAGCCACAACCATCTAAAAATTATATCGGGCAAGTTTCTTTCTTTATATTTTGTTCATATGCAAAGAATACATACGTGACCACATACAATGTTCATTCAAAAGTGAACTTAAAAACAATATGTATACATTAATTCAAGCTCATTTTATTTCATCACAACATTGATTATAACAGAACGCATCCTATATTATACATATATGATCGCAAACTCTCTTATTTACCATTTTGTATACTCCAACGGAAAGTTCGAAAACAAGTGATACATACGTTACTAGATGATTTATTTCATCATTTGTCAAATATTAAACAGTATACCAGCACGTAATATCAGAACACATACTTGCACATAATTTTACAGAAATTCTACCAATAAAATAACATTGTAGCGAGTGTTACCAGGCTCAGTTAACCATTATCGATACATACGTTACCAATACATACGTGACCGACTTTATATAAAATAGTACGAAACTATCAGCCACGTGGTGTTTTGACTCTGCATAGTTGCGAATAAGTTGTGAGCCCGCCATTCTTCAAAACTGAAGGTCAATTGTATTAGAAGTAATGTATTTCTTCACTTTACAAATTTAAGCGGATGCTGTGTTAATAAGGTATGTATTATATTTTGATTTACAAGTCTAAAAGCTTTAAGGCAACGTTATTATAGTAGAACAATGTGTCATATTGATTATATGAAAGTGCTTATTTAAATGTATAATGTCATCCATGTTATTGAAGGATGCAAACAAATGGATACATACGTTACTGGCGGTAACGTATGTATCTGGTTTTTATATTGTTTTTATTTAATATTTATCCGGAGATATCTTTATGTAGCTAAATATTGAAGTTAAAAAATAGAATTATAGTAGTTTTAACGTCGGATATTGCAGCTTTGTATCTATTTTTCAATGTTTATGATGGCAAATTTATTGATACGGTAATAAAGCCATATGCTCAATAAAATCATTTTAGTTAATTTTTAGTTTTTCATTTTACGAATGCGTATTGTATCAACAAATTATTATATAAAGTTATGAAATATTTTTGAAAATAAAATACCTTAGTAAATGAACATACAACAATCCTAACCTTATCAGAGATGTTATTGTTATCGGTAACGTATGTATCGATACAAACGTGACAACTGTATTTTGTCTTTCAGAATGGGTAAATCAAGAAGTGAAATACAAAAGACATATAGAGAACGTAAGAAGGTACAGGGCCAGAATTTTTGGAGAAAGAACGATTACGACAGAAACAATATTACACTCCAGCAGCCGAACTTTCAAAAAGAAAGAGAACAGAAAGAAACTTAAAGAACAAGTTCAGAAATCGTCTGTCACGGCTACGTAAAAGGCAGCAGGATGAAACATCAAATATTGGCGAAACTAGTGGTTATAGAGCGCAACGGATCAAGTGGCAACAGAAAATGAAGTACAAGTGCGTGACCGCCGAGTATCTAGCCCGCTGATAGTACAGTTGCCAGCAATTAGGAATGCAGCCAAATCCAAGGGTTTAAAAACTGTCAGAGGCAGAGCCTTGGCACGATAAAAGTAAGGAAACTAAAAGAAGACCTCCAAGCACTTAGGAAGAAAGTTAAAACTCGAGATAGAAAAATTTTACTCATGAAAACAAAACATTCCAAGCAGAATAGGCAACATCACAATGCAGATCTAACTCCTAACAAGCAGACAGAAACTGATATGAATAATTTAAAACTAACTCCAAAGCGTAACAAAATTGTGCGCAGGAAACATATGATAGCAAACACAGTAATGGCCGAAATCAAAGTTGCGCGGGAATCAACATCGGCCAGAAAGCGCCAAAACTTACATCGTATTGTGTCTGGCAGAATTGCAAGGAAATACAGATGTTTGAGTCACATAGAAAGGACTACAGGATTGTCACGTAAATCACTTGCAAAAGTATTCGATAAAAACTTGAGAGAGTCGTATTTGTAAATCCCGAATTATGAGAGGTCATATAATTAAATTCCTTGCTCGTGATGATAACAGCCGTATGCAACCCGGAAAAGGAGACGCCAAGAAAACCGAGTCAGGTGAAAAACAACAAACAAGAGTTTTAACAGATTACATGAAAAATCTTATGATAAGTATATATCAGAAAATCCAGGTTCAAATATCTCTCTCACAACGTTTCAACGTTTAAGACCAAATAACATTCAGCTTACGTCATTTATTTCAAGAAATACAGTGCGTTCACCACCAAAATATGGCTTTGAAGGTTCAAGCTATTAGGAAAACTGGAATTAAGATATCACATAATCCAGAAGCTTTGATTTCACGCCAAGATGAAATAGATCAGATATTGGAGAACTTACCAGAAAGTATAAGCTATAAAGTCTGGAAAAAAGTTGAAGTTGAGCTTGGAAAGATGCGAATGAAGGTTATAGAAAATAAAAGCGATCCAGATGCATTCAGAAATGAAATTAAGTTGCAACTGAAATCATTTGCAGAACACGTCTTCCGAGTTAAAGAACAATACAATCAAGTCAAGGCACTCAAGGATAACTTACCAGACGATGAAATGATGCCTCAAATAGATTTCGCCGAAAATTATGCTTGTCGATCATTAAACGAAATCCAAACTGCCTACTGGAACCAATCAATGGTCACCCTTCATCCTATAGTGGCATATTATACAGAATCGTCTGAACTAAAGCATCAAAGTTTTGTTGCTGTCAGTGACGAAATGTCCCATTGCTAGTTCAGTGTATGCTTTTGATAAAGTTATGCCATACTTGAAGCAGATTAAACCAAATCTAAAAACAATACATTACTGGACAGATTCTCCGTCTAGCCAGTACAGGAACAAGTACATCTTCAATATAGTAGCCAACCATAGCAGTGAATATCAAGCTGAGGCAAGATGTAATTATTTCGAGGCCGGTCACGGAAAAGGTCCCTGCGACGGGCTTCGGGGAACCGTAAAACGAATGGCAGACGAGGCGATAAGGCAAGGGCGCACAGTCATTCAAGATGCCCCGGAATTCTTTGCTTGGGCGGACAATTCATCGATGAAAGGTGTGAAGTTTCTGTATGTTTCCAAAACTGAGACACAGCTGAAGCAGAGCATAATGAGTTCAACACAAATCAGGCCTCTGAAGGGAACTATGAAGTTACACGCAGTTGGGGCAACAAAAGACAACGAGACCTTAATGACAAGGGAAACTTCTTGTTATTGTGCTGTTTTTTGACCAGAAACTTTTGCGATAGCTGGTTGAAACAAACAATATCGAAAACAGCACAAAAGTCATCGACAACAATGGTAGACATGGAAACAACAGACAATGACAAACCCGATGAACAAATCGACAATAAAACTCAAAGCACAGAGGATCCTGTTTTTGTACCCAACGTTTTTAAAATAGATGAGTTTGTGGCTGTTATTTACGACAAACAGTGGTATATCGGTCAGATTGTAGACAAGGATATTGATGATGGTGATTAAAAAATCAATTTCATGACACGCGCAAAAGGGATGTTTAGATGGCCACAAAATGAAGATCGCATTTGGGTACAACCTAGTGACATACTCTGTAAAATACACTCCCTGTCTCCATCCGGAAAATCTATGAGACTATTTAAACTTTCGGAACAAGAACACGATAAAGTAACCGACATGTTCACTTACAGAAGTGTTGACTAACGCATTCAATACATACGTTACCTAATTATACATAATTACATATATTTTTATGCGTAGAAGTCTTTGAATTCTACACTATCAAAAACCAAAACACAATAAAATCACCGACATATTTGTGCGATATATACACCATTTTTACAGAACGTTACCAGCTATACTCATCATTGCACTGTAACCACTGTATTAAATACATACGTTACCGCACATATTTGAAATGTTAAGACAATTTTGTGTTTCTGAACCCATGTCTCTTTAATAGTTCTATTGTTTTCTCCCATTGATTGTTGTTCACATGTTTTAAATGATGTTCTTTGTTTTATTGTTTGGTTTTAAAATGATTTTTCAATTTGACTTTGTGCCTTGCTAATCATCAAACTGGTGAAAATACAATTATCCAGAAAGGGGTCAGATATTTTCTTAATCTGTTAAATTATAACCTAAATGGTACATTTGTATATATATCAGATCCTAATAGTTTCATAGATAATATAAACTGTTCCAAATCTGCAGATTGACCATATATGCTACATACTGATACATACGTGACTTTATACTACTGGACAGACAATTGAGATTAAATAATACTAATTAATTATACCCGATAGAAACATTAACCTCTATTGAAAACGAATATATTACTCTTCAATGTGTTTGTATTTTGAGTTGTTTTAAATGTAAA
Source organism: Anadara kagoshimensis (assembly GCA_021292105.1). NCBI lineage: Eukaryota > Metazoa > Mollusca > Bivalvia > Arcoida > Arcidae > Anadara > Anadara kagoshimensis. The sequence goes on along the minus strand of CM037858.1, from coordinate 21,704,939 downwards.
TGTGCTTTTGTTGTTCTTGTTCGACCCTAAAATGTTTTTGTTAATAAGATGTTTAGCAAAGAAAAGAACCCTTGTCTGTGTATTCGGTCACTTATGAAACAGAATCCTGAAAAATATTTGTAAGAACTGGATATTATCATTGGCAATACTACAATGAATAAAGAGAAACCATTTAACAATTCTTCACCAATGAATATTGGTAGTATACAGAAAACAAAAGTTAAGGTCACGCCTATAACGTATGTATCGTCGTTTCTAAATGTTGAATCAATACCTTTGGATATGGTCAAATTTTTTAAGGTCTGGAAAAACTGGTGCTATTGATTTTTATGTATTTGTCCAGAAAACACTCTTATTTTTTATAAACAATCAGTTTGATTATCCACAAGTAACGTTTATTTTTTCTCATTTTTGAAGAGGCAGTTGAGCTCTTTTACTGAATATTAGTGATATATACATATCAGACAGATTGTTTGAAATATCAAAAAGTTCTACACTTAATGTTTTAGCTAATGATGAAGAAATACTAAATCTCTGGAGTTTTTGTATAGATTAGATTACGATCCCGTTATTCTAAATAATTATGTTTTAATGCTAAGAAAAATTATAAGTTTTAACCAGTTTTTAATGGTACCAAATGACATGCCATAACGTTTGTGTGTTACTATTGCTGCCATTGTAATTTTGTTGTTTTACAGTACAAAAAACGTTATTTTAATAATGTTCTGAGAATTCTAAACGTACAAGTCTCCACACAAATGTAATAAGTTATTGATAACGTTCTATACAGGCGAGCCGTTTTGATTTTAGCCACAAATTCCAATATAACGTCTTAAATTTCAGAAAGTTACGCATAAGTAAAAATATCGTTAAAATGAAAGAATACAATTTGCGAACTAGATGCGGACTTAGATAAATGTTACTGAAAGCATAGTATGCAAGTCTGCATGTAGTTCGCAAATTGTATTCTTTATTTCTTGTTATTTGTTTTTACTATGCTTTCAGTAACATTTATCTATCTCCTAAATTCGCCAAGAGCAAACTCAAACGAAATATACAAGAAATGATTAATGTATACTGGAAACCCTGACTATAAATTATTTACAGATAGATGCACTAAGCGAGGTTGTACGAGAAGTTGGCGGTAGGTGTGAGGTATATCTAGACGGTGGTGTCAGATCAGGTACAGATGTACTCAAAGCATTGGTTCTTGGTGCTAGAGCAGTGTTTATTGGAAGACCAGCAGCCTGGGGTTTAACTTGTGCTGTAAGTTTTACTTTCTTTTGCTCCAATTTTTTCCCCCTTTTTATTGCTTGTTTTACAAATAAATCAATAAATCAACTTCAAATACTCAATATTTGCAATAATGCAAATTTCTTGAATCACATTTGTTCGCCAGTCACAGAAAAAACATTTCATTTTTAACAATTTATGTCTAGTGTGGAGATTATTCAGACTCAATTTTAACATATCGCATATTGTTTTTCTTTCTCAGGGAGAAAATGGCGTGATCAAAGTTTTAGATATATTAAGAGAAGAGTTAGATATAGCGATGGCTTTATGTGGTAACTATATTTAAAGTATTTGTCCTATTTCTTTTACTGTTTAAGGTTGTGAATGTGGGCAATTGAACTACACCACCATTACATTAAGTGCCTATCGATATAAAGAATTTTTAAACATTGATCGAGCTGAGCAGATATTGTAACGATGGTAGTAAACTGCTATAGTCTTTTCAGGCAAACCGAATAAAATGTTACTAACGATGTTACTCCTAGCCTGACCTCCCAGGACAAAGTTCATGTGCAACTATTTTGTCAGTTTTCAAAGTTTTTACTTTGTTTTCTTGGGATTGTGATTTTAATATGGACCAGTATGTTTGTGTAAGATATCAATTAATCCAAAACAAATATACCAAATGTTGTAACTTTGAAGCTGGCAAATTATGTTAACTTCCACAAGGGAAGTGAGGCCCGGTCCTCTGGAAGGGTACATAAATCTACACCAGCCACATACAATTAAAGGAACATGGAACTATGTGACGTCAAATAAATCCAGGGTAATCATGGACACAGAGACATCAAACTTATCAATAATACACCATAAGCTGGAGAAGCAGATAGATTCCTGCATACAAAAGTATGATGGAAAATTAAGTTATCACATTTGTCATACAGCTCCATGTGTAGCCTTTCATAGGAGTCATAATTGAAGCACACGTCCATTTTTATCACATAACATACACAGACATCCTAAAAGTTTTGAGGTCCCCTTAAATGTAGTCCTTAATTTGTAGTTTACAAACTGACGTTCAGTTATAACCTACCACTCGTTTTGGTTGTGCATATATTATATATGCATTTGCAAAAGCCATAAATTGATAATTTTTGTAAATTTTTTAGGTCAGACGTCGGTACAAAGGCTTGATAAAGATATTGTATGCCACCAACCGCAGTTCACTTCATCAAAATTATGAGGATTTGACCAGAGTTATATGTAACATAACCAATCAGCAGACTTTTAAATTGTTCTTATAATGATGGTGTTGAATAAAAATGCTAATAAGTGGTAAATGGTACTAAGCATTTTGCTGATAGTGAAATTCAAAAGAATAGCCAGACCTTGCTTGTAACATACAGTTGATCACCAGAAAATACCAGGCGAGCATTTATGGTGACTACAGGTGTCTAGTCTTTCAAGACAAGAGAATTGTGTAAAGGAACTACTGATATAGAAAATTTACTATTTGCATAAAAAAAGAAAGCACAACACACATTGTTTTAGTAGTAAAAACTGATTTAATTTGAACATAATTATAACAACTGCATGATTGTGGAATTCAAATATGGCACATACAAAAAATAAAAATTACCAAAAACACCTATCATAACAGAATATTTAAAAATCATGATTAAATTAATTGCTTTAAGATAAATATTGTCAGCCAATGAGCTGAAACATTATGTCTATCCTATCTATTATCATAATATATCGACCAATAAAAAAACATAACAGACAAGTCAATATGGACAAATCAGTTTATGACTAAATTTCTACTGACCAATCAAGAAATAGATCAAATTTGATTTCCATCAATCAATACCATTAACAAAAGTAGATTAAAAAGAACCAATAAAATATTGTAGACTAGAACAATATTGACGAACCAACAACAGAAACTGGGTTTAATAGGACCAATCAAGAAATTGGTCAGATTAAATAGACCGATGAAAAAATCAAACAGGGTGGATAAAATTAGAACTTATATTTTATTAATCGAGAAATTTATTGACTACATATCTGAAAACCACATTTATAAGATTGAGCACCATATATTTTATCCCTTTGTCTATAAAGATATCTACATCAAATCTATTTGTAGCTAACATCCTAATTATTTGTAGTTAGACCTATTTTGATTATTCATATATATTCAATATGCCATATTTAAATTAAATTCACATCAAACAGAGGCAGTTAAACAGTAAATTAAGTATTAACTAGCTAACTGAAATCCTCTGAACAAAAAAGAAATGTTATATATTTTTCAGAACATCCAAAATGCTCTACAGTTTCATTAATTTTTCTGTATGACTTACTTTGACTTATTTCCGTTTCTCCTCTAGAAGAATCAGGACGTTTACAAGTCCTTCTGTATACTTCTAGTATATTGGTACAGGTAAACAACATTGACCTGGCTGTCTGACCTTTAGTTTAAATATTCATCATGAACCAGCTGCATTTATGTTTAGGAAACACAAGTTAATAATGGTAAACACTATTTTCACATAATAAACAAAAACTAGATAAGTACAACACTATCCATATGCTGAGTGGATTCTACTGTATGAATGAAAGGTCAAGTGGGCAGGTCAATGTTGTTTGCTTATATAGGTAAACAACATTGACCTCTCTGTTTGACCTTCATTAAGAATATTCATATATGAGGGTCCATCTAATAAATGGGTAGTGTTTATATTCAAGTTAATACATACACATTTGCACAGGTTTTATCTATTTGGTGAGTATATCTCATGATGTATACAGAATAAAACCTGTGTTCCCTTACATTGATGTACAGTAAAACCTCGTCATAATGCCCCTCGATAACTTTGCCACCTCGCTTATTGCCACACTATTTTGAAGTCCCAAAATCCATTTTGTTTATGTTTTTCTTTATGAGGCTCCCTCAATTTATCGCCAAACCCCTTTATAACGCCAAAATATGACTGAACAAATGGTGGCGATGAATCGAGGTTTTACTGTACTTCGTCCATGATGAAGATGTAAATGAAAGGTCAAGCAGACAAGTCGAATTTATCTGCTTATACATAGCATTTTTACAATTAACTATTATCTGTAAACACTTAAGTAACAGGAGAAGCCATCACACCAAAAAAGAAACTGGACTTCTTTTTTACTGACTTTTTATTGCAACATTTTACTGATCCAGTTTCCTTATCACGTGACTGGACTGGGAACTTATATCAAACTACATTTGATTACATATACTTTAACAAAACAAGTCATTAATTAAATATAAATTATCAAGTTAGCCACTTCACTTAATTTATATTTAACTTGGTGAAATGAAACTTTTTAAAAAAATGTACTTTGGTCACAAATTAGTACACGTATGTTTTTTTGTATTTTAATGTTTTCAAAATACAAGAAGGTATCCATTACTTATTTATGTACTATGAATTTTTAGTTTAGAAGTGTCAAGCCTGTTTTTAATATTTCATTTTAAAAAAAATTGAAGTCAAACTAAATTAAACATTAATATACTACTATCAAATTTGAGTTTTTTCACAGTTATTGTTTAAAAGATTAACAATTTGAAATTTACAAAGATTGGATAAAGAAATTAATTAAAACAGTGCTTAAATGACCAGGAAAATTAAAACAAATTCTATGGTAGTTTCAACAAAGCAAGAAAAAAGACTAAACACACCAAACAAAGATACTATACAAAAAAAACAAAAAAAAAACAAAATAAATTGTAAATACTAATAATAACACCAGTTATCAAATCAAAAATGAGACTAAAAGTCTTCAATGTTAGTAGTGTAAAGCAGTTGAATTAACAAATACCTAAATTAAAAATTAAAACCCTTGGTAAAATTCTAAATATATAAACGGATATGAATACTCTAATGCAAATAACAAAAACTCATAAAATATATATATATATATGTAGACAATATTGCACTTAGTCCAATATTCTGCCGATACAAAATGAATAAATAAAACTAAAATCAAGTAGATTGTCTTAAATCTATAATTGGGACATTCGATTATTCTGTAACACTTTACCATGTTACATAGCCATATCAAAAAGGTGCTCCATATGAATGTTAACATTCAATTGTTTAATTTGAAAGAAAATGTACTTCTACCAACAAGTACCGGTTTACTTCTACCAACAGGTACTTCTACTAACAGGTACTTTAAAAATGGTTACTTTTAGAAATAAGTACTTCTAGGAAAATGATTAAGTACTTTTAAATTAGGTATTTCTAGCATCACAAACCATAAATGTAGTGCAAGCTGCTATTTTTGTTTTAATTTTTGTCTCAATTTTTTAACTGCTTTGGTTATTCTAGCAAAACGTGTCCAATTTTGACTTCAGAGCATTCGAATTCCTGTATACTTATTGCTTATTAGAGAATGTAACAGAAATGAGAGCTTACTTTGGTAAATGCCGCCAAGTTTCTTATCATTAAAAAACGTTAAATGGAAACATGAAATTTGTAAAATTAATAACAAATGCTACTGGCCAAAACTTCACAACCAATGTTGATGTCAGATATGCGGAAATGTTTAATGCCACGATATGCAGAATCAAAACATAGAATTTTGTTCCATTTTTAAAACCTGTATTATTGCCCAATCAAATAATTAACATTACAGTTAGTCATACAGGCATAAAATATAATTACAATATTAAACAGTGAAACCTGCTATAGGGACCACCTCTACATAAAGAGTATCCATTCATTAAAACGTTAAACCAAGACCGGTTTGCAAATTGGTAGACAGGCCACATGTGAACGTTAAACTCGGACAATCAACATTAAAACAAGTGCTTCAGATTTCAACCAAACAGAACCCTCGATATAAAGGCCACCTTCAGATTTCAACCAAACAGAACCCTCGATATAAAGGCCACCTTCAGATTTCAACCAAACAGAACCCTCGATATAAAGGCCACCTGTCTATAAAATCTATACTTATGAGGTCCTGTGGGTGGTCAGTATATACAGGATTTACTGTATAATCTGTCCAATCAAATACATCAGATTGGAACACATGACATGAATGTTGCAGTAATTGTACTCGACTTGTATGTGGCAGTCAATCAACTAAAAATATGATCTACCAGTTGCTGTTGAAAATAATTATTGCTGCAAAAAAAGGCAATGGAGAAAAAAACCTTTTTATTGGACTAGTTATAAAATGTAAATATGACTTAATGGACAAAATAAAAAAAAACAATGTAAAATGTAAACAACACGCAAGTAAATAACTCAATTTATCACCAGTTGTTAAAATTATGAGATTCTTCACTTCATCACATATCACTGTGATTTAATTTGTTAACCTGCTCTTACCTGTAAATGTAAATGGAAGGACTAAAAAACATAAGAGAAATCCCATTATAGACAAAATGGGGTTCCAATGGTAAAATAAATCAAAACCGCAATCACAGATGTAATTTAAAACAAGAAATTATTCACAAAAACACGTAAAACATTTTTTAAAGGATTTTCATTAAAAGAAAACAATTTCTACATCTAAGCACCATAGATAATATTAATTATCATGCACATAAAGTTAATAAACATTTCTATTGAATAACAGTCAAACTACCCTAAACTCTGCTGTAACAATAGTAAAAGAAAAAATCTTAGCACACCTTAAAACATTTATAATACATATTTTACTGTATATAATCCACATACTGTAAAAAAAATCTAAAAACTAGGTCACATTTAATGATATTAATTAAATATTCATGAAGATGTCAAACTTTAATGTTCAAGTTGAAAATGATATATTCCTATGGTAGAAAAAATCGAAACTGCACATTTCAAGGTAAATGTTTTCCAGAATGTTCTCCACAAATGTATGTTAAGGGCTATGACTTAAATTCAATTTTATCCTGGAATTATTTTGCAATGTAAATAGTTTTCAAAATTATCTGCACAAATTTTAAGGATTATTGATTATAAAAAGCCTTGTGTAAAATGCTTGCTTTTTTATCCTCAGCCTGGGCACTCGGTGAGGAAGTGGATTTTTTTCAGGTGTTTCTTCCGTGGCGAACCCAGTTTAAAGCATCATAAACATAGACTGAAAACATTTATTATTGAATTGGGTGCTTACCATATCCTTCCAGAGCATCTGGCCTCATTTTCCTAGTGGATCACATGTTTAGCTTAATTTATCAAAGTTTTTTACTTTACTTTTAACATGAAGTAGACTGTTTTTTATTAGAAGATTGCCAGTAATTATAGAAATGTTGCAATCACAAAACAAATTGACGGATCGCCGGCCACACCCACAATGTTCCAACAAAAGCTCAGCATGCTTGAATTACACTCAAAAAGAATGAAAACAAACCTGAACTGTGCCATTTAATGGCCTCACTGACACTAGTACGTCATTAGTTGCCGTGACACTGGTTTGGTACCGTGATGGCAGCCATTGTAGGAACATAAAAGGCATGGCCAGCGATAAGTCAATTAAAAGTATTCCATTACCAAAGAATTATAACAGTTTCAACATAAACCTTAAAAGTTATGAATGAAATCAATTTTAATACCATGTACGTGTATATATAGAAGATGTATATATATTATTTACACATATTTATCTATTTTTTATTAATATATATAGAGAAGTATCCATTTTAAAACTCATTTTTTGTGTCAAGACAAGTCAGTAATACTGTTGAAATGAATCCATGTTAGTTACATGTATATAGCGATTTAAGAATGTAAAAAAATATAACATTATGACTGACCGATCACTTATTATAGCAATGTATATATTTATTTAAATAATGTATCCTTTTATATAAGTAACAATATATAGTAAAATGAGACTTTATTATTTATAAAACTGGCAGGTTTGTGTGGTTTCATAGTCATACTACGACTATGACTATGGTGCTATAATGAATTTAGGGTAGTGCATTTTTTTCCAGAATGAAAAGGTTACGATAACATCCCATCTCTATGAACTAAGTTCGTAAACTGACTAGATGTCACTTAAAGCCTTATCCAATTTTGAGCTAAATTTTCTATGGGTGAAAAATTATCCTCAAGAATTTCTTCCCTGGTATTACAATTTCTTTGCTAGTCACTACTTGAAATGTTTTGCCCAACAGAACAAATTAACCAGTACAGCACCCACCTGCAACTATTTGCCTATTACAACAATTGTAAAGTTTAAACCCCAAAGAATTATTCAATAGGCAACAAGTGCATGTGTAGTCTTTTACCAAAATGTCAAACTGTGTAAGGTCAAATTTGTAAACTCAATGGCAAAAGTTTGTGGTACAACAATACAAACCATTAAATTTTAAACAATATTTTTGAATTATCAATTAATTAATCAAAGTACTGAAGGTACTGAAGCATCAGCTAAACTGAGCAATTTGATAAAAAAAATGTGCAGTTGAAACTGAGATTTGTCTAATGAATCAGTAACAAATGAAAATCATGCAAATAATAGATACTGTGATCGGGAAGCTTCTAACAACAAGTCTGCTTTTTATGCAAGTTGTTAGGTTCTAACGTATAAATATGTTACAATGGTCAAAATGGACATGCAACACAATGTTTATCAATTGAGTAAACTAAGTAATTCGCATAAATATAAATTTTAAATTTTTCAAAAACCAAGAGAGGCTACTAAAGACCCGACCCCAAATCTGAGTGAAATATCTCAAGCGTAACGGAAAAAAGTCCAGAGAAACCATCATTTTGATAAAATTCACAAAGTAAAAGGGGCATAACTCCACTAAAACGCAGTTGACTGGAAGAAAACCCAAACTGGATCTATAATCACCACCATCATCATCATTATCACTCCTCATATCACATTTTGATCATCAACATGAAGATATCATCATCATCATCGTCGCCGTCATTAGCAGCAGCAGTAGAACCCATGCCATGACAATCACCACCACCATTATATTAATCATTTTCAGAAATCCTCATGTTACATCATTAATATGGTCACATCATCATCATAGCTGTTCGTGTCACATAATCATCATCATTATCAGCAGCAGCAGTACTGAATGTCATCATCATGTCACATCATCAGCATGAACACATTGGCTTTGTTATTATCATCATTATCGTGAATTATTATTATCATCGACAGCAGCAGAACTGAATGTCATCACAACCACCACCATCATCATCACCACCATCTTCATCATCATCATCATCATCATCATCATACTATGGGCAGTGCTCAGCAGTACTGAATGTCATCATTGCCACCATTATCATCATCCATCTTCATCATCATCATCATCATCATCATCATCATCATCATACTATGGGCAGCGCTCAGCAGTACTGAATGTCATCATTGCCACCATCATCATCATCGGTAGCAACAGAACTCATGTCACCATCATAATCATCATCATAGTTCGTCAAGTCACATCGTCATCATCACCATCATCACTCATAGCAGCAGAGCTTATTTTCATCACCACCATCACTATCATCTTCTTCATCATGATAATCATTATCATCATCGCCATCAACAGAACTCATGTCATCACCATCATCAACATCATTATCATCTCCTTGTGTCACATCATCATCATGGTGACATCATCATCATCATCATTATCATCATCATTATATCTCCTCATGTCATATCATCATCATCATGGTGACATCATCATCATCATCATCGGCAGCAGCAAAACTGAATGTCATCATCATCATTATTATTGTCATCATCTTCACCAGATCATCATGCCACATCATCATCGCCATAGTGTCATCATCACAAAAAAAAACTTTCACCATGACCAGCTATTTCCCTTGACTTGCAACTGACAGATTAACCATTGTTGAAGTCATTCATTTTATTCATTGAATTCACAATTAATTTGAAAAAAAAAAAAATAAAAATAAAACCTTTGTTTTAGAAATAATTTAAATGTATTTAAAATTATTGTTGAATATATATAAATTGTCCAAGTGAGCTTCAAACGCCTGAATTGGTATAAACCATCCTGACACAATAAGCTAATAATCTGTACCTCCCAATTACAGAAGTTGTCCAGGCAACTGTCTCTTTCAAAAAAAGTTGGTTGACAAGAATTGAGTACAAATAGGGAAATATTTCTGAATAGGATTAATTGAAAATTAATTGATTATTATTTAGACAACTAAAATGTTACAATAAAATTACTTTGAATTTAAGAGAAACTGTAAGAGGAGTTGAGTTCACAAAGTAGGTACCCCCATTCTAATACTTGCTAAAAAGTGACTAAGTTTCAAAGTCTGGAAAAATGGAGAAAAAATCTTGAAATATTTCCATAAAGTCAGGTGCACATCTTCAATATATATATAAACATTCTGTGAAGTTTCAACGCTTTTGGTTGAAAACTGTAAGAGGAGTTGAGTCCACAAAGTAGGTACCCCCATTCAAATACTTGCTAAAAAGTGACTAAGTTTCAAAGTCTTGAAAAATGGGGAAAAAATCTTGAAATATTTCCATAAAGTCAGGTGCACATCCTCAATATATATATTAACATTCTGTGAAGTTTCAAGGTTTTTGGTTGAAATCTGTAAGAGGAGTTGAGTCCACAAAGTAGGTACCCCCATTCAAATACTTGCTAAAAAGTGACTAAGTTTCAAAGTCTTGAAAAATGGGGAAAAAAATCTTGAAATATTTCCATAAAGTCAGGTGCACATCCTCAATATATATAGAAACATTCTGTGAAGTTTCAAGGTTTTTGGTTGAAAACTGTAAGAGGAGTTGAGTTCACAAGATTGGTACCATATTTTCCCCGCCCTTAGTTTCTGTTCTACTTCACCAACGGTGCTCTAGAAATCGGAAGAACTTAAGAAAGCACAATCAGTTTTCCTCCATGTCCAGTGGCCACATTTTATGTGAAATAAAGTAACATGGCTTCATTAAAGGAAATTAAAGGTTGTAAAAACCATGGATTAAACTACTGACAACAACTTTAATCGGATATCCACTGTAAAACGATCTAATAAGGACTTGTAACAAGGTAAATAAATTTTATCTGAAATTTTAAAACATCGTTTTTTTCAGTTTTGTTTAGATTTTGATTTCAAGTTGTTCCTTCTTGCGATTTATTTTGTTGTTTCAAAATAAACAACTGGAAAGGGTATTTAAATGAACATTGATGATGAAATTGTCTGTCTTCGAAGACATATGGTGAGAAGTGGAGTGTGTGCGGAAGATCGGAAGTATGTAGCAGAGATTCAAAAATAAAGCATGTCGTTTTTATATTAAACTGATAACTGAAAAGGACAGGGTGTCATGATCATTTTAAAAGGGGCAAGGGTGCACTGGACTAAAAAGGTCAGTCACTACGCTATGTGAATACATTTAAGCAGGGGCATCGGGTGTCAAATACCATGCCCCCAAACACATGGCTAATTTGCATACGAACTACGGTATCGATATCCTACACAACTTCACGAGTCACAAACGATTTATCAACATAGCCAATAACTTGTAAATAAACTTCTTCTTTCAGTTTCGTATCACATTTTTGGGAATAATCTTTGATTTCTACTTTTTTGTTATGCATAATTTCGCTACCGCCAAACTGACAGGAATGAATTTTAATACCCAATGAAAGCGGGAAAATCCTCGTGACGTTATGATGAATATTAATGAACCAGGTCGGGATATCCCAAACACGAAATATTATTGACAATCAATTTTTAAAAAAATATATATAATTTATCATCAAATGTGATCCATGTTTGGAGTTATTTAACTTAAAAACTGTTTAATGAGCATACTTTGTGTTTATTTATCTATGTCACTTTGCGTAAATTAAAAAAATCCAATATGGCGGCGACTGTAAAACAACCACATGTACAGCACTGTAGGTCAAAAAGAAGAACGTCGGCGCGAACTGACAAGATCGTCATTTTTGTTGGGCTTTCCGAGGGGCGTATACTTCGTGGATTTTTATGGTTTTTATACAAAAGTGAAGAATTAAAAATATATATCCAGCAAAAACAATTACGGACTATTTCAGATCGGCACATACATTGTTTTCGTAACTTTCCGGGAGACCCAATCACTCAGATTAGAGTTTATACATACCTGGGATACCCTATATGGAAATTCCCGTAATTTCAGTCGAAACGAAGGATTTGATTGGCTGTCAAGGTGTGAAATGAGAGCGGCGCTAAATACGAAAAAATCCAACGATCGCTATAAAGCATTCAGCATGGCTGATGCTTTAAAAACCAATGGGTTTGCAAAGATGATGTTTCCCATAAAAATTATGTTATTACCGGTACTTGTGACGTTTAAGTTTTCCAAAACATTCCACACAAAGGTTAAGAGGTATTGATCATGTGGTACAATGGTGAACCCCATTTAAAGCAAACTGTTTATTTCTAATAAGGTGACTTTTCAAAAAGAAATTTCTCTGATTGTATCACTAACAGAGAGAGATAACTTTTTTTCTATGACCTAATATCCAGTCATTTCGAAAAAATACTGTACTCACATTCCTAAACAAGCCTCTGGTGTTTGAAAGGATAAACAAGGATGGGTGAGGTACTATGCAAGGAATGATCATGGTTGCTAGGATACTGGGATATCTGGGAATGTGACTTACAAAGGACTAACATTTGGTTCTGTAACACCGTTTCAAAATTTTCCAAGGGAAATAACTGATTTCGATTTCAGTTTTCAAGATAAAGGACGACTATTTTGACACTATTCGTTCAATTAAAGTATTATTTTCGTAAGAAGAAAAATAATGAGAAGGGTATATATATAATCACATAGCTTTGGCTAATTAATTTCTTTGAGATTATTTGAGATCCTGACCTTGCATAAAACAGCTATAAAGATTCAAGTGGAAAGGTTATCGATTCTGTGTGAAAGCTAAATATTTTGAACATCCACATTTTGCCCTTTTGAAAATTAAGTGTATACACAAAACATGTGCCTACATTATATATGTATCAAAATCAATACACAACAAACTGTAAAGCTCTATGAGAAGTGTTAAAACAAATCTATTTACAATTGTAACAGTTAATCTCGGGATCCATGATCAACAGTAGATATCAGGATTTCTGATCATTACATTTTGTAGATAAAAAGAGAATATCAGGTAGGTATTTTGTCATACATGTATGTATATAGTTTTATGTTCAATATATATCTGTGAATAACTGAAATGTTTAACTTTCATGATTGTAGATCAATTTTTGTGGAATTGCTAATATATACATTTCAATAGACCGTTTAAGCACAAATTTTTCAAAATCGACTTTTTCAAAAATATGTTAGTATTAATCTTTTAGGAAATGATATATCAGCATATAAAGGTATTGGAAGCATTTTTTTAACAAAAGAAATGACGGTCCATAAAATATTTTAAAACAAAAGAAATTAACCGTCCATTATTTTTTTAAAAACAAATGACTAGTAGTTTGGATTGCAATTCTGTACATCATATAAATATGTATACATGTATAATAAAGCCTGATCTGCACATTGGGTAACAGGCCACATGTAGACATGAAATTCTAATAATCACAATAAAATTGTCCCAAGTGTGAATCATTTACCGAGACATTGAGGACACTCTTATTCATAAGATGGTGCCTTAGGCCACTTTGCTACCAATGTCTCATGTGAATTTTTTTTTTAAAATATTTTAATAATAAACTTTGATTGAATTTTACTGTTTATATGCTGCAAAAAGTTGGACTGAATCTTTCTCGACTTTGAGATGTGCAGTTATTTACCACACTATTAATATCATACAATTTAGTGTTATGAATTACGTAATGCCAAACAAGAGTCATTACTCAATCTAAGTATTGTGTATTGTATTTGTGATTGGGATTAACCACAAAAATTAACCTCAAACTGAAAATAACAATTTCACAGTAGCCCTCTGCTGCCAAATTCACAATTTCCCATAATGCACTACTCTTGATGACAGAATTTTTTTTTTTTTTTTTTTTTTTACAAAAATGTCTTTTGGTTTATCTTAGAACAACTAAACCCGCTTGTAAATCCAAGACATAATAAGACTGATTGAATTTTAAATCTTGAATCCAGTGAAAAATTTTCATGCTTTAAATATTAAATTTGTTCAAAACAAAAATGAAAATGGAAATATTGATCAATACTTGTGACATGTAGCATCCAAGAAGGAAGTGCATTATGGGAACATACATGAAAGTTACAAATGTATTATGGGAATTTAAGTTACAAGTGTATTATGGGAATTTAGGTCACAAGTGCATTATGGGAAATTAAGTTACTGTAGTACTGTAATGCTTTATGAGTTCCGAGTCTTTTTAAATAAATATCTATACAAAAACACATTTTATACAGTAGAAGAAATGGAAGGACATAATTATTATATAATCTATATCACTCGTGTCTTCTGTCAGACATCTGTCTCTGGTTTAGTAGCGAGTATAGCTTCTTCATGTACCTGATCCGCCTTTTCTATTTCCTGAAACAAGTAGCATAGAAAATTATATCAAAGACTTTAACTCCAGGGTCTGACCAAGACTTGATAATAGGAAGGGACTGTTCTTTCGCAAAGCACTCGGGATTTAGAAATGAAAGTCAGGGGTCCTTTGGAAGAGTACTTAAAAACAAATGTGCCATGTCACAGCTGGAGTGGGGCATAAAAGAACCTCTTAGCACATTTCCAAGCTGATTACAAGGTAAAACTTTCTGCAACTTCACCTATAGCTAGTGATGCCCCAATATAAGTGAAATTTTCTTGACTGGGACATAAAACCCCATTCAATCAATCAATAAATCATTGGTTTAAGTCCACCAAATTTGTTATCAGAAGCACATGTGATAAACATCTAGCAATAAAACAAGAAACATCTGATGGTGTTCAAGTGGAGAGGATACAGTTCATATTATCAAGTATTACAACTCCATGCTTAATTCTATACCATATTTATCCATAAATAGTGTTGTTTAAAAAGGTTTTAAAAACTCAAAATACAGTGAATCCTATTATAATGCCCCTCAACATCTCTGCCATCTTGCTTATTGCCACATTATTTTGAAGTCATACAATCATTCTTTTGTGTTCTTCCTCAATTTATCACAAAATCCCTTCATAACAGTAAAATCTTACTGAACAAATGGTGGCTATGAATCAAAAGTTTACCATATATATTATGATCTATAAGTAGAGTTTTGCTTGACTCATAACATTAATTTATACCTTTTTACTTTCTTGTAAGAACTTTTCCATTTGTGTTTGATGTTGTTTCTTCAGAGATTCTGCTTCTTTAGAATGCTGCATTGTTAATCTCTTTACTTCATCAACAAACTTCTTCATGTGATTCTGCTGTAGTTCTTTAACTCGTCTGTAAAGAAAGGAGAGAGGAGAATGGAGTAATGGTGCTTTACACACTTGTCAAGATTTTTTCACTCAGTGTTTGTACAGATATTTGGACTCCAAATTAAAGGACTTTTTAGGGTCTTTTCAGGGTTTTATTTGCAAATTTAAGGCTCAATCAGAGGGACAATTTTAGCAAAAAATATTAGTGCAAAGGCAACTCAATCAATCAAAAGTGTCCATAGTAACGACATGTGAAGTGGAGGTTGAAGTTGGGCGTTCAGTTGGGCCAGGTACCTTTAAATTGCACATTTCAATGTAACATCAATTAATTTATTTATATCAGTCTATTTGCAACCACTAACTATTGAAATACAGGCACCCAACTGGCTAAATTCAAGGGCTTTTTAGGGCCTTCAGGATAAATTCAAAGGCTTTTTAGGAACAGACTCCTTTTTAGGGTATTTTTAGGGCAAACCTCAAAATTTAAGGACTTTTCCAGGCCTGTACGAACCCTGTCACTTATTTCGAGAATGTCAGTTCTGGAATGATGGAGGAAACCAGATTACCCAGAGAAAAAGCACTGACCTTCAGAAAAAAGCTTCAAAACTTTATCACACTAGGATTTGTCCAAAGTGGGATTCCAAACCAGATGGTGAGAGGCACCATAACTCCTGCTAAGAAAGGGTTTAAATGAATGAGGGTTTTATGTCTCATTCGTATTAGGAACCACTATAAAATTATGACCAATCATCACTTTTTGAAAAATGACTGATGATTGGCTATTGATAGTTCAGATGTTTTATTTATTATTTTTTTTTGGAGAAAACTGAAATCTTACTTGTAAAAGGTATAATACATGTAGTTGTTGTTTTAGATCTTCATTTTGTGTTGTGCTTACATGCTTACTAGTTCATCTGACTGTGCAAAATAATGAACCATAAAACACAGGTGGTAAAATTCTGACTTACCTCTCCCTCTCTGCTTTATTTTTAATTGCTTTATCATTTTGTATATCTCTTTTTGATTCTAATGACTGTTTGGCTTGTTTTCCCTTCAACTCCTTTTCTTCTCTAAAATCAGATAAACACATCAATGCAGAATTTGTTGTTTCTTTCAGTTTTAAATTGTGTTTTTCCTATGTAGCATAATATATACATCATATCAATGATACAATAGTTTGCCCATCGAAAAACACCATAACTCCATAACAATATTGAAGAAGCACCACAAATAAAATATACAAGCAGTGTCACGATTTTTAAATATGCATGCTCTAAATTCATATCATGAAAATATAAAAAGTTTCATTAAAATCCATTCAAAACTGTGAGACAAGTTTAGGTCACAAAGTTTCCATATTGTAAAAATAAATCTAAGTCTCAAAGGGGTATAAATATTCATTTTTTAATATGTAGACTTCCGTTTTATTACAAACGAACATTTTAAATTTCATTAAATTCCATCCAAAACTGTAGGACTAGATAAGGCCACAAACTAATTGTTAACAGATTGATGGACAGCATGATAACATAATATGCTCTGCCTTTTCGAAAAGCGCGCATAGAAAAAAGTTAGGCACCAAGATGGTCGGCCATAAAACATAATACTCCATAATATAGAGATAACCTACTTTTCCTGTCTGGCATACAATTCTTTTAGATTTTCCTGTTGTGCGTCTTCTAACAGTTTCTTTAGTACATCATTCTGCTGATTTATATGATCTTTTCGTAGCTCGTGTTCTTCCAGTAACTGTCGTTGTACCATGTCTGACCATTCCTTAGTGTGGTCAGCCACTAACTCTGTCACCTAATATTCGAATGTAATGTACACTATTAAAACACAACACAGAAAATTTACTGCTGGCCAAAATGATAGATACCCACAAAAAGTTAATTAAAAGCTTGTTGATCAAGTTCTATCAATTTATTTATTTCCTTAATTTTATCTGAACAATTTGCTTGGCAGAATAAACTCTTTTTCATTTTCTAAACCTAACCATTTTCAGTTTCAGGGATCTTTATTGTCAGAAACAGCAAAGTCTTCAATGAGGAATTTACACATATAATTATTATCAGTATTGATTATAAAACCCCTACCTTTGTGAAATCGACAAAATGACGTCAACAGGTGTGGTTAAAGTGCTTTTGTAGGGCCAAACTTAGGAGTGGGACGATATATCGATAATCGATATTTAGAATAACAATACCTATATCGATACAAGCTGGGGAAAAAATTGATATATCGGCAACTCTGAATTCCGGAACTTTCAATTTGATTTTTATACACACAAGAAGTGACAACAACGTGACTACTCCAAATCTATAGTTCCTTCGAACTCAAAGTCTGATGTATAAAAGCCTTTTTGGACATCCTGCATATGAAACTGAAACATGTGTAATTCTTCATACCATATAGTTGACAGGTTGAGAGCATTAAAAATAAATAATGTAAAATGTATCTTATCGCGAGCAGTGTATCGTGGTATGTCCATATAGTCCCAGCCCTAGCCAAACTATTCATACTTATTTAACACAAATGTGGTACCAAAACAAAATACAACAATACAAATACTGATAAAGTAAAAGCCAAGATAACAAACCTTAACTTTATGTGTAGTGACTTTCTCTTCTGCTGCTCTCTGTAAGTCAGGACAGGAAGCTGGCCTATATAATGAAAATCATAAGTTATGTATCTATTTTATTGTCATATATAAGGATAGCCCAGTCCACCCTTTAATAAACCTCTTCAAAATTTTCATCAGAGATGTGTTCAACTGAAAACACAGGACCTCTTCTTTATAAATAAGTAGATTGTACATGCATTACTGATGATATGTTCATTTCATCACAATCAAATACATGTATCTTGATTTCCTTGGCAACCTTTTATCAAGGTAATCATGACATCTAACACCTGTTCAGCTCAGAAAATGATTGGCAGAACATTTAAAGATGTTAATTTCAAGGTTTTTACTTCAAACAATTTATAATGGTTGTAACTATGGCAACATCCAGTCCAAGAAAACAGGACACCTGGTACTTGTTAAGTTCTAACAATGATTGACAGATTCTATCGAGATGTCAATTTCAAGTCTGGTGAATTCTGTAAACCACAATCTTCGCATTTAAAGTTTGCAGACTGAACCATTAACCACACAAATCAACAATTATACTTAAAAATATAATTTGCTGTGAAAACTTTCACCAAAGTCAACTTCAGATTTTTTTCAAAATGGACAAAATCTACATAAAATACATATAAAAGCATTTGAAAACATAAATTTTGTATAAAATATTACCCTTTAGTTTTAAGTTTTTTGTCAACAGCCTGTTTTTCCTTGTCATGTGTAGCTACCAGTTTATCAAACACAATACAATGTTGTCGCTGCATAGCAGATTTCTCCTTCTGATGTTTACGTTTTAATAACTCTACATCTTTTTGTTGTTTTTTGACAAGTTTTTGAAATGATTTGTCTTGTTTCAGATTTTCTCTAGTTACAGGGGCTACAGACAGACCTGCAATAAAAACAAAGAAACATACATTGGAAAATAATAAATATTAAACAACAGCATAGCTCATCAACACATCCAAATACATGTGTAATGAAAAAGATCTTTTAACATTGTACATCAACACTCACAATGACATTGACACTAATGTCAGGGATACTTATGTCATAAGCTAGTCTGTACTTGTGTTCTTATGACTATCACATACTCTGAAGAAATAGTCCCATGTTTTGTGTCTAAAGTTTTTAATTTTTCATCAAAATATTACATTAGAAGAAATAACATGTTAATATGGTAAAACTTCAATATCAATTATTTGTTCAGTGAGATTTTAGGGTTATAGAGAAAGAGAAAACCAATTTCAATCCCCCCCCCCCCCCAATAAAAAAAATCCATCAGATCAAATTTTTAAATAGGAGGTGCACATTTACATTATATCACAAAGATTGTGTGAAAGTTTCATGGAAATCCATTGAAGGGTTTAGGAGGAGTTGCGGATAAGAGATAGGTACCCTAAGGTGTAACGGAAGGACGGACGAACACCCCTATCACTATATACCCCCACTTTTTAAGCGGGGGGTTTAAATACTGTTTCAATAAGCAGGGTGGTAAAGTGGCAAGAGAGGCATTATAATGAGTTTTGACTGCAGTAAAATATGTATTATTAAATTGAAATTGATATAATTGGATATAGAGGAAATTCACTTATTTATTTCCAAAACTATTTGAGTTACCTGGTTTCTTTCCAGCTTGACCTTTAAGTAAGGGTTTATCCTCTGTAACAGGAGTTACACACTGGCCATTCGTATCATTGGAGTTGTTCTTCTTTGGCGTTCCGAGTTTCTTATCTACGATAGGTACAGGACTGATGTCATCCTCTTGTAGACCAAACTTCTGCTTCATCTGCTCAACTCTTTCTGTTTGTTCTACTCGTTTTTCTGTCGTTTTTTCAACAAGAGTTGGATTGGTGATACGGTCAACTAAACCTGATACAGAAATACAAAGATAAATCAGTGATTTTGTTATGGTTTTTAAAAACTACCTTCTGCCTTTCAAACTTAGAAACATTTATTTATTTTTATAGATTTACTCGTTTATCAATGTTGTTTTGGGAATTCTATTGGTCTTATAGGGAAATTTTTAGTCATTTTCCCTAGGGGAAACTACCTTTATTCTGTAGTAATTTTATACAAAGAAAAACTCTGTAAACCATCACTATTACTTTTATATTTGTAAATTGGATATGAAATTTTCCTAGCAATAGAGGCACTGTGATCCCTAAACCTGGGGTTTTGACTACTTGGTTGCTGAAGCCAAGTTCCAAAAGGATTTCACTAAAGATTTGTAGTATGATTCATTGTTAAGTAGGAGTTCATACTATTAAAACATTTCTCCTAAATAAAAATTATGCTAACACAAGTACAAACCGAACTATCCCTATGCTTTAAATATTCTAATAAGGGCAATATCATAGAAAATATCAAATCACACTTAGGGTTAATACAACTGGGGTCTATCAAAACGTAATGATTATTCTAAGACAAAATACCAAAATAGATTGACTTATCATTGACCATGCCAACGACATAATTCTAATATGAGACCCCCATTTTGACTCTTACATTAGGTAATATGGCACATTTGAGCTGAATAGTTCTTTCATGTGTAAATAAACCTGTGAAACAAAAATCATACTTACCTACAAACTCCTTTGGTACATAAGTTCTCAATATAATTCTACAAAACACAGTTGATAATGACAAAGGGAAATTTCCTTCTGTGCGTAATGAAATGTAACGATAACCTGTAAAGATAAAATACATTACACTTTCACAGAAACATTTACACCCATGCCTGTCTCAATGTTGATCTCTAATTTAGATAATCTATGTTTTTATTATACATGTAGTTTGCTACCAGTAATATTTTCATTATATCATAATATGTTATAATATTCGGCCTGGGGTCAATATGACACACCAAGGCCTAATAAACTGGAAATATGAAAATACCCGAATATCATGATGACTTAATTGATTAACATTTCACACATTATATAAATTAATTTAAGCATACTTGTCTGGAATTTGCTGCATTGTTTCTGACAGAGATATGTGGAAGGAAATGTATATTAATGTCTGATTGATGTCAAAGAAATGCTTACACGTCAAGTGCAGCTACCAAGTAAAATGTATACATAAAATGCATTTTGTTGGCTATTTTGTTATCATTCTGGTTTTTTTTCCTCCATACAATAACAACCTTTCAAAATCGAATAAACATACTTTGTAATCAGGAAATAGTTTTAATTAACTTACTCCTTTTTGGATTTATCAAAGCAAAATGTGGTCATCCATTTTATTTTTCAGTTAATCTCTTTATTATCTTTGCACACACCCATATTGCAGAATTTTTTTATATACATATTGGTCAAGTTTATCTCATAATGGCCCAGTTTTGTGAATTCATTGTTGAGGTAGATTTTTATGAGCATCTAATATGTATGTACCCCAGCAGATATTTGTACAAGTAACCAACTAAACTGATAAAACAATGCATAATGGCCCAGTTTTGTGAATTCTACCTGTATTGTAGACATTTTAGCATGGGTAAAATTTCCGCAGCAATTTCTTTAGCATGAAATAAGCGAAAATTCCCCCTTTACAGTATTAAGTTCTCTTAAATGACAACAGCAGGCAGTGAATGATGCTAACTGAGGTGGGTTACACCTTGATTATTCTATTGTTATGTCACATGCATCTAATATGTATGTACCCCAGTAGATATTTGTACACAGTAACCAACTAAACTAATAAAACAATGCATAATGGCCCAGTTTTGTGAATTCATTGTTGAGGTAGTTTTTTATGTATTGTACATGCCCATTTTGAATTTTTCAATGTGAGTGGTCAGCCATTATTTTTTGAGTGAATTCTCTTCATAATCCTTTTCATAATCGTTTTAGATGTTATTTATATTCGCCAAGTTCATCTCATGTTGGCCCAGTTTTTTTAAAGTTTATTGGCCCAATATTGTGCATTTATTAATGAAACAGATTTTTACATACTGTATCAATAACACATGTGTGTTATTTAATAACTTGCTATAATAATGATGATAATTTACCTGATTGTAACCCATCTAATGGTAAGATTCTTTGGCCTATAAATTTTCCTGTTTCCTCAAAAACTGCTATTCTGAGAACAGCTAAGTCTGGTAGAACCACCTAGAGAAGAAAGAAAACATTTAGTCCATTATGAATTTTAATGCCAAATTACAGTTCATAATATCAGATAACTATGCATACAGATAACAAGAGCACCACTAAGCTGGGCAATATACGCCCATCAATGTCTAAAATTGAACTCAAGATACGAGAAACTGGATGCAAAGAACCATAACCTAATTTCAATTTGAAGTAAAAATTAGCAAAAATATAATTGTATAATTTTTTTTAAATTGATGTTAAAATGAGTATAAACAGAAGTACCTTTCTAAAAACAAATGTATCTTCATTATAGACTGGGTTTAATCCATTAGCTGGGACAACTTTGGTTCGAAATTCTTTACGTATTGTGTCAGTAGGTAAACCATACATATCTACTTCTACATATGTACCAATTCTCTTGTCAGATAAAAACTGTCCAGATATCACCTGAAATATCAATACAAATACAAATGTTAGTCAACTCTTTATGCCAGAGAAGATTTGATGGCCAAGTGGTCTAATGCATGTGCATATAGATCACAGCAACCCTCACAGCCCGAGTTCAAATCCTACTTGGGTAGGTCCTAGTGTGAGAAATTTGTCAGTTTTCTTGCTGAAGGCAGTTGGTTTTCTCCTGGTAATCCAGTTTTGTTCACCATTCCAAACCAATAATAATATAATATAATATGGATGACAGTGAGGACTACTGGATCCTCAAATTAAAAACGCTCAAACCAAAGGAAATGAATGACAGGCTCTCAGCTAGGCGGCAACACTCTATATTGTTTTCCCAATAATAATATAGTTTTATTATTAATACTCCATTTCATTTTTTGTGCCAGAATTTATGCAATACAACTGTAAGTCATTCATATAAAGAACTTGTATCTATGTATATTAACATCATTTTAACTTTTAATTAAAATATATCATTTACAGATGAAGTTACAACAATTTTAATCAAAATTAGACAAGATAGTGATTTAATCCAAGTATTTTTAAAGACTACCAAATCACATTCACTCAAATCAAAATAAATTTGACGAGTATGGAATACTCAAAATACAAAAATCAAATACAAAAGGCATTTAAAATACATAAAGCTTGACTACCTTAACACCACAGTAAGCAGCTATTACACCATCTACAGGACTCTCTGAAAATGGATCAAATGTCCGATCTGGACGCCTCATAAAATCTGGTTTTAAAAGATACCTGTAATGAATGATGAAGAAAATTAAAACTAAGTACCAGTAATAGAAAATGGAGAAATCTTGTTGCTTAATTATGCCAAAATAGCTGTTATCAAGATATATATAAAATCTTTATGCTACAAAAACATGTATTTGTTAATTTAAACATCAATATAGCCATAGCAAGTAAAAAATAGCATCATGATGGCACAAGAATTCAAATGTCTATGTGTCATCTAAAATAGGATGACATCACTAAGATCCAGTCCATTCATGCAAACGTAACAGAAAATATCTTATTAATCAAAATGATTGAAACAAAGGAAAATTGAAGACAATTAAAACAATGCAAGAGAAAATGGAGACATTCTGTTGCTAAATTATGCAAAAATAGTTATTATCAAGATACATATTAAATCGTTATACTACAAAAATATGAATTTGTTGACAAATATGAAGTCTCTGTATCCAATGTCTGGATCACAGCTAGACAGGTGCTTACCCTTCTGGCACAATCAGCTTCACTTGCCTGGTGGAAGTTCACATGCTAGTTTTCAAAAGTTTTTACTTTGCTTTTGGGATTGTGATTTGGACACAGACTGGTATGTCTGTGTTTCATTTAAGTTATATTTCATGTGAAAATCACTTGAGCCATGGGCTTCTTTAAAACCTAAATTGCAATCTTTCTTTAAAATCATTGTTAATGCTACTACAGTTAATCCTGTCTATAAAGGCCACCCAAGGAAACCAGTTACAGTTACCTTTATGGGCAGGCAGTCCTTATATACAGGTTGAAATAACATGAATAAAGAGCAACTGGGATAAAATTTTACTGGCCTTCATAAGCAGGTGGCAATTATAAAGAGGTGGCTTTTAACATAAGATTGACTGTAGATCAAATTTATTTTTTTCCATTCAGACGGAGATGTACATCTAACCTTAAACTCTTCTGTTTATTGCCAGTTTTGTTTACATAAACTTACCCACAATTTCCATTATATTCAAATTTTCCCTGATTAAGTTGCATGGCCAAGTCTGGAGTCTGGAAATTTAATGAGACCATCTGACATCCAGCATTCCAAAATATCTACAAAATAGGGATTAAATGTGTTATTTATAAGACAACTCTGAATAAGAAAATCCACAGAATGGATATACATGCATTCTGTCCACAATATTACAGGTCAATACACACTGGTTGTGAAATGCATCATTTGTAAACAGCTGCTATATACCTGTATGTGGATATCATTAGTACCATGATGAACATCACAATAAAAAATCCTTCTACCCTAAGAGAAAATGAAGTCTGTATCTTAACATATCCATTACCATAGTATAAAAAATGTTTATTGTAATGGTTGGTTGGTTGGTTGAATGTTGCTTAACGTCGCATCAGCAATTTTTCAGCTATTCGCGACGAGAACTATTTAATTAATCTCTATGGATTAATCTATGAACAATTGTGTGTATGCATGTGAAGTGCGAGTGTGTTGTATGATCTGCCTTGTACTAGCGCGCACTCAGGGCGACTTTACCGTGCTAGCTCACAGAGTCAGTACACCGCAGACAAGCGTACCACTCCCCCAGTCCATTATACTGATACCAGGAGAATCAGTAAAGGCCAACGGCAAGGAAAATTCACTTTTCCACATGTGGTCCGAGCGGGACTCGAACTCACAGCGGTGAGACCCTGGATTTGAAGACTGACGTCTTATCCATTAGGCCACCGCGCCCTCGATTTATTGTAATGGGATTCTATTACTATGTTCCCTAAATGAAAAACAACAAATTTTTGGACTTCCAATATACATGTATATAGTGATAGTCATGATATAGGAACTCAATTTAGCATGCAGGTGAAAATAATATATATTGCAGTTTAGGGGTGTTGAATCCAAAATTACAAAAAAAAAACTATTTATGTCCAAACTTGGCTTTAAATGGACCAACTATGTGTAGAACCCTGTACAAAAAAGAATAGCAAAAAAGAATAACTACAGCCATCCCTTTACTCACCTGTGGTAGGTAATTACTGGAATCAACTCTGCCACCTCTAGGATATATCCTGCTCATTTGACGTTTATTGTAACTAATCTGAGTTAAGGTTTTTTAACTAATTGACAGATATAATAGTGATATAATCAAAACAAATTTCAAACATTATTTATCCTGTCACCGATTGGTCTATAAAGTACATTATGGATAACAGTGCCTCTCACAGTCTAGGTTGAAATCCTACTTGGGTAGTGCCAGAAAGTTTATCAGTTCACTTAGTGTTTATTGGAATGGCGAAATCTTGTATTGACCTTATGCTCCACATGGAGCGAAGAGGATGGGTAGGTAGGTTAGCGTTTATCTCTGGGCACTCCAGTTTCCTCCATCATCATTGAAATGGCCATCTTTATATACAGTATAACTGGAAATTTTTGCGGTGTTAATTTTTTCGTGATTTTATGAAAATATACCTAATGTAAAAATTTACGCGTTTTTAATTTTCGCGATTGAATGACTGTAAATATCATCATTGAAATGGCCATCTTTATATACCGGTATGGGAAAGAATCTTGGCTGGGGTATAAAACACCATTACCCCACTCTCCTTCATCATCCCAGAACTGAACATATCAATATAACTGAAAGAATCTTTACTAGGGCAGAAAACACCATTACTCCAATTCAATCTGCTTCCAAAATCCATGAAATCGTTTTAACAACATCGACCATTACAGATACTGAAATTAAATACCAATTCAATAAAGATAAATGTCAAAATTGTTTTCAATTCAATATTAAGTTCTCTTAAACAATAACAGAAGGCAGTGAATAATGCTGATGCTAACCGAGGCAGCTTACACCTCGAGTATGCTATTGTTATGTCACATGCATCTAATACATTATAAGTTATACAGGGCTTTCGCAGGTTACACGGCCCCATTTACCCCCGTCAAAGATTATGTACCCCGAGCCACAGGCGGAGGGTACATTAATTTTTGAGGGGGTACATGGGGCTGTGTAACCTGCCAAAGCCCTGTAAAACGTTTTTGTCACCCTTCAAAGGGTAACCAGTTGGATCTTTTTAACTTCAATTTCGTTTTTTGTGTGACTTGCGTACGTTGTCGCCATGTTTGTTTACTGTAACTAGACGTCAGTGATGTATGAGTTACTCCCTTTTACCGCTAAAGGTCGCATGCGTTCATGTAACCCGGCCGGAGGATTTCCGAACATAGTTCCATGTACCCGGCAAGTTAACCAATTGCTAAGCGAGAAATTTCTTTGAAGGGTGACAAGTATGTATGTACACCAGCAGAAATTTGCACACAGATCATGTAACCAGTTAAATTGACAAATCAATGCATGAACGAAGATCTTCTTGCAAGGGTTACATACAATATATATATATATATATATATTATATATATATATATTATATATATACAATACAGAAAATTAAGACCACAATGTTCTTCTGTACATGCAAAATTATTCTAAATTGGTGAAGAACATTTGTGTACAAGTACTACATATAGGTCAACATTCATCAACAAATATTTAAGATTTTAATAAACTATCTTTATATGAACCTATTTGTTTTTCCTAGCATTCAATCACTCATGAATATAGTGTGGGTCATGACCCCTGATTACATATTACTATCCTATTATGTCACAGAATGTAACTATATTTTTACATTTCTGTCATGCTAACAATATTTTTTATGATTGTAAATATAGGTAAAAACATTCTATTTGAGTGTATTCATTTTGGTATTAAGAATGAGTCAGGAATAGCATATTTAACATGAACTATAGAACTTTAGAACATCCTTAACATCAGATGGCCGGAAGTTGTCTCAAACAAACAACTAAGGGACAGGACCAGACAAGTTCCAATCGAGTCTGAAATCAGGAAACGAAAATGGGGATGGATTGGCCACACACTACGCAAGCCTGCATCAAATGCCACCAGGCAGGCTCTTGACTGGAACCCACAAGGGAAGAGGAAGAGAGGCCGGCCTACGCAGACTTGGCGTTGGAGTATCGACACTGAGGCACAAACAGCTGGAACATTATAAAATCAAGTAAAACCTTGATCATAGTTACCATTTGTTCAGTCAAATTTTGGCATTATAAATTAAAATGAAACAGATTTTTGGACTTCAAAATATTGTGGCAATAAGCAAGGTGTCAAACAAAAGCTCGTGCCATTTTTTGCAAACCTACGGAACATCTGGAAGTCATCAAGTAGTATCAGACCCAAACCAAGATCAGAATATTCAAAACCAAACGTAATTGGAGTTCTTCTGTATGGTTCAGAGTTCTGGAAGGTGACCAACACCATCACTCAAAAACTAGACACCTTCCAAACCAGATGTCTCCGCAGGATTCTAAAAATATTCTGGCCCAATAAGATCAGCAATGAAGAGCTGTATGAAAGAACACAAACAGCTGCCATATCCGACCAGATCAAAGAGAAACGCTGGAGGTGGATCAGCCATGTCCTTAGAATTGAAACATCAGAGATACCAAGGGTAGCCTTAAGATGGACTCCACCTGGAAAGAGAAACAGAGGAAGACCCAAGGAGACATGGCGGAGATCAGTTGAGAAAGAAATGAAGGAACAGAGATATACTTAGGGCATAATACAGCAAATGGCAGCCAACAGACAGAGATGGAGGTCCTCGGTAAAGGCCTTATGTGCCCAAGGCACGAAGAGGACTAAGTAAGTAAGAAAGCAAGGTGTCAAAGTTATTGAAGGACATTATAATGAGGTTTTACTGTTTTGTACAAATGGAACAAGTTATACATTCTGTATTTCCAGTGTTGGTCGAGTTCTGTTTCTGAATTCAACATATAAGGGCTGTATGTCTTTTTTAATATCTTTTAATTCTATATCCGCACATGAAAAAGGTTCCCCACAATTTGAGTATTGTATAACATCTTTGATTCTATACCTGAATATATATATAACAGCTCCCCACAATTTGATGCCAGAAGTAATTGTTACTACTTGTTACATCAAAAGATATGCTATTTCTTGTTATAAGCAGTTTTTGATCATGCTGATTGTTTTTTCTACAGTAAAATCACACAAATTCATGCTGATCACATGAGGAAAATTACAGACAACATTGTGACGAATAACCAATATAGTAACATGATGTAAAATTATATACAGTAAAACTTAAATTCATGGCCCACTATTTTTCAGATTATGAATTTGGCAATAAATTGAGAGAGGCTGATGAAGAAAAATAGAAGAAAATGATTTATGAACTTCAAAACATATTGGCAATAAGCAAGGTGTCATAGTTTTTGAAGGTGCAATAAAAAGAGATTTACTATACTATAAAATCATGATGTTCACAAAAAAAATAATAAATACAAAAGAATTTTTTTTCAATTTCAAGAACACCAATCCATCTAAATACAACAATAAATAAATAAATAAATAAATATGAAAAACTTAAATTTAACAGTTCAGGCCCCGGTTTCACAATCATTCCTCAGAAGATTTTCCTTAACTTAAATCTTGCAAAATTTTGTTAATTTTCAAGATATTTGAGAATTTGAGGTATCATTTTTAAAACCACATCTATATTAAAACAATTGCATTTAGTTTTGACAAAAATATTCATCAGTATTTCCAAAAAGAGATTACCAGTACCAAATTTTGCAAAATTCAAGTTGAGGAAAATCTTGGCCAGTTTCAAATTTTTTACAATCTGCAATTCTAAAACTATGTGTATGATAAAATGAAGGCAAATGATGTGAAATACAAAGCTACAAAGGATACACAATATAAATCATAAAACATAAGGATACTCCACAAACTTAAAACTATTATGTTTAATATGTCCAAGTGCCGTATGCTCGTTAAACGATGACATGTGGTAATACATTCCGTTCTCTAAGTTAAATAAAATAAAAACAAAAATATAAACATGCAACAAACAACAAATAAATAAGTAAACAACATAAAACAACCATGCCATGATTTATTATAAACAGATTATAAATAAATAATATCTATAAAACTACAAAAAATTAGAAAGAAGCAAATGCAGTGAATTAGGATCCCCTGTCAAAAGGTACTTTTTTGTGATTTGCACTTAAGTTTACAGGGCCAAAACTTCCATGAAAATGAGCAAACCAACTCTGGTTAAATTAATGCACATTTTCTATCAAATTGAATGTTAATGCTTTGCACTAAGTTTTGTAAAATAGTGCTTCATAGTTTTTAGAAAATTACTTTGGACAAGAAGTGTCTGGATGGACAGCATGATTGATGGACAGAAGTTCAAACTGAATGTCCCCATCTTTCTTTGAAAGATGAGATTCAAATGGGAGATAATTAGCATGAGTGTTATGACTTTGGGGGGAGTGGTAATTTCTCAGCTCAGACACTGGAACTTACTTACTGGTATAAAATTTCATGGTGCATTGACCAGTGTTAACAATCTTATGTATTGGATATCTCAAGTCTACGTTTACTGAATACTATATGAAAATATTCACTTTGTATTTAATTTCATGCTACAAAGTAAAACCCCAAATATAGCAAAATTAAATCCCCAGTGAATAAAAGCAACTACATGTATATGATTACAGTATTTCTGATTGGCTTTGTACAGTGTACATTTATGGCGACCTGTCAAGTACTAGTACACTTGCCCACAATGGAGTAAAAATTGCTAGACATCCTAGACCATTTAGTCCATTATGTTGGTCCGGAGTCAAAGAGTATAGGCCTATTGGAAGGAAATTTTTTATTCACTTGTAGTTGACTGGAGTTGAACCCACAGAAGCAAGACTCCTTGGATTTGTTTGAAGGCTAAAGCCTTAACTACAGAGACACTGCAGCCTCCAAATCTATGATATGCTATTTGATTTTGCAAGAAAAGGGTAACATTCTCCCATAAGAACAGATATCAAGATGTATAAGTGTAATCTGAAAAAATAATTTTTGCATCTCATACCAGAAAATAAAATATCAAAATCAAAATTCTTCATATGTACATGATAATCACAGGCTGACCAATTTGACAGATTTATCCGTTTTTGATGGATTTGTACCATAAAAACAGATAAATGGACAGATAAAATGAAAAGGTCAATTAGACAGATTTTTTCGATTTTGAAGGTTTTTTTTAAATTAAAAGTACTAAATTCGGACTTTTTATATGAAAATTGTACCAAAATCAAACACTTAACAATAATAAAGTACCTAAATGGCAACCTTGTGCACTAAAAATGTACCAATCTGGACAAATAAATAAATCTGATTGGTCAGCCTATAATCAATGCAACAAATTTAACATCAACACATGCAACAGATAAATTGGATGGCTGAAAAAAGTTAAATAATATATTTAGTAAAACAAAACAAGGATTTAGTCAAATTTCCTTAGTAAATTCACAAAATCAGAGAAATATTGTTAAGAATTTTAAGGTCAGTTGCTACACTTGATGTTTCTTAACTTACATACCTAAATTACAAGAGTTCTGCAATCTCCACCCATTTTTAAGGTTGTAAATACAAAATATTAATTAACAAAGAACAATTCCAGAGCCAAAAACTCTATATTTTCACAAATTTGAGTCTTTTTGCTGAAAAACACTCAAGTGTATAATTCTAGAAGAAAACTATTTACTTTTTTGATGAAAAACATCCAAGTGTACCAAGTGTCCTTAAGGAGATAAAGAAAACATACTGAAGTCAAATATAGGAAAGGATACTTTACAAGCTCAATAGCTTGTGACTTAAGGTAACCAAGTCCAGTGTTCTCATTAAATGAGGACATGTGATAATGAAAATTTCTCTCTGAAAGTAAATATTAAATGCATATATTATTGTAATACAGTAAAACCTGTATATAGAGACTGCTCATGGAACCTAGGAAATATAGAGTTTATAGATAGGCGGTCTTTATAAAGAGGTTTTTATTGCTGAAATTTAAAGCAAAGGGACGTTATAACACTGGTCTTAATAGAAAGGTGGTCTTTATATAGCGATGATCAGTATAACAGGTTTTTTTTTATATAAAAACTATTTGTTGTATGTTTGATGTAAAATAGAAAATAGAACAGTTTATCTGCACAACAATCTTTTTAAAGATTTTTTTTCTTCATGGAGTTGTGATATACTGTATATATTGGTAACAAGAGGCCCATGGGCCTGATACGCTCACCTGATAACTAATGGCTAGCTGATAGATTTAAAGAAAACAAAAATACTAAACCCCAATGACTTTTTTCTTTACATCATGATAACCATTTTATCAATACCTACAACATTCTAATATACATGCCTATACAAAAAGTTAATAGTTTTCAAAATAATTAACCATTTCAGTATTGCTTCACATCTGTGACCTTGACCTTTGAACCCATGACCTTTTTCTATACATCAAAATGATCATTGTATCGATACCTACAACATTCTAATATACATGCCTATACAAAAAGTTTATAGTTTTCAAGGTAATTAAACATTTCGGTATTGTTTTGCATATGTGACCTTGACCTTTAAACCAATAACATTTTTCTATACATCAAAATGATTGTTGTATCAATACCTACAACATTCTTATATACAAGCCTATACAAAAAGTTTATAGATTTTCGAGATAATTAACCATTTCGGTATTGTTTCACATCTGTGAAATTGACCTTTGAACCCATGACCTTTTTCTATACATCAAAATGATCGTTGTATCAATACCTACAACATTCTAATATATATGCCTATACAAAAGTTTATAGTTTTCTAGATAATTAACCATTTGGGTATTGTTTCGCATCTGTGACCTTGACCTTTGAACCCATGACCTTTTTCTATACATCAAAATGATCGTTGTATCGATACCTACAACATTCTAATATACATGCCTATACAAAAAGTTTATAGTTTTCGAGATAATTAACCATTTCGGTATTGTTTCACATCTGTGACCTTGACCTTTGAACCCATGACCTTTTTCTATACATCGAAATGATCGTTGTATCAATACCTACAACATTCTAATATACATGCCTATACAAAATGTTTATAGTTTTCGAGATAATTAACCATTTCGGTATTGTTCCCCATCTGTGACCTTGACCTTTGAACCCATGACCTTTTTCTATACATCAAAATGATCGATGTATCGATACCTACAACATTCTAATATACATGCCTATACAAAAAGTTTATAGTTTTTGAGATTATAATTATAATCAGAGGTAAAAAAAATTAGGTCACGGCCTTCACAATTGACCTTGACCTCATTTTGAAGATACTAACAAGAAGATGTCAAAACTGAAAACCCCATGTCATTATCTGGTCAAATAGTCAAGTTTTAACAATTTGAAGCTATTTTACGATTTTTTCAAAATTAAACGCAAAAACGGGTAACCTATTTTTTATCCGAATTTCGCAAAATGAACAAACTGTAGGCTTAAGACCCTAGAGAAGCCAAATATCACATCAGATTTTTTCTCCAATCAGTACTTTCGGAGAAGAAGATTTTTTAAGATTTTTGCACCCCTAGGTCACCTTGACCTAGTTATGGTAGCCATAGCAACACCACGAACAAATCTGAATTGCATCGGCCCATATATACTTCTGACAAAGTTTCAATAAAAACTGTCCAGTAGTTTCAGAGGAGAAGTCGAAAATAGGTGTTGACGACGCACGCACACACGCACGCACGCACGCACATACACACGCTGCGCTATGCCATAAGCTCACATGACCTTCGGTCAGGTGAGCTAAAAATGATAGAATGCCAAAAGAAATCAAATCTCAATGTTTTAGATATATAATATAACTATGTCATTGAACACTGAATCCCAGTGTCCATCCAAAGTCTTGATTTTATAAACAGTTGTCCCAATATGTGTTTGCCTTTTATTGTCTTATTTTGTTTGTCTGTTTTATCATTTATTTGTATTTGTTTGTGTTCTTGGTAGTGTTTGCAGCCACACTTTTCAGTTGCAAATTTCCTTTTTATTTATTATCATCAGGTAAAGATTTATAATTATACCTTCAGCTATATCAAAACCCTGGAACTTGACCGGTTGAGCATAATTGACCATTGCAGACAGATAAGGGTGTATATTTGTTGTAGCACCAATGTAATGGTAGGCTACCATGATTGCTTCTACTTGATCAGCTGTTAAATTACCCTGAAATCAACAACATAGAATTGATATTTAATTGTTATACTATGTAAGCCATTCATTATCTAATGGCAGTGTTAATAAACGTGGCCAAGTTTAAATCATATAAATTAAAATATGTACCAGTTTGTTGCCATTTGTATACAATCACACCTTTTCATGCCTTTAGTGTTAAAACAACCCCAAACTTAATACAGACTCATCCTTTATATTGCTGTTAGATTGTGAATACTCCATAAAATGTGAGTTCTGACTTTTTAATATTTGGCAAATTCTTGAATTTATTAACAAAAATTCCACAGAATTAGCTGTCTGACCTAGCTTCTATTGTCACGGTAAGGCTAGATTTAGGTTTCCAGCAGACTATCACATTTTGACATGCCACCATCCAAACAAGGAATTGTAAAACTTTATCTCATGGTATGGCATAGAATTGTCAGGTGAGACAAAATTAATTCCATCAAAGAGTATTGATATATTTTTTACATTTTTATATACAAGTGGTCAATAACTTTCACTAAAATACTAAGATAAACCAAAAACTCAGAGGGCCTTAGTAGCCAAATAATTCAAAAGCGATCTCTTACAGATCAAAGTGCATCTCATTACCTAGGTTTAAATCTCCTTTAGAGGAAATCCGAAAGTGAGAAAGTTTGTCAGTTCCCTTGCCGAAGGTTTGTGGTTTTCTCTAGGCACTCCAGTTTCCTCTGACATTCCGAGAATTAGAGCATTTATTGAATGAAAACCACTTAAATATTCCAAACCCACTTATTTCCTCTCTCAAAAACAAAGGAAAACATCAGGATTATAAATTTGCATTACCTGTTCCCCTAGAACTTTCTTGTCAATATTTTTAAATTTGATTTTATCGTCATCTTCACTAGATTCTGTTTTTGTGAGAGAGAACTCTGGATGTGCATCTGTGTCTGTGTTAGAAATGGTGGGATCTATGTCTGGAAAGAGAAAACAAAATTCTTTAATCATCATAAAACAACAGTTTACAGTGGAAATAAATATACTCCAAAATCCCGCTAAATAAGCCTGTTGTATGATAATATAATAGTGAATGGAAATGCATGTAGGTGTTACTATTCTTTTGACCTTTGAACTCCTAATCAAATCATATATGACTTATTTTAAAAGACACAGCCAGCCACACCAACTGACATTAATATCATTTTTAGGACCATGGAAAATATCTGATGATAAAACATTCCATTTTCACCCTTTATCCTTTGAGTCATAAACAAATATATTGAATTTCTTTTTTTTTCTCTGACCATTACTTAAACTTTCCTGAAATTAATTAAGTGCTAATACCTACCCTGCCACCTGATACTAAATTATTCCTGTTGAGAACTAAAGTTTCCATGGATACAGTATCATTTTGTAAGTTCCCTACTAAAATTACTTTTCAAGGAAATTCTATCAGGAGAAGAAATATTTTGTTCCATAAAAATTTGATGAAGCATGATAGAACATCTGAATGCAGACTATTAATTATCAATATCCAACTCCAAGATTCATTTTTTAAGAGTTCACATCAATTTTCAATGTTCCAATTCCAAGACTTAAATTTTTAGTGTTCACATGGGTCATGACCTTGTAATTTCTATCTTTTTATCAATAAAACAGATTATTTTGAACATGTAAACGACCTTGATTAAATCTAAATGGGGTTCGCCGCTGTACCACATGATCAATACCTCTTAACGTTTGTGCGGAACGTTTTGGAAAACGTCAACGTCACAGATTCCCGGCATGACGTCGTTTTCGCGGGAAAACGTCATTTAATCCGATTCCTTATCCATTGGAAATAAGTGTTCCGCACAAACGTTGGAGGGTATCACGTGGTACAGCGGCGAACCCCATTAACCATGCTGTATAAGCTGAAACTGAAATGAATAAGGCAAGGCAAATAATGTATACACCTACTATAGCACAGCCAAAAGGTATGGTGGCACAGTCCTTTAATCTAAGGTTGTGTGATCAAACACCTGCTTGAAAATTTATTAAATTACATATTATACCAGTTTTAATTTTACAGCACTAGATGGCAATTTCGGAATAACAATTCCTCATCAGTAGTGCTTGAACCAAAATTATGAAACCAAAACTTATTTCAAGATGTTGAAAAGAAACCTACAGGACCAAAAATATATTTTACCAAATTTAGCTAAGGAAATACTTTGCATTGATTTTTATTCTCCTGTCTAATTAGATTGCTTTTTTAACATAAAATACTGGAAAATTGAAAATGTTCCCAAGAGATTAAATTTCACTATTTTTGTGGATTATTGTTTACCACAAAATTTAAATATCAATCAACAAAGCAATGACTTACTAAGGTTCCCAATTGAATTAATCTTTACAAACCAAAATTCATGACATTGTATCCCAATAATTTTTTTAAAATTACAAAATCTGGAATTTTAACCTGACGAATATTTATCATGATTGTACAATAACACAAGTTCTGTATTACAATAACGAACAAGAGATGAACAACCACCTATCAAAATTCCCAAAATAAAACTGTAGGACCAGTTAGTTTCATTTTGAAATCCAAGAAGGATTCTGGCAATTTGACGCTGAAGAACAACTGTTACTATTGTTGACATCAAATGATCTATTGTTCTTGAAAATCATTTGTAGCTAGCTAAACAGGAGGTGCTTACCCTTCCAGAGCACCTGGCCTCACTTCCCTAGTGGAAGTTCACATGTCTAACCTGTCTTGTCAGTTCCAAAGTCTTTACATTGCTTCTGGATTGTGATTCAGTCATAGATAAGTATGTTTGTTTTTTATTATAATGATACCTAAAAATGTCGCTTTTTTATGTACTTTAAAATTCACAGATTTACAGAGACCATACAACACAAACAGGAGGGGATTGAAGTTAAAGTATGACAGAATGATGGTCATATCTATAAAGGTCTTAACCATACATAGTAATTCTGAAAAATAATTCAATTTTATATCATTAACATATCTACAGTCTGGCTTGCTGATGAGATGATTGTTGGAGTTTAATGTTTAATCTGACCTATCAGTCAATGTGCTGACCAATTACCAGTATATATCTGGCTTGCCAGTACATCTTGTATGGAAACAAGTTTAAACCAATTACCTTGCCAGTACATCTTGTATGGAAACAAGTTTAACTCTGAACAAATACCAGGATTAAAATCATCAGAGTCCAAGTAGTCTGTGGCTCCTAAAAATAAGTCTGGGTCCCTTAATTTGACAAATTTAAGTTACTGATTAATAATACATCTTCTTTTCTGAAGCGAGCTGGGGCCCTAACCCTAAATAGTTCATCTTCATTCCTGGAGACATGATATATGTCATTTTGCATGTTATGCAGGCCACTGGATCTTATCACTCACTTAAAGGACATATAGGCTATCTCTTGCAGTATTGAACACAGTTTTTATAAATAAAGGATCTCCTCTAAAGATTCTCTCTCATCATATTTGTTTTTATTTTTATTTTTTTAGATTTCTACTATTTCCCTTTTATAACATAACCACTTCAAATGGGTCACAAATGAAAGGCATTCATGATTATGATTATTGTCAAAATATCAATATGGTCCATTTAGTATTGTTGGAAAAGATAAAAAAAATTATGCACAAAGGGAGACAGACTATGAAACATCACAATAGCTTATCAAAACCTATGGCTTAGGTGTCTAAATGTATAAATTCTCTTCCAATTAAAACAACCTGAGGTAAAGTTGATACATGATTAACTTAAAACAATATTCATCTTTTATATATATCTAATTTTTATGTCTAAACTGCCTATCCATGACCAATAACCAATGTAAAACACAAACAGTAAATATCTCTGAATGAGAAAGAATGTAAACACATTTATATGGTGTGTTGGTTGGACATACATGATTAAACTGTATGGAAAATGAAACAAAACATTAAAGAAGGAGACTGCCGCTATAGGGTCAACAAGGATTTCCTGATTTGACCTAGTGACCTACATATTGACCTAACTTGATCCATATGTGAACCTGACAAGAGGATCAATCTGGGCATTGCACTAAAACTGTGGCCTCTGTAGAGTAAACAAGGTCTTTCTATGAGTTGACCTAGTGACCTACTTATAGGCCTAACATCACCAATATGCCAACTTGACCTAGCAAGAGGATCATTCTAAACAAGTTTGAGGAAGATTGGATTAAAACTGTGACTTCTAGGGTGTCAACAGTGTTTTCCTGATTGGGCGCAAGAAATTCCCCTACAAGCCTTTAACCATTTCTAGAACATAGCCACAAAGGTGCTGGCACTTCATGATATTATGAATGTCTATTGCAAGAGGAAAATGTAGTAGTGTTACAAACACATTGCTTTTTTCTGACTGAGGTTTTAAGAAATCTACCCTTCCTATATCGGTGTACATCAGAGCTGATCTGCCATTTGTTCTGGGTATGAAATTCAGCAGCAAAAATACTTCTGTTACACTAATTTTCTATTTTTTGTTTGCTTCTATTGGTAATGCTTACTTAATAAAATAACACAATATTTCTGATTTACACCATAGTTCAATGTTACTTTCATTTTCAATTTTGATTTAACATGTGACAGGTGTAGCTAGACATACTGGAGGTGCTTACCCTTCTGGAGCACCAGCCTCACTTCCCTGTTGAAAGTTCACATGTTTGATTTAATTTGCCAGTTTTCAAGGTATTAACTATGCATTTGGGATTATGATTTTGAACTTGATTTGCCAGTTTTCAATTTATTAACTGAGCTTTAGGGATTATGACTTGGATATGGGCTTTTATGTTTGTGTCTGATGAATACACTCTATACATTGTATTCATTTTTTCTAAAATCAGACAAAAAAGGGAACTTGCTGCGTCTTTGCCAGACTTGTTAGATCCTATGTAATTAAGTTACAACCGGACAAACACTTTACACAACAAACAAAGCAAACATAAAGTGTTTTATCAGACAAAAAAATATCACATACGGTTAATAAACTAAAATGTTGAGTAAAAATTAACATCTTATCATGCGCTATATGAACCAAGAAATTCAAAGTGTGAGAAAAGTTAACACAGGCTAATAGATCATATTAATGTTAGTAAATTTGACATTAAGTCATACCATTTATAACGGAATAGGTAAGGGCAATTATTTATTTTCTATAATTCCCACATTAAGTGAATTGTTATTTATAATAAAAAATTAAAGATATCACAAGGTGGTAAAATACACAATCAACTATAACTATAAACTTTTCCAGTGGTAAAAACTATATAAATGAAGTATACGATCACATTCTTACTAATTTTGATATGTTTGATAGCATTTGGTGTAAAAAACATTTTTGATAACCATATGCCATTTCAATGATAAGCCTTATTATACGTATTGGTGAACAACATGCCTTTGGAAAGACTAGTACATTATTTAAATAAATTTCTTCAAAAAAGGTATTTTGAGTGGTGCAATGCAACATTGTCTTCAAAGGGCCTTAACTCTGTCAAAATATCAAATAGTCTAAATTCAGTCATAGGACCTTAGCAACACTTAAACTGAGGTCAAAATATCCAAAAGTTTTTGCCCTTTTAAATGGCACTAACTAAAGAAAAAGATATCCAAATAGTCTTAACTCTTTCAAAATATTTATTCAAAAGGCCTTAACTCAAGTGGATCCATGGTATGCTTATTTTTTATCACATAGCTGACTAGAAAATAGCTTCATTGGCCGGCTTAATATTACAATCAAAAATAATCAAAACCACATGCTTCAAAATAAGTGTAAATCTAAAAATGTATAGGATAAAACTGCATTCTGCAGCAAACTTTCACATCATGCATTCATGCATAAAAATGTGACTGGATAAATTATTATAAAACTATTTCCAGAAGCACTCAAACACCACACAACTACAACCACAAGAAAAAGTAGGTCACAGTGATTTTGATCTGACCTATATTAATTAAGAAATCTTAGATTAAAAATAATATCTTGTGACCTTTGTTGAGAATATATACCACAGAGTACATAGAAATGTAAACTTTATGACATGCAATACATTTAGTATGATGTGACTTTTTGTACCACTTTTTTAAAAAAAAATTTGGTGTTTGACAAGGAAATACTCTTTGTCATTTGCTTTTAGAATTTTTTAAAGGATCAAAGCTTCCCTGTTATTGAAATCATTTATTCCAGAATAATACCCACTTAATAATTTCTAATAAAAAGAACATCCTCACAAATTTACAAACATACAGATTATAGGGTATTTAATTCTACATCATTTTTATGATACTCTAGAAGTTAATATTAAAAGTGTCATCAATCAGTATGTTAAAAATCCTAAACAAGTTCCACATAGATTTACAAGAAATTCTGAAGTTTTTCATGAAGAATTTTTTTAACCATCTACCATTATCAACTATTTTTCCATATAAGTTGACACAGAACAGAAATGCAGATTTATGTGTATTACGATTAAGCATTCGTTTCCACTGATTTTCATCAGGCAAAATTTTTTTAATGAAAAAATAATGCCTTTATAACAATTGTGTCATTAATGCTTTAACAACAACTGTACATTGAAAAAAAATTTAAATCAATCTGAATTTGAAAAATAAGCCTTTTTTAAAAAATATCAGGTCGATTTGAACATCATACACAACATATTTCGGAAGAAAACATATATAGGGCCTCACACTTTGAAATTTTCATGGCAGAAAGCATAAGATGTATATCTGTTTTATCTAAAGCATATGGACATCTATATAGAAGGGTAATGTATAGTATTAATATAGTACGTGATGCTGATGACTTGGAGGTGAGGGGTTGGGCACAAATGGCATCCTCTGTGTTTGAATCACTACTGGAACCTTCATCGTCATCTGGAGAGAAGAGCCAAATTATTGTTACATATTATATGACATTCATGCACAACCAATTAAAATACATACTCAATATTATCAATATTTCCATCATTGACATTTTATTTCTAATTTATAATTTTCAACTTACAAACATAAAACTACAGAATAAATGTGTTAGTTCCCAATTCAAAGTTTTTTTTTTTAAGAATAAAGAAACTCAAAAATTGTGCTCTTCAGAACATACTACCTTCTTAAAGTTAGCAACATTTGGCAAAACAGGATTTTCTGGTTTTTGTTTATCCTTTAGAGAACATTATTTAATAATCTTATTTCAAACAAGTAAATTCAGTGAATAAGGACCCCCCAGAAAGGGCAATAATTCCCAGGAAAATGAGCAAATCAACTCGGGTTAATGATATGCACTCTGCTATCAATGTTGAAGCTTTGCACCAAGTTTCATGAATAAGTGCTTTATAGTTTTGGAGAATTTGTGCAGACATGAATTTCAGAATATCTCCCCCTTTCTTTGAAAGGGGAAGGAAAGAAAGGGGAAGGGGGGAGGAATAATTACACAAACATAAATATGCATAAGTAAAATTGATTGGGTCATTTATGCTAAAGTTCATAGAAGACATACTCATTTTCTAGTCTAGCTCTCTGGATATTCCATATTTGCAATTATAATTATGTATGTGACTTCATGTTATTAATGGGTGAGGAGGTACTGTGGTGCAGTGAATGTAATTTTTTCAAATTAAATATCTATGTTACATCAAACAGCATAATTGTCATACATCTTTTAGTTTTTAGCTGCAGTAAAACATGTGGTCATATTTTGGGAATGAGCTCATATATGAATGATCTTATATTAACTCATAATTTCTCACATTAATATTTATCTCATAAACTTCTTAAATTGATAAATAGGTGATGTTTGGGGAGAAGTGTTTATCAAAAAAAAAAAAAAAAAAAAAAAAGTTTCAAAATTTAATGACTTTATTAAACTTTCCTCTAGTTTCCATAACTTATCCAAAAGTGCTATCACATTTATGGTCTGCTATGCTAATGAATGTACTTTTAGCAGTTGTGTATTTTCACAAAAATTTTGCTACTGTATAAGTAAAAATGTAAAGGAATCAAGGATACTTTTGCTGTACCATAATGGTATATTGTATATGATATGTGAATATTTATTTCCATGTTTGAGTTATTTTGGGGATTATTCACAGACCTCTAGAAATCTCATATAATAATACAAAGAAAAAAGTAATATAGTACTGCCAATTCTTATTCCATATTTTCAATTACCGATACATATTATACCAGTTTTAATTTTACAGCACTAGACTGCCGTTTCCGAATATAAGTCCTCATCAGTAGTGCTTGGATCGAAATTATGAAACCAAAATTTTTTTTAAGATGTTGAAAGATACCCAAAGGACCAAAATATTTACAATATTATAAGAGGCGTACACACCATCATCCGTTTATATCTCTAGAGTTTTATAGCTACAATTTTGAGTTATCTGATATACTAACCATTTAAGGGTCCTTCTTCTCCATCTACACTTTCCAGTATCACGTTAGGATCTTCTCCAGGCTCGGACACTTCATTCTCTTGTCCTCTCATAAATGCCTCCAAATTTTCTAAAATGAATGGTAAAATAAAAATGTGATTAATTTGCTTCAAGGTCAAAACTGCAATTACTTTTCTTACAATGTAAGGAAGTTACTAGTGCAGGCTCTAAATTTTCTAAATACAATGGTTAAATAAACCTGCAATTAATTTGTTTTAAGGTAAATAAACATGCTTTTACTTTTCTTAATACAATGTAAGGGTGGCTCTAAGTTTTCTAAAATGAATGGTAAAAGAAACATGTCATTAATTTGCTTCTGCAATTTCTTTTCTTACAATGTGAGGGGGTTACCAATGCATTAGGTGATATCTTAGAACTGTTATTTACATTGAAGTTGAGTAATGGTGTTAACATCCCAGTCAAGCCTATTTCACTTAAATCCAGACATTATTTCCAATGGATATGGTATTGCAAAAATTGATGTTTTCCCATGAAATGACTTTAATTTTGGAACTTGTGAGGTAAACAGTTTTCAAATCATTCTTCTTGTACCATACTTCAACTTGTCCATTATATTTATGAATTTGGAAATGATGGTGTGATAGGTGATGGATTGTATAGTGTGGCAAGTTTGGCCTGGCTGTTAGACCTTGAATTTGAACAAGTTAATTCAGTGAATTAGGATCCCCTAACAGCAGGTTCTTTTTTTTGTGATTTGCACTTATGTTATGTTCAAAGGGCATTTACCCCCAGGAAAATGAGCAAACCAACTCGGGTTAACGATATGCACATTTCCTATCAATGCTGATGATGCTTTGCACCAAGTTTCATGAAATAGTGCTTCATAGTTTTGGAGAATTTGTGTAGAGAAGAACTTCAGACAGACAGAAACTCAAATTTAATATCCCCTCTTTCTTAGAAAGGCGGAGGATATTATAATATCGG
The DNA here is from genome assembly GCA_021292105.1 of Anadara kagoshimensis. NCBI lineage: Eukaryota > Metazoa > Mollusca > Bivalvia > Arcoida > Arcidae > Anadara > Anadara kagoshimensis. Next base: position 21,661,867 of record CM037858.1, on the reverse strand, counting down.
GCTAATAGACTGGGTGATTAAGGAAAGACAGCATGTTTTATTACTATAAACACCCGATACCGAGTATTACTATCATGGATATGTTCGTTTGAAAATTCAAATTAAAGGTCAAATGGCCAGGTCAAACATGACACACATAATAAACATACAGCTAGTGTGAGAGAATGAGGTTGTACATTCTGGTCAAGATAATTTGACCTTTATTGAGATTATCTGGATGGCGATTTTTATATTTCAGTACATTTCACTCTGTAAGTTAAGTGGAATGCTATTAGTATTTCACTAATATCAAAGCAGTCTTTTCTTGGATATGGAGGAAACCAGAGTACCCAGAAAAATCTCACCTATTTTCGGTAAACAAGCTTGTAATCTTCCTCCCATGTGGGATTTTAACCTTGATGGCCATAAACACTGTGATCCCTAAGCAATTAAGGACTATAAAGACCAAGTTAATGATGCACTGGTAAATAAAATTTAAATTGGACCCTATTGATATCAAATGCAATTCAAAGATTCTTAACAAATTTATTTTTAGATTTTATTAAATTTACTTTACATAAAGAAAACACATTCCTCATGCAAATTTAAAAGTGATATTAACTTGCCATTCTAAGTACAGCGTAACTTTGATAACTCAAAAAGTACAGAATTGGAACATTAAATTTGCCTTTTAGTTTCAAGGTGTCAATAGTTGTAAAATGAGATTCGCCGCTGTACCACATGATAGAGCAAACAAACGTTTGTGCGGAACACTTATTCCCAATGGATATGGAGTCGTATGAGATGATGTTTTCCCGCGGAAACGACGTCATTTTGGGAATCTATGACGTTGACGTTTTCCAAAATGTTCCGCACAAACGTTAAGAGGTATTGATCACGTGGTACAGCGGTGAACCCCATTATCAAGGATGTCAAACAAAAGCTATTTGGGTTCAAAACTTGAAGTTATTAATAGGATTTTAAAAGAGATCTATTGATTGCAAGTCTCATCAGAAAAGTGTTATTTTATAATGACTAATTGTGGCATGAATGTTATTCTTCAGTTTTTTCAGGGGAGACTAAAAATAGTGTTTTTTATATTTTTTTTTTTTATTTTTTCATATAATGTCCAATCTTTTAAAGGTGTATCAAAACAAGTGTGCAAGTTATCAAAGTTTGACCATACCTGAAAATTGAAAAGGAACTATCTTACTTACTTTTCTCTACCTCTGGTTTCAATCGCTTATTCTTAATCAAGATTTTACGCTTGAGCTGATTAGGGGAGGGAAGCGGTACACCAGGTTCAAGCTGTCAAAATAATCAGGTGCAAAAATTCAGTGAATAACTAAACAAAACTTATCAAAATAAAGGTCTTAACGGAAAATTTTGCTGAAGGATTCATTGAAAAGATCTACGACTACTTATAAAATTTTGTACATGCTCAAAACTTCACAAATTTGTCTGTCAAAAATAACTTACTCAAGGAGCATGTTCCAGAGTCCTTTATATGCAAATGACCCTTTTTGCATTGGCTCAAATAATACACTGTATAAGAGGAAACACTAGTGGTAGGAAACTTTCACAGTTTTGACCTTCTAAACTATTTCGGGGTAAGAAAGTTTCATGGTTCTGACTGACAAGAAAGTGTACCAAGGGAAATTTGATATTTTCGCTGAGGAGAAAGTGTACCAAGGGAAATTTGATATTTTCCTTGAGGAGAAAGTGTACCAAGGGAAATTTGATATTTTTACTGAGGAGAAAGTGTACCAAGGGAAATTTGATATTTTCCCTGAGGAGAAAGTGTACCAAGGGAAATTTGATATTTTCCCTGAGGAGAAAGTGTACCAAGGGAAATTTGATATTTTCCCTGAGGAGAAAGTGTACCAAGGGAAATTTGATATTTTCCCTGAGGAGAAAGTGTACCAAGGGAAATTTGATATTTTTACTGAGGAGAAAGTGTACCAATGGAAATTTGATATTTTCCCTGAGGAGAAAGTGTACCAATGGAAATTTGATATTTTCATTGAGAGATATATTCACTACACGAGAGTAACCATGAAAATCGCAAATATTTTGCCATTTATATCTTTCTTCTTATACAGTACATGAAAAAAAAAATAGTGTCAAAGTTTGTTAGCAGATGGACTTTATACATATGTAGGCTGTGTAAGGTGGTCATTTGGTTTGTGACAAGAAGTTTAAAGAATTAACTATTGTAGGTCACTGTGACCTTGGATAAAGGTCAAGGTCAACCAGCTTCACAAGCTTGAAAGGGCTCAAACCAGGAAACATCCCTGTTTTTATTGGTTTACTGGTACTGGAGAAGGTGGGTTAAACTATAGTATTACATCTATAACTATGGCATCTTGGTCTAAACAAAGATAAATAAATTGTGCAAAAAAGAAAGATAAAAATTATAATTTATAAAGATGGAATAAAAAACTCAAAACTATGAGGAAGAATATTACATGTATAAAAAGTTTCAACAATCTGTTAGAAACATTTAAAAACATATACCATTCTTGTTTAAACCACATTAACATAATCTCTTGTACCAATTTTTACCATTTTAAACCCATGACTTATTTATGGTGGTGTTTCTTTCTGTCTAAAAAGGGCATGAACATAAGATACTCTGATTACCAAATTCCTCATAATAGAGCAATGTCTGTATATCTCACAAATGCCAAACTATTGCCTTCCCTTTACACATAGCCAGAGCTCTTTGCCTTCCTTTCATACATAGCCAGAACTTCATGTATTATTAAACACCCAAGATCATGTTACAGATGTTAAGTCTGCAAACTGCCTTTATTTCAAAACCTCTATTGATGTCCACATTTTTAAGACAAAATGTTTATAAATCTGTAGTAGCCAAGAACATCCTCTATAACAAAACAGATTTGCAATCGTGACAAGTACAAGAAGTCTCCAACGGTCCTCAAAATCATTCAAGCATGACCTAGTATCAAGCTTATATGAAAGACCCTACTGTTGAAAGAATGCACACAAGGTTAAAAATTATATCTTTAATATTTAATTTCAGGTAATCAGAAGAAAAAAAGCCTTACCCTTCAACTAATCAGTGCTTAATTTGGTCATGTGACCAGTAACCATGGAGTCAAACGCACCTCTAAATCAACCAACAGTAACCATGGAAACAAACCACATATACCAATAAGTCAATCAACATATTAAGTTTCATCAATGAACTAGTGTCTAAGAAATATGTCGTGTACAAAAAATGACAAAAGGTTTTTCTAGAACATTCCGTAATAAGACAAGACATCTCTCATTAACAGTAGGGTATTTAATTAGACTTTGCATATGGACTAATTATGAAGTACATGCATAAGTTTATATTACTTACTGGCGATGAGTCCAAAGGCTTCTTCAACAACAAATCACCTAAAATGTCTTCACAATATTTAGCCATTTTGTATTGCTGAGGTTTACTACAATATAAAACAAATTCTATTTGTCAGTTCCTTTTAAATCTGAATAATTTAAATTCATAGTTCCTATGAAGTCTTGAAAAAATCTGAAAATCTGTCTGATAAATGTACTGGAGAAGGATTGAATTGGATAAAAGAACAAGATAGGCAGCTAAACCAATGTCCAGAAGTTTCCTTTGGGACTCTGAAAAGACTTTAATCCTAACATGTAAAAGATTAAAACACATTAGATGATTGAAGACAATAGATAACAACAAATCTAGTGTTGAGTTGAGTAATGGTGTTTAGCGTCCTAGTAAAAATATTTATATCAAGACAATGCCAGCTACAGGTGAAGCAGGGGTCTGGAAACGGTCATATTTGCCGGACATGTCCGACAAAAAAATATTTTGACCGACGTGAAAAATCGCCAGTCGGACATTTTTTGTTTTCGGACATTTTCAATTTTACAACAGAAATATTAAACGGACAAATCAGTTTTCGGTCCGACAAAAGTAAACTACCGCTAGTCTGTCTGTCGGTCTTTTAAACTCTACCTGACTTCACTAAGTGTATTGTCCTTACCACGCGTTTACCTGTCAACAACAGTAAGATCTAATAACCAGGTGATTGTTTATTAATCAGTAAATACCTGTGGACTTAAGTAGTCGCGTGCCGCGTGTCTTTTTCTTTTGTTTCCCAGTCCGAATCATTATAACTTTCTTTAAACGTGTGTTTGTTTAAAAATAAGTGCATGGTCGTAACTGTGTTGATTACGGAAGCCATAACGAGTGTCGGTCAAGGGTGACGGTTTGTCATCAAAGAGGTTCCACGCGGGGTGTTGAAAATTACCTACTACGCGCTTTGTGACTGTTTCTTTATTAATAAATAAAGAAACGTGATTAAATTTTATTTTAATAAAAGTTTCGGCATTAATATCTTTCATTCACATAAATATATTGGAACCTCGTCAAGCAGTTCCCGTTATATCGTGATTCGTGATACCTGAATTCCTAATTTAGAACCTCTAATATTACAATTCGTGTACCTTCGGAATACGAAAATTCCCGATTGTTAGTAAACAATATGGCGGACGTGCAATATGAAGCATCGTGGACAGTAACGAATACTGATAATAACAGCATATCGCGGAAGCTTAGAAAAGCAGTAAACGTCCTAGTCCTGTAACAACGCACATGGATTAAAATTGGCAATCGCGGTAGCTCAAAAATATAGGTTGGTTTGTTTGTCAAAATAAAATAATCCACAACATGCACTGCACGCATACACTCTACCAACTGAGCTACCGCAGTGGTGACAAATCTAGTCTGAATTTGTTCTAACGTGAACTCATCAGCAGACTAAGTTACCAGATATTTGGATGGAATGACCTTGTGGACTTCTATGAACTGTACAGGTCACTGATAGTCTTGTTCAAAACCATTCCACTATTATACATGTTATATAATAATGTCACAAATTATCAGTGAAGTTGCTATTATATTTACGTTCTGGTGGAAACAATATTTTGATCCAGGCTGAACCAATACCCAAAGGCTTAACATGCAAGTCCCGATGGGACCAATATTTTTAACCAGGTAGGACCAATACTTTTATGGTGGCAGGATCCAGAAGTCACAGTGGGACCAATATTTTTTATCCAGGAGGAACTAGTACTTTTATGGTGGCAAGATCCAGAAGTCCCAGTGGGACCAATATTTATATTTAAGACCAGATCCAAAGACTTGACATGTAAATGACTTACCTACAATGATTTTCAAATGATAATATTACTGGGAAGTCTGATGTTATAAATGCAGTTTCTTTTATTACTTGTATTACATCCTGTATAAAAATAAAATAAAAAGTAACATTATAAGTTATACAGGGTTTTGGCAGGTTACACAGCCCCATGTACCCTGCCAAAGATTTATGTACCCTGAGCCACATGTTTTTGTCACCCATCAAAGCGTACTGATTTGATTTTTTAATTTCGATTTTGGATCATGTTTGTTTATCGTTACAACTTTTTCTATATATTAGTTACTTCCCTTTTACCGTGAAATGTCATATGCATTTATGTACTCTAGCAGATTTCCAAATGCAGTTCTATGTACCCCCCGCAATTTAACCAATCGCTATGCGAGAAATTTGTTTGAAGGGTGACAAACAGTAATATACAAGCTATGTTAATAACAACTGTAAGTATAATAAACATAACTAAATCAATGGGTTGTCTCCTCTTAGTCAAATATGTACAATTTATATATAGTATTTACAATAATGGTTATGAGAACAATCCAAAATCTGATTTACATATCCTTATTAATTTTAAATGAAAATGATTGGCTTTTTCAAAAAAATCCATAAAAGCTGGCACCTCTATTGATGATGGTGAAGGAAACTGGAGTGCCCAAAGAAAACCATGTCCTTTGTCAGTTCAACTGACGTATTGCCGGCCACGCCCACAATGACGCTGGCCGCCATCACGGTACCAAAGCAGCGTCACGGCAACTAATGACGTTCTAGTGTCAGTGACGTCATTAAACCGCACAATTCAGGCCGAGTGTTCATTCTTTTTGCGTATAATTCAAGCATGTCGACCCTTTTTCGGAACATAGTGGGCGTGGCCGGCGATCCGTCAATTGCTGAAATGGTAGTTTTCTCTGTACACTCTGGTTTCCTCCATTCTCCCTGTACCCACTGCCTCGATGTAAGTGAGATTCTTAAATTGGGCATAAAACTCCTTTTCTTCATTCCACTTATACTACTGAACCTCTAACTAAGCATATATCGATACATCACTAGAATTTAGGTGAAGTGCAGAAATCTACATCTGCAATCTAGATTGAAAATATCTTTTTAAGAAAAAAAAACATTGCGGAGGCCTAGTTGGTAGAGTTCTCACTCGGTAAGTGAGAAGTTGTGGGTTTGAACCCCAGCCTGTCTGATAAAAGATTTGAAAGTGGGTAATGACTGTTCTTTCACCAAGCACTTGGCATTACGAAATGAAAGGCATGGATCTTTTGGATGGAAACTTAAAATAAAACAAGTCCTGTGTCACCGTTGGTGTGGCATGATAAAGAACTCTTCTGTTAAATGCCATCAGCTCAATGCAGAAGCAAAATTTCTGCATCTTCGCCTATAGCTGGTGACGTCTCAATAAAAGTGAAATATTCTTGACTGGGTTGTTAAACACCATTATTCAACTCAACTTTTTCTAAGAAAAGACAAGTGACATACCTTGAATAAAATATCTGTACAAATTGCTTTACCATGAGTGATAATGGGTTCCTGATCTTCATTACGGCCATCCCAACAGTCTAACTCTACACATCTAAATTATCAACAATATCTGTTATTTATACAGATAAATCTACATCTATACAAATATATGTTATTTATATTTATAAATCTACACCTACACAAAGATATCATTTAATGCAAACTAGCTAAGGCACTTTTATTTTCAACTTTTTGATTACCGATACCAAGTTCTGTTTCTTTTAATGCCACTATAAATATGATATGAAAAATGAAATAAGTGCAAAATTTCATACTGAAAAAACATGTACCACCCAATGCAATCAAGAACATGACACAATAGAAGGCATTGATAAAACAGCTAAAGAAGACAAAAAAAACGACAAACACATTGACTTTGAACAGCCACAAGAGCAAATCTCCAGTGAATTGGTTATACATGTAATTAAAAGGTTAAATATTTTACTACTTCGTAATCGACCAACTAATAAAACTACATATCGTTAATGTTTTTTTAAGGAACATTTTGCCTTTATGTATCTGGAATGCTTTTTCTGCTGAACTGTTATTGCCATGGAAATCGGCATTGTTTCCTGTTATATCCATTTACTTTTCAAGATACTGAATGATAAGGATATCATTTGCATTGAAATACTATAGCAACTGATAGTTTCATAAGCAGAAGGACAGAAGGGGTTCCTGAACTTGTTTTGTACCACATTTTCTCCTGAACAACATACCTGCAACCAGCCAGTAGCACCTGTCTGTACATCTCCACAGAAGATCTACCACCAAATTGTCTTCCGATGAGGTAGGTATTATGTGATGAGTTTATGAAGTAATGAGCCAGTGGCTGGTCCATATCCATGTATATATCTAATCTATCTAAAAATACTGGAGCGTTCTCGTCTGACATTAAATAACGACAAAATCCATCAAGGCCTAACCATTCTGTAATATACATAATATATACACATTAAATAACGACAAAATCCATCAAGGCCTAACCATTCTATAACATACAAAATATATACACATTAAATAACAACAAAATCCATCAAGGCCTAACCATTCTATGACATACAAAATATATACACATTAAATAACAACAAAATCCATCAAGGCCTAACCATTCTGTAATATACATAATATATACACATTAAATAACGACAAAATCCATCAAGGCCTAACCATTCTATAACATACAAAATATATACACATTAAATAACAACAAAATCCATCAAGGCCTAACCATTCTATGACATACAAAATATATACACATTAAATAACAACAAAATCCATCAAGGCCTAACCATTCTGTAATATACATAATATATACACATTAAATAACAACAAAATCCATCAAGGCCTAACCATTCTGTAATGTACAAAATATATACACATTAAATAACAACAAAATCCATCAAGGCCTAACCATTCTGTAATATACATAATATATACACATTAAATAACGACAAAATCCATCAAGGCCTAACCATTCTATAACATACAAAATATATACACATTAAATAACAACAAAATCCATCAAGGCCTAACCATTCTATGACATACAAAATATATACACATTAAATAACAACAAAATCCATCAAGGCCTAACCATTCTGTAATATACATAATATATACACATTAAATAACAACAAAATCCATCAAGGCCTAACCATTCTGTAACAAACAAAATATATACACATTAAATAACAACAAAATCCATCAAGGCCTAACCATTCTGTAATATACATAATATATACACATTAAATAACAACAAAATCCATCAAGGCCTAACCATTCTGTAACAAACAAAATATATACACATTAAATAACAACAAAATCCATCAAGGCCTAACCTTTCTGTAATGTACAAAATATATACACATTAAATAACGACAAAATCCATCAAGGCCTAACCATTCTGTACTATACAAAATATATGCACATTAAATAACAACAAAATCCATCAAGGCCTAACCATTCTGTAATATACAAAATATATACACATTAAATAACAACAAAATCCATCAAGGCCTAACCATTCTGTAACATACAAAATATATGCACATTAAATAACAACAAAATCCATCAAGGCCTAACCATTCTGTAATATACATAATATATACACATTAAATAACGACAAAATCCATCAAGGCCTAACCATTCTGTAATATACATAATATATACACATTAAATAACAACAAAATCCATCAAGGCCTAACCATTCTGTAATATACACATTAAATAACAACAAAATCCATCAAGGCCTAACCATTCTGTAACAAACAAAATATATACACATTAAATAACGACAAAATCTATCAAGGCCTAACCATTCTGTAACAAACAAAATATATACACATTAAATAACGACAAAATCTATCAAGGCCTAACCATTCTGTAACAAACAAAATATATACACATTAAATAACAACAAAATCCATCAAGGCCTAACCATTCTGTAATGTACATAATATATACACATTAAATAACGACAAAATCCATCAAGGCCTAACCATTCTGTAACAAACAAAATATATACACATTAAATAACGACAAAATCTATCAAGGCCTAACCATTCTGTAACAAACAAAATATATACACATTAAATAACAACAAAATCCATCAAGGCCTAACCATTCTGTAATATACATATATATACACATTAAATAACGACAAAATCCATCAAGGCCTAACCATTCTGTAACAAACAAAATATATACACATTAAATAACGACAAAATCTATCAAGGCCTAACCATTCTGTAACAAACAAAATATATACACATTAAATAACAACAAAATCCATCAAGGCCTAACCATTCTGTAATGTACATAATATATACACATTAAATAACGACAAAATCCATCAAGGCCTAACCATTCTGTAACATACAAAATATATACACATTAAATAATGACAAAATACATCAAGGCCTAACCATTCTGTAATATACATAATATATACACATTAAATAATGACAAAATCCATCAAGGCCTAACCTTTCTGTAATATACAAAATATATGCACATTAAATAACGACAAAATCCATCAAGGCCTAACCATTCTGTAACATACAAAATATATACACATTAAATAACAACAAAATCCATCAAGGCCTAACCTTTCTGTAATATACAAAATATATGCACATTAAATAACGACAAAATCCATCAAGGCCTAACCATTCTGTAATATACAAAATATATACACATTAAATAACAACAAAATCCATCAAGGCCTAACCTTTCTGTAATATACAAAATATATGCACATTAAATAACGACAAAATCCATCAAGGCCTAACCATTCTGTAATATACAAAATATATACACATTAAATAACAACAAAATCCACCAAGGCCTAACCATTCTATAACATACAAAATATATACACATTAAATAACAACAAAATCCATCAAGGCCTAACCTTTCTGCAATATACAAAATATATGCACATTAAATAACGACAAAATCCATCAAGGCCTAACCATTCTGTAATATACAAAATATATACACATTAAATAACAACAAAATCCATCAAGGCCTAACCTTTCTGTAATATACAAAATATATGCACATTAAATAACGACAAAATCCATCAAGGCCTAACCATTCTGTAACATACAAAATATATACACATTAAATAACAACAAAATCCATCAAGGCCTAACCATTCTGTAATATACATAATATATACACTTTAAATAACAACAAAATCAATCAAGGCCTAACCATTCTGTAACAAACAAAATATATGCACATTAAATAACAACAAAATCCATCAAGGCCTAACCATTCTGTAACAAACAAAATATATACACATTAAATAACAACAAAATCCATCAAGGCCTAACCTTTCTGTAATATACAAAATATATGCACATTAAATAACGACAAAATCCATCAAGGCCTAACCATTCTGTAATATACAAAATATATACACATTAAATAACAACAAAATCCACCAAGGCCTAACCATTCTATAACATACAAAATATATACACATTAAATAACAACAAAATCCATCAAGGCCTAACCATTCTATAACATACAAAATATATACACATTAAATAACAACAAAATCCATCAAGGCCTAACCATTCTATAACATACAAAATATATACACATTAAATAACAACAAAATCCATCAAGGCCTAACCTTTCTGTAATATACAAAATATATGCACATTAAATAACGACAAAATCCATCAAGGCCTAACCATTCTGTAACATACAAAATATATACACATTAAATAACGACAAAATCCATCAAGGCCTAACCATTCTGTAATATACATAATATATACACATTAAATACAACAAAAATCCATCAAGGCCTAACCTTTCTGTAATATACATAATATATACACATTAAATAACGACAAAATCCATCAAGGCCTTACCATTCTGTAACATACAAAATATACACATTAAATAACAACAAAATCCATCAAGGCCTAACCATTCTGTAATATACATAATATATACACATTAAATAACAACAAAATCCATCAAGACCTAACCATTCTGTAACATACAAAATATATGCACATTAAATAACGACAAAATCCATCAAGGCCTAACCATTCTGTAACATACAAAATATATACACATTAAATAACGACAAAATCCATCAAGGCCTAACCATTCTGTAATATACATAATATATACACATTAAATAACGACAAAATCCATCAAGGCCTAACCATTCTGTAATATACATAATATATACACATTAAATAACAACAAAATCCATCAAGGCCTAACCTTTCTGTAACAAACAAAATATATACACATTAAATAACAACAAAATCCATCAAGGCCTAACCATTCTGTAATATACATAATATATACACATTAAATAACGACAAAATCCATCAAGGCCTAACCATTCTGTAACATACAAAATATATACACATTAAATAACGACAAAATCCATCAAGGCCTAACCATTCTGTAATATACATAATATATACACATTAAATAACAACAAAATCCATCAAGGCCTAACCATTCTGTAACATACAAAATATATGCACATTAAATAACGACAAAATCCATCAAGGCCTAACCATTCTGTAACATACAAAATATATACACATTAAATAACGACAAAATCCATCAAGGCCTAACCATTCTGTAATATACATAATATATACACATTAAATAACAACAAAATCCATCAAGGCCTAACCATTCTGTAACATACAAAATATACACATTAAATAACAACAAAATCCATCAAGGCCTAACCATTCTGTAATATACATAATATATACACATTAAATAACAACAAAATCCATCAAGGCCTAACCATTCTGTAATATACATAATATATACACATTAAATAACAACAAAATCCATCAAGGCCTAACCTTTCTGTAATATACAAAATATATACACATTAAATAACAACAAAATCCATCAAGGCCTAACCATTCTGTAATGTACAAAATATATACACTTTAAATAACAACAAAATCCATCAAGGCCTAACCATTCTGTAATATACATAATATGTACACATTAAATAACAACAAAATCCATCAAGGCCTAACCTTTCTGTAACAAACAAAATATATACACATTAAATAACAACAAAATCCATCAAGGCCTAACCATTCTGTAACAAACAAAATATATACACATTAAATAACAACAAAATCCATCAAGGCCTAACCATTCTGTAACAAACAAAATATATACACATTAAATAACGACAAAATCCATCAAGGCCTAACCATTCTGTAACAAACAAAATATATACACATTAAATAACAACAAAATCCATCAAGGCCTAACCATTCTGTAACATACAAAATATATACACATTAAATAACAACAAAATCCATCAAGGCCTAACCATTCTGTAATATACATAATATATACACTTTAAATAACAACAAAATCCATCAAGGTCTAACCATTCTGTAATATACAAAATATATACACATTAAATAACAACAAAATCCATCAAGGCCTAACCTTTCTGTAATATACAAAATATATGCACATTAAATAACGACAAAATCCATCAAGGCCTAACCATTCTGTAACATACAAAATATATACACATTAAATAACAACAAAATCCATCAAGGCCTAACCATTCTGTAACAAACAAAATATATACACATTAAATAACAACAAAATCCATCAAGGCCTAACCATTCTGTAACAAACAAAATATATACACATTAAATAACAACAAAATCCATCAAGGCCTAACCATTCTGTAACAAACAAAATATATACACATTAAATAACAACAAAATCCATCAAGGCCTAACCATTCTGTAACAAACAAAATATATGCACATTAAATAACAACAAAATCCATCAAGGCCTAACCATTCTGTACTATACATAATATATACACATTAAATAACAACAAAATCCATCAAGGCCTAACCTTTCTGTAATATACAAAATATATACACATTAAATAACGACAAAATCCATCAAGGCCTAACCATTCTGTAATATACATAATATATACACATTAAATAATGACAAAATACATCAAGGCCTAACCATTCTGTAATATACAAAATATATACACATTAAATAACAACAAATTCCATCAAGGCCTAACCATTCTATGACATACAAAATATATACACATTAAATAATGACAAAATACATCAAGGCCTAACCATTCTGTAATGTACAAAATATATGCACATTAAATAACAACAAAATCCATTAAGGCCTAACCATTCTATGACATACAAAATATATACACATTAAATAACGACAAAATCCATCAAGGCCTAACCATTCTGTAATGTACAAAATATAAGCACATTAAATAACAACAAAATCCATCAAGGCCTAACCATTCTGTAATGTACAAAATATATAGAAATTTTTAATTTATTGAAGATAATAATTACTTTCAAATGTATAAGTGTCTTTCTTTTCAACCAAATTTAGTTTAAATGGTAGAGTACATCGTTTTTCTGCTTAGTAATGCCTCACTATTACTTTGTATCCTAAAAACTTTCTTCTTCTTTTTTTATGAATTTTACCTGTACTATTAAAACGCACCAACCTAGTGGATAATTTCCATCCAGTATCATGTTATATCACATTAAAAAGGCACAAGATCAAGATGGAGATGGATAGGACATGTGCTCAGAAAGCCTATGAATAACATCACAGTTGAGTTGCTCTCAGATGGACGCCTGAAGGAAAAAGGAAGCAAGGCAGACCCAAAAACACCTGGAGGAGAACTGTGGAGAAGAAGACTAACTTGGGGAGAACTGGAGAGGATGGCACAAGATAGAGAAAAGTGGAAAACTCTAGTCCTTGCCCTATGTGCCCCGGGCGTAAAAAGGACTAAGTAGGTAGGTAAAAAGGCACTCCAGCACTTTGAAATTTCTGCCAAGGACTCTTGGACATACATGGTGGCAGTGAAATGAGTAGAGCGAAGTAATGATGGATTACACCCCAGTCAAGATTCTTTCACTTATATTAAGCCGGTCAATTCTAAGATGATGGAGGAAATCATCAACCTTTAACATGCAAACTTACAAACTTTCTCAGACTAGGATCTGTCCAGAGTAGGATTCAAAAATTGGCTGTTAGACTCACCGTGATCTGTAAGTAATGGTATTACCAGATACAGCCACACAGCTACGGAGGCCCAGGGTAGTAAAATGGTGTTCAAAAGTACATAATATTGGGTGATGTTTTAACTAAGCTGACAATACACTATAATAAAATCAAACTCTAAACGAACAATGACCCCTCAAAAAATCAGAAATGTAAAGAAATCTTACCTCTTCTTATAAAATTTGTATCATTTTCATATGCTTGAATTATCTGTAGTAATCTTTTACGATCATAATAAGGGAAGAGTATCTCATTCAATCTTGGATCTCTTTGTTGCTGCAAAGATAATTTATTTTAAATGAAAATCTAACAAAAAATACTTTTAAAATTAAACAAGTATATTAAGAGCATTATGATCCTAAGCAAGTAGGTACTTTTTGCGATAATGCCATTACAGGGTTCGTACAGACATTTGGACTCCAAATTTAATGACTTTTTAGGGTCTTATTTGCAAAATTAAGGCCTAATCAAAGGGACAATTTTAGCAAAAAAAATATTGGTGCAAAGCCAATTAAATAAATAAAACAATTATTTACATGTCCATAGTAATGACACTTGAAGTGGAGGTTGAAGTTGGGCATTCGGTTGGGCCAGGTACCTTTAAGTTTAAATTGCCTATTTCAACATAACTTATCAATTAATTATACATGTATATTGATATCAGTCTATTTGCAACCACTTAATATCGAAATACAGACACCCAACTGGCCAAATTCAAGGGCTTTTTAGGGCCTTCAGGATAAATTCAAGGACTTTTTAGGGTCAGACTTGTTTTTTAGGGTCTTTTCAGGGCAAACCTCAAAATTTAAGGACTTTTCAAGGCCTGTACGAACCCTGCATTATGTTCAAAGGGCCAACACTCTAAGGAAAATGAGCAACTAGGGCTATTTATATGTGTAAATCCTATCAATGCTTTGAACCAAGTTTATAAAATAGTGCTTCGGATCTGGGCAGATAGAAGGATGGAAGTTCAAATTTAATATCCCACATTATCATTGAAATGCAGGGGGTAAAAAAAATTAAGCTATTTTAAATGCTTTCTGTTACCCAATGAGGAATGTTATGAACCATCACTATCAAATAGTTACTTTTCCACAGAAACCTGGACTGCTACTTCTATGTCCTGAATCGTAAACAAAAAGATTCAAATAAGACCAACCTAGTGATCAACCAATTCAAAGGGTCAAAATATCCCTTTCCAAGGATCAGATAGACCCATTCCATGGCTAAGATGGGCCTGCAATTTAACAGAAAGGGAAAACTGCAAAGTTAGAGTGATGCACGAAATAATGAAATAATGTACTTACTTCATTGAAAAATTCTACTAACTGGGGAACAGTTAGATGATTTTTTTCCAAACTCCTAAAATATGAAAGATAGAATAATGATTTTGGTATTATATTGTATACAGTCATCAAATCATTGCCATCACACTTTATTACCATTTATAAAGCAGATTATGTGATATCAACTAATATCAACTGGTGACAAATTAGCTACTGTTAGTACCACTTTGTTTGTGACAGTCAAATGTACAAAACTTAATAAACTTGATTCATGTTTGGTTATTATTCATTTTCAAGAAAACGATGTTCAAGAATTTATTGAATTTCTACTATTTATAAATCATGGAAATAAGTAATTCTGCATATCACAGAATTCATGAAGCTGAAGAGTATTTAGTACACTAGAGAATAGTATGAGTGGACATGGCCGAGTAGTGCTGTCACTGGCTTTTGAAGTCAAGGGTTGTGGGTTTGATTCACACTTGTGACTTGGAAATTTTCTGAGATGATTTTCGTCTCCTGCCCATACTAGAGCTGTAAAAAACTTGATACTAGAATAGATTTTTGGAGAGACTCAAAACTAAGGTCCCATGTCTGTGCACACTAAACACATCTCTGAAAAATTCGAAAAAGAGTGGGCCCCCTGAGGCAGATACAGTGAACACTTACAACTACAAGTGGTTGAAACAGACTTAGCAAATTAAGAGAAGTAAGAATAAAGAGTTGAAAACTTTTAAAAGGAGTCATGGAACTAAAGTCATTTACATTAACAGCTGATTAATATAAAACTTACAATTCTCTGAAGAGATCTTCGATGTCTGTTCTAGGACATATCTTGTGATAAAGCTCATAAAATTTTTCAAATGTAAAAGCTGCAGGTTCTATTTCATCACACTGAAATAATATTAAAAATATATAAAAAATTAGATTTCCATGATAATAGTATCCATTTTGAATATTTGAAACCCTAAATTCATCATGGTGACAGAGTGATCTTTGATATGGTTTTATTTCAATGTCAAAATGATACATGATCTATTTGAGTGGGAAGCATAGAAAGTTTACACCCATATCAACAAGGTAAAAAAGGTCATCATTATGTGGTAAACATTTAAAGAATTTTTTACATAAATTTAAATAGAAATTTTAAATCTTTCTTATTGAAATATCTGAAAACATCAACAAGGATACTTAATGAGATACTATAAGGGAAACTGAAAATAACAATAAAATGTTTCAGATAAAATTAAACTGGGGCCTTGGTAGCAAAGTTGTCATGCAAAAATACTGACAAAAATTTGATAATGGGAACTGTATTGAACTCAATCTTGATGATAGCTTCTGGAGTGTTCTAAAAAGAACAGATGTATCCTATTAACTTTCATTTCCAAGGCACATTATTTCCGATGCACATTTATTTCATGGTGAGGTGACTTTCACCTAAAACCTAAGCAAAAACAAAGTAACATCTATGCTCCGATACGTGTTACAAAATCAGTAGAACCTGGACTTGGTCAAGCCTATCCTGAAGCATTTTTTCATCAACTATCAACCTATATGCCTACCTTTCCTCCAGGGAATCCTAGAGCCTTTAAACATTGCATTATCATTTTTTCTGCTCGACCAGAGGCAAATGTCCGACTAATACTGAAATTCAAATAAATGTATTGACACTTTAATGTAATGCTTATTTAAAATTGTACTTGCAATGCATTCAGACATATGCTCATATATTTTAAATCAAAATTTAACAAAAAATCAAATTTGCATAACAAAATAATTTTTAAAACAATGAAAGGCTTGCAATATATTGATATTTTGAGACAATTATAAGTATTACATGAAATGATAACTAGGTAAATTTTTCTGACATGTCCAATGAAGATGACAAACCTAAAATAAGAATTGTCTGCATGCCTGAGTAGATCATCAAAGCTAGTTACTATTCCGATAACGATTTTTAGTAATATATTGTCTAATAACTTTCGTGCAGTTTCAAATTACAGTCAAATATTAAGTCATTATATCAATAATATTATTCCAAGTGTTTATGTTTGAAAACATATTACAGAAAAGCTGCTAAAAAAGAACCATGAGTAAACAAAAACCTGTCTAAACTGACTAATTAATAAGGTCATTTCAATAATACTCCAGTATATCAACTGGTGTAAACCAAATACTGTTTTCATCCTAGCAAAAAATCTGGGGCCTCTTTGGGCAAGTGTTTTTATGCATGTGCTTACAAATCACAGCCCCTCACTGCCTGGGCTACAATCCCTTTAAGTCAGAAACTAGTGTGATAGAGTTTGTCAGTTTACGGGCCAAAAGTCATTGGCTTTTTCTGGATACTCTGGTTTCCACCAGCATCCATTATTAATTGACCAACTTATGTGAAAGAATCCTGACTGGGACATAAAACACCATTACTCTGCCCCCCCCCCCCCCCTTTAACAAAATCTTTGATTCAGAAGGTGTTAAGACAGGTTCTGTGCTTGAAGGAACTTTATGAAAATAGTGTAAGTGTATTCTTATTCACCATCTTTTACTTATGCATTTTTATGTTACATCAAGTACATTGCCAGACTTTTGTAGTTTAAGGACATGTTAGAACTTGAAGCTCAGTATTAAATACCTGGACTGGCTGATCTAAACAAAAGTCTGGAAGGTCTTTGTTTTAGACAGGTTTCACTGTATTGGTAATATTTTATGTAATTATGGTTGACTATAGTAAATTACCTTCTGACCGATATTTTGCCACTTGGATTAACCATAAAACAAAGCTTCATCCAGCTGAAATAAATTACAAAATTATTTTTTTAGTATTATAAAACCATCCAATTACATATATATACACTCTCTGTTTGTGCGAGTACCACGGTGCATGTGCGTTAGAGAGAGAGACAGAGACAGAAAGAGAGAGAGAGAGAGAGAGAGAGAGAGAGAGAGAGGGAGAAGAGATGGGAGGGAGAGAGAGAGAGAGAGATTACCAGTATACATGTACATGAAAAATGTTCTTCACAGTTCACAAGTTACTCTTGCACGAATAAAAGCTGTCATCATATAATGTTTGTGGACAACTTATGTCTGTTTTACACACTTAGTTCGATATTATATCATGAGTGGAGAAATACGGTGTAATATTGAAGGTAAAAAGTAAAATATGAGAGGTGACAGCCAAGGTCAATATTTTCCTTTTTTACCTGATATTATGCCATTTCAAAAAATTATTCACTTGAAAGTGCACTGTTTTATTATATAAATACCAAAATATTCAGAACATTTAAAATAACATAAAACTTTTTGGATTACTCTCAATCATTAAACCAAATTTATTTTGTGGAGTTCATGGTGTGAATTTGAATATGATGTCACTAGTCCACAACTTCAAAGATACCTCAATCATGTCTACTTTTATTACAAATAGGTTTTTCCAAAATATTCTATTTTTAGACATGTAAGAGTTGATATTCTATATATATTCACAGAAAATGGAAAAATATTTAATGAGCTGAAAATGTAGTTCAACCAAGAATATTGAAAAATATTCAATGGCCTAAAAATGTAGCTCAACCAATTAAAATGCAATATTGTTTATTATTATATAGCAATATATGCATTGCATAGAAATTAAACGATAACTCCTGAGGTGTTAGGTGGAACTTTGTTCCAGTCTGAGGTTTCCCAAATCTATTTTTCATATTGCATGCTTTGTCACATGACGCTGTCATGTATGACGTCACATGATAGTCGTTACATGGCTGAAGACACCATCACTATGATGTTGTCGTATTGCACTAGTTCAAATATCTGTATACAAGAACTGTGCAATATTTATGTATTGTATGATAAAATGGTATTTTGAGATAAAATACTAGTGAGAAAAAAAGGAAATGTATTTTGCTGTATAATAAAAGGGTTATTGAATTGATATTGTGAAATATTTTACAATTATTGTCTTGTGATGAGGTGGATATGGGATTATACGGACCTGACCAAAATAATATTCACCGAGGCTGTTACCACCGATATCAAAAGACAGTAATTGTTTTATTATATGACACTTCAAAATGACATTCAAAAATTCCGATTTTAGTGTATTTAGCAAAATGATTGCCATTACTGGAGACGTTCATCAAGTCGGTAAAGCCGGGTTTGTTTTAAAGCTCGTTTAAATACTTTCTTGTTAGTTTAACACATTTGTGAATTTCTTTGTGTTTATGACATCTTTTGATGCCAAAATCTTCTGAGGTTTCCACAGACGAAAACGTTTACGCTGCTCGTTGTGACATTTTTTTGTGTATTGCCAAATCATGGCAAAGACGTCAACGCATGCTACCTGCTGACGTTTTTTAATTGTGACATCATGATTTATGGAAAGTCCCTTTTCTATTTTTGGTCGAAAAGTGGTCCGCCAACTTTTTGTTACTATTTATAGCGTTAAAGTGGTCCACCAACTATTTATTGACCTTTTGAGGCATTTTTTATTGAATATTGCTATATGTACCACTGACATTGACCAATCAGAGAAAAGGAAAACACGCAGTCATATATAATGTCCCTTGTTGACTCGAACTTTACACTTGTAGGCTCGTGCAAATGTTGAATCAACTGGGGACAATATTTCACAATATCAATTCAATAAGACAATAACCTTGTTGACTCTAAATTTACACTCGCAAGCTTGTGCAAATGTTGAGTCAACTCGGGGACAATATTTCACAATATCAGTTCAATAACACTATAATATATGCGATAAAAACAATTTTGTGTTCCCTGATATTCAATGAAAACCATATAAAAGTACATTTTTAGATATTAAGCTTCCCTCACAAACATACATATAGCCTCTCGATCAATCATCTGTAAAATCACTCCTGACAAAAACATTAAAGCTTCTAAAAACTTCAATTGACTGGATTCTCAATGGTGTAATTATCAAATCCCACAACCTACATGAGCCAATAAAAGCACATTGATCTTTAATGGTGTTTTTTGCAAGTGACAAAGACAAGGCTTTGTTTTTGACACTTATTGATTACCGGTAGGTAAATGTTCTCCTCAAGGTCAAAACAAAATTTTATTTGCTTTCTTCTACACAAAAATTTTTAACCATCAAATTCAGTAACAATGTAAGTCTCAGTATTTTTGTCAGTAAAATACAGTTTAATGGAGATCCATTTAACTCACCTGGCTAAAAAAAAGTGGTGGTTGTCTTGATTCCAATAGCAATGTGATTTTGCTAATTCTGGGTGAATAAATGTGTAACCACCTTTTTCCTTTTTTTGTTTGTTTGTTTTTGTTTTTTTATTTAATATTTATAGTTATGGCTGCATTCTGGATGTGATACTGGGTTGGTATGAACACTATATCTACTCCAGAAATAAATCAACTCTGTATCATATTGATGGTTATTTAAATACAGTATCTATATAGTTTGTATATTTGCCTTTACCTAGATTAGCTAAAAATGCTTTACTATAAAAATAACAACGCATGTTTATTTTAAGATCTTACACTAGACTTTGCCAGGGATCCCACATATTGTTTACAACTTCAGGGATTGAACCCCCAACCAATTGACTCACTTAAGTTGTTCCTTTTATGCCACATATCATTTATAATCATGGTCTATATTTTATAAATATCATTTCAGAGGACAATCCCCTTAAACAGTCAAACTTTAAAGTACATTCAGTATTTTGTCTAAAAACAGACATCTAATATTGATTTAGTGTTTTCAAAAGCAAGACTATTTCTAAGCATCAATGTTTACTGTAGCTGACTCTGTTCTTCTAAGACTGTTTTTACACTGTCTTATTCAAACCGTCAAGAATTTCTCATACATTTATTGATGCTCGCCTAACTTGATGGAGACAGAAGCTTTCTTACATTCAGTGATGCTTACATAACCCAGTCTAGAAGATTAATAAAAGCTGTCCCTGTAACAAATGAGAGTAAAAATCTGATGACGCAGGACATACAGCCTACCGATGTATTATACATCTCAGAGGTTCCAGTCTGTCAATTTACTGCTTGTGTAACCAATAAGACGTGTCATCAATGATTTAATTCAAAGTTCTTTCAGTATTGCTGACTGTACACTACTGCTTTATATTGATGCTTTCTTATTTTATTGATTTAAGTATGTCTTTTGTATAAGCACATTTTAAATTTAAAGGTTTTTTTTGTAGTTTTGTTGTTGTTGTTGTTTTTTTTTTTTTTTTTTTTGATGTTGTTGTTATTGTTGCTTATAATCAATATTTTTAAAATTAACAAACTACGGACTCAAAGCCCCAGAAAAACCAATTATCACATCAGATTTATTCTCCCAGTTACTTCAGAGGAGATGTGAAAAATGTATGTTAATGATGTGCGCGCACACACACACACCACACCACACCCCACACTAAGCATTTTTGTTCTGTATCTGAAAAATCCCAAATGACACATGACAACAATATAGCTGTCAAAGATTATAGGAAGCAACGTGTGTGCCAAAGCCGAAGCTGCAACTACGTCAGGGAGTCCAGGGGCATCCACCCGAAAAATTTATAAGAATTTAAGACTTTATGAAATTTTTCATAAAATATGTCCTAACAACATGATCAAACACAAACACAAATGTTTGGATATATCGACAGTTATCGTTGATAATTTGTATAAAATTTTGAATTATAGGATTGAGTGGTGTGCATGTGAGCGTGATTTACCGGTAATATCAAAAGGTGTGACTCTCACACTCAAGGCGCGAGACTTGGCAGGTATTCAACAGTGTCTGCAAATTGGCCCATAAGTCAATGTTGATCTATGTGAAACTGCGACAATCATCACAAACATGACAACACTTATAGCATCTTGCTGTACTTTTATTTTAGAGTTATCAGTTGAAAGTGAGTCAATAGTTTATCAAGTTACATTATATAATATTCACAGAAAAACAATATTTCCAAACATTTGTATTCAGACAGGGAAAATTATTGGAGGAAAAAGTGTTGATGTACACCGGTTTATATTCAAATGGCAAAACCAGACTGTCACCATTAAGGTCCATTTGTATGTAAGAATATTAACACCAGGGAATTTTCTGTCTCTTTTTTTTCCATTCTCTGTAATTTAATTATGCTGTCAAGATTTAGGGCTAACGCAGCCTGCATAAATCAGTTTATCTTAATTCCCAAAAGGAAGTATGTCCAGCATTGATGTCTTAAAAATCATCTATGGAATACCCATAATAATTTTTTTTTGTATGTGTTGTTTCTGGGGTTTTTTTTGTGTTGTAAATAGCAAGGATATTGGCAAATGATGAGATGGCATTTCATTGTAGAAGAACAGTCAAAACATAATGATAATATATCACTTTTCAAGACAATACATCCCTTAGAGAATTTTTTGAAGCAATGTTTCTTAAAGGATATCTGACTTCAACTCTGACCTTTAAGTTGACCAAAGACAAACAGTTAAAAGCAGTTTAAAGATCAAAAGATAATGGAAATATATCACTTTTCAAGACAATACATCCCTTAAGAGAATTTTTGAAGCAATGTTTCTTAAAGGATATCTGACTTCAACTCTGACCTTTGACCTTTAAGTCGACCAAAGACAAAACAGTGACTACAAGAACATGTATAAACAAAAGGCCATTGATCCTTTGATTTTTACTTTGCCAAATGGCCCCATTGTTAATTGCATAGTAGGTCAAATTTAACATTACATGAATGCAAAAATATTGATATTATGGTGTTTAAGAGGATTTTTTTTAAAATGGCCCCATTCAAAAAATTCTAGAATGAACACTATTGTTCCCTTATCTTCATCTTTAAAAACTAGAAACAGTTTCATTTGCAACTTCTATTAAAAACTTTGATTTTTACTGATCACAATTAGCCTATATGAGTACATGTGTACTTTGTGCTTAGGTAAGCTAAAACATTCAAAAAGCACAAATCCAATAATTATCAAAGAACGTGTTAAACCAGATAGTTTCTACCTGTTGATAATGTTATTTTACATGACGAATGTAAGCAAAAAAAAAAACATTAAAAAAACCCACAAAAACAACCAATCATCAAAGAACCTTGGGAACAGCATTGAACTAGAACCTAATCTCTTAATAAAAATTTTTCTTTCAAGGTTTTTTTATATTTATATACACATAGAGTTGATTAAGTTTGCTCTATATTATGTGTATTAAACAATAAATTTTGCAACATAATAAAATAATGAAAGTAATTTTCTCCATATGTAATTTATATAAATTACAATATTAATGGCTTAGAAAAAAATATTAATATTAAAACAATTTCCGAAAATTAAATTACAGCGAGTGAATATTTAACATCGATTGAAAAACGAGACTTAACATTGATTTTTTTTTTGGTCAGGGGACTCAGTAATTCTAAATCAAGTTCTATAAAAATAACCAATAATTCTTCATAGGAAATAAACAAGATGACCACAAATAATATGTCACGATCAAATTTAGCCTAATACCATAAATTGACAAATTTTCCCCTTTGATTCGATTTAGACTGTCTGTGTTAATTCTGTGAAGAGAAAGATCTAGTCTACGGAAAGGGAAGGAATAAAAATAAATAAATAAAGCCGAAAAACCTTATGTGAAAATTGATTAAGTCTTAGGTCTTGTGTTAAGGCATTTATAACGCTGATCCATCAACAGGCACTGGTATGGCACGACGGCGGCCGACAGCAGATGATCATCTGTACGTAAAACTGGAATCAATAAGCTCTAATTTGATAAGAAGCTGACTAAAGTTGAATACAGATCATCTTTTTGTTACATACATGGTGTGTCATAGACACTATATAGAAGATTGCCTTTTTTACAAGTACCTCGTGATAAGAAGACGACAATCTGTAAAGAATCCCTTAATGGTTAATTAAAACAGAAAAATAAGCTGTTTGTAGACAGACTGATACTGAACAGAAAACAACACATTCTTCTTCTTAATTTTCTTGTTGATTTTGTTTGTTTGTTTATTTCAGGGAACATTTCTTCAAAATCTTTAAAAGAGACTCAAGACCATTACAATACCAATAAAACACAAAAATAAGCTATTTGCAAACTGACTGATTCAGAATAGAAAACCTTCATTTTTACACTACAATGAAAAAAAAGAACATACTCTTCTTGGGTTTTTTTTTTTTTTTTTTTTTTTTTTGTTTTGTTTGTTTCAGGGGCATTTCAAGAACTCTTCAAAACAGAAGGCAAATGAAAGGCTTAAGACCATTTAAAATACCAATAAAATGCACATAAACAAGCACAACTATGATGCCGTAAGAGGCTCACTGAGCTGAAACATGTGTGAGAGAATTATAGTGAGAGAAAGAAATTTAAATTTGAGAGAAAGAGAGAGAGAGAGAGAGAGTGTATACACTTACTGTTTTTTAAGAGATGTCATTGGACAGATATTATTTGCTTTGGTATTTGGGGTAAGCTGCCTTAGTCCCTCATACCATTGCTGCAAAAATAAAAACATGAAATATTACAACCGTGAAGTAATTATTTCCCTTGTTCCTCATTTTATCTATACCACATTTTGTTATTATGGTTTTATGGTGTGATTCAATTTCTTCTTTCCTTTTAGCTAAGCAAGGAGACATTTGGTGTGTAGTTTATGCTAACAAAGTCATGGCTAGGTAACGTAGCAGCAGTTTCAGGATCCAATGAGATCATTGGTGCATAATTTATATTGATTAGTTCAAGGTCATTTAACACAGTGGTTTCAGGATTAAACGAGATAATTGATGTATAATTGATATTGATTAGGTCAAGGTCACTCACTACACTAGTTTGAGATCAAATGAAATTGTTGGTGTATAATTGATATTGACTATGTCAAGGTCACTCACCACAGCAGTTACAAGATCCAATGAGATCATTGGTGCATAATATATATTGATTAGGTCAAGGTCACTTACCACAACAGTTTCAAGATCCAGTGAGATGATTTCTGTATAATTCATATTTATTAGGTCAAGTTCACTTACCACACCAGTTTCATGATCCAATGAGATCATTTGAGAATAATTCATATTAATTAGGTCAAGGCCACTAAACAGCAGTTTCATGATCCAATGAATTCATTGGTTGTAAAATAGATATTGATTAGGTCAAGGTTACTTACCACAGCAGTTTCAGGATCCAATGAGATCATTGGTGTATAATTTATATTGACTAGGTCAAGGCCACTACATATGGTGACTGTTCGATATTCTAGGTTAGCACCACTCCCTTTTTGTTCTAATTCAGCAACAATTTTGGGATCCTGAAAAATAAGCACATAGTGGTCATCAAATCCAACCTATAGTTTTATAGTTAAATAACCTCAAACGTGATGATACAAAATAAAAGCAATCTTCAAAATTGTGAAATTACAAGCATCAACAACAAAAGTTTCAGTTACTTACAAACACTTGAACAAACCTAATAGAGATGGCGTGTAAAAAGGTCCACCTGCTCCCTGAATGAAATTTTATCTAAATATGACAAATAACGATCAGGTAGAGTTTATAAAACTTTATTAAAATAAATTACTGATATTTTTTCATGTTTTAAAGGAGTTATTCATGTTCTGTTGTTTCTAGATTGCACTGTGTGGACTTGTACGATGACTCTCTTCTACAAACAGCCTGTCTGACATTTGTTTGTACATCAGGGGACATAACTCTGACAAAATTATGTTAATTTCATTACAACTGCTATTTTTACAACAGCAAGTTGTTGATAACAGAGATGGTCGTTATAAAGAGTGTTAACTGTTTTAGAATCTTAATGTTTGTGCCGAATATTTCTAAAAACATTTACGATGCAAACTACCGAAATAACGTTTATATGGGAAAGAGGTCAACTGATGAGATTCCATATCCAATGGAAATAATTGTTCCACACAAACGTTAGGGGGTATTACGTTACATACACTAGTAAAATCCATTGTAAATATTCTCAATTGAACTACAGTCCAACCTGCTTAAAGGCTACCTCTATATAAGGGCCACCTGCTTATAAAAAGGCCAGTAGAATTGTACCCCAATAGTTCTTTATTCATATTATTTGAACCTGTATATAAAGTTCACCTGCCCATAAAGGCCACATTTACTGGTTCCCTTGGGTGACCTTTATAGACAGGTTTGACTGTATAAGCATTCATTATCTGTACAATTTCTTCAACTCAAAAATTACCATTAATCAAAAATTGTAAGGTGCTTTATTCCTGGTTATAATTAAGTAATGACAAATCTCTCACACACACAGATATAAATTATGGTTCAATTCAAGCTTTCTTTAATGTATAGAAGAATTAGCTGCGTATAAAGAAATGATTATAATTATATATCATACTATTACAGCTGGCTAGTCGAGACATTAACAGATGTATAGAGAGATAGTCTTAAGTCGGATTTAGACTTGTATCATGTTAGGTCTTCAATCATCTTAATCTATACGATGATGGACAACGGAAAGTAATTCAATCATCTTCTATTAAAATTACTGATTAATATACTACAAAACACAACAACAAAATCCCGGGAATTTCAGGAAATATTTCCCAGAAGCTGGTGAAGCAAAGTAAGATTATTAAACTGACAACAAAGAACTGTCAGATAACAAAATACATAAGAAATTTTTTACAATTTATGTGAAAGGTCACTATAAAAGCACCAATATGTGGCCACATAGTTGCTGTCTCAGTAAAATTAGCTGACACTTTATTTGCATTTGAATTTCCTACTGTAATGCCAGCTGCAATTTTTAATATGTATAACACTGAATTGGCCCAATTGTTCTTGAAAAAAAAGATTTTGCTTAAAATAACACCTTACTAATATACTCTGTTTGAAGCTTAGACATGTTAGAGGCAAAGAAAAACTTCACAGAGATACTGTTAAGTATGTTAAGTTTGCATTAAGTTTGTATACATTTGCATTCTACATATCAAATTTGAACTACATGTATTTGTCAGTCTTAAAATAAATCTGCAATGGGGTATATATCCATTTTTTGTATGTATAGTAATGACAGCCATCTTGGATTTCAGGTGGCCATGCCAAACACAATTTTTAATCTAGATCAACCAAGGATCTTCTAACTAAATGTGGTTCAATTTGGTCCATTGGTTTCAGAGAATTGGCTTTTAATAACATTTTTGCATAGTCTGTGAGAAAAATCCATTAAATATGTTAAATGGCTAATTTGACCTAAATCCGTCTAGAAATAATCTAAAGCAACTTTATAGGTCTTTTCTATTTATTATTAATGCTGTCAGCTGAACTGTCCATGGCCAGCAGAGCTAAAAACCATTTAGCTAGCTGTAAAGTTCAAAGTTCAGTATCGTTCTGAATA
Source organism: Anadara kagoshimensis (assembly GCA_021292105.1). Classification (NCBI taxonomy): domain Eukaryota; kingdom Metazoa; phylum Mollusca; class Bivalvia; order Arcoida; family Arcidae; genus Anadara; species Anadara kagoshimensis. Next base: position 21,633,917 of record CM037858.1, on the reverse strand, counting down.
AAAAGTTCATATCAAGTAAAATCTGCCATAGTAACCACCTATCTGGGGATTACAGTCCAGTGCCTTAAGGTCCCTAGCAAAAATTTGTCTAAAGATCTGAGTTGAACAGACAGTAAAGTTATGAATAGACCAAAAATGTCTACTCTCTGAAGAAAGAAGTGAAGTAAAAGACACATCTGTATAACTCATCCAGAACAAAAATTAAACACCATCATTTAGAAATTTGCTCAGACGAACACATGTTAAACATTTAACAGACCTTGGGCAATCTCAGTGGTTTCAATAAGGCCAACAAGTCAACAAACATTGTCTGCTACTTGTTTAGATTTGGATAATCTTATTTGCACTAAGTTTACATTTTCTGAATATGCTTTGCAATAAATATTACTTCATTCTTGTTGCTTATTTTTAGAAAATTTGTCTTCTTGCTTAGAAAACCTCCAACAGAGAATAATAATGCATTGGCTTGTAAGAAATATTAATAATATTTATGTTTATAGTAGGTAGTAATAAGACAATTGATGCAAAATGACTACACAGAAATTGAAAAAATATTAAGTAAATCCATAAAACTTTACATGTTATAATAAAATACAAATCAAGCATTGTCTAGAAGGGACACATGTACTTGATAAACACAGCAGAGTTAAGTCTCATCATATGACCAATGTGAGTTTTGTCCAGAAGGGATACATATACTAATGATAACCACAGCAGGGTTAAGTCTCATCATATGACCAATGTGAGTTTTGCGCTTTCTGGGTAGAATAACAATTAGGGGTGTAACAATATGGCAAAAACTGACTTTCTTCAAAATGCCATGACTGCATATAGCTCAAACTTTCTTCTGTTGGAAAAATGAACCTTTTCTTAGGCTTAAAGCTTCCTTCATGCCTTACTGTTACATGTATAACCTTTAGCCACCAATATTAAAGCAGAAAAGTCGAAGACCTTTATCTGCCATATTATGCGAATAATAATTCATTTCTTATAACTACAAGTATAATACTATTCTGGGAGAAATCCAGTATTCTTAAAGTGCAAATTTTGATACATTAAGACCAATAAGATTCCAGTAATATGTCTTAATTGGACAAGAGAATGTTAAACATTTACGTAATGATTTTTAGTTTCACATTCCCATATGATCAGAAAAGTACAGACCTGTCAAAAGTTTAACACCAAGCTAACGGAAAGAAGTTGAATCTCGGCTGTCAAGTGGCAAAGATAAAATAACTAGAGACCGAAAAGATGTCAAGAGATAAGTAGCACCTGCAAAGATGTAGATAACGAGGGGCTGCTATTCAATGTCGATTAATAAGGCAATAATTCATTATCCGAGTGTTAAACTTTCGACAGACCTGTACTGTATAGAACTGATATCAAATAATACAGAGATAGATAATGGTAGATAATGGTGATCTCGGGAGTTAGTGTTAGTCTAATTAGAATGTTTAATTGATCTTTATATCAAACAATGTAGTTACTAATGTAACAAAAGGGCAATCATGGACATGAACACCCACCTGAGAATAATTTGTATCCAGCTGATTTAGGCAAATTGTGACAAATACAGTATTTAGTACTATTAATTACCAGTGTTTTTCTATAAGTTGACCTATTGATTTAATTTTTGACACAATGATTACAAACTTGATTTTACTTTAATGTAACAAAAGGGCAATGATGAACATAAACACCACCCACCTGAGAATAATTTGTATCCAGTTGATTTAGGCAAATTATGACAAATACAGTATTTAATACTATAAATTAAGAAGGCTTTTCTAAAATTTAAACTATTGACTTACATTTAGACCTAATGACTACAAATTTGATTCAACTTTAATGTAACAAAAGGGCAATCATGGACATGAACACCCACCTGAAAATAATTTGTATCCAGTTGATTTGGTAAATTGTGACAAATACAGTATTAATTTAAGAAGGATTTTCTATACTGTGAATTCATTAATTTTCGTGGTGTTCCAATTTTCGTTGTTTTCGTGGATACCTTGACCCACGAATTTACATGTCAACGAATATATATGTACAGTAGAACTTCGATGGCTCGAAGTCCATGGGACTTTGGCCAAGTATTCGAGCCATCGGGGGTTCGAGCGACCGAACATCGAGAGGCGATCTTCATTAGATTTAGATTTCAGTCACTTTAAAAATATTAAATTCATGATGATATCTCGAAGTTTGCAAACTTCATTTGTAAATAAAATGTTGAACTTCGAACGGCAAATCTATCGATATCGACAGTTCATTTGAATTAAAACATTTGATTAAAAGTAAAAGTAAATAACAACAACTGACGATATAAAATAAACTTACTTTATTATTCTTATAATACAGAGCACATGGTATTGTCAGTTATTAATAATCACAGGAACTACCGGCAATACACATTGCCATGCGCATTCCAATGAAATATAAATAACAGAGTCTGAATACTGTAAACCGTGTTTTTACAAATGCCATGCGCATTCCAATGAAATATAAACAAGAGGCCCATGGGCCTGATACGCTCACCTGATAACTAATGGCTAGCTGATAGATTTAAAGAAAACATAAATACTAAACCCCAATGACTTTTTTTTTTACATCATGATAACCGTTGTATTAATACCTACAACATTCTAGTATACATGCCTATACAAAAAGTTAATAGTTTTCAAGATAATTAACCATTTCAGTATTGTTTCACATCTGTGACCTTGACCTTTGAACCCAAGACCTTTTTCTATACATCAAAATGATCGTTGTATCGATACCTACAACATTCTAATATACATGCCTATACAAAATGTTTATAGTTTTCGAGATAATTAAACATTTCGGTATTGTTTCGCATATGTGACCTTGACCTTTAAACCCATAACCTTTTTCTATAAATCAAAATGATTGTTGTATCAATATCTACAACATTCTAATATACATGCCTATACAAAAAGTTTATAGTTTTGGAGATAATTAACCATTTCGGTATTGTTTTGCATCTGTGGCCTTGACCTTTGAACCCATGACCTTTTTCTATACATCAGAATGATCATTGTATCAATACCTACAACATTCTAATATACAAGCCTATACAAAAAGTTTATAGATTTTGAGATAATTAACCATTTCGGTATTGTTTCACATCTGTGACCTTCACCTTTGAACCCATCACCTTTTTCTATACATCAAAATGATCGTTGTATCAATACCTACAACATTCTAATATACATGCCTATACAAAAAGTTAATAGTTTTCGAGATAATTAACCATTTCAGTATTGTTTTGCATCTGTGACCTTGACCTTTGAACCCATGACCTTTTTCTATACATCAAAATGATCGTTGTATCAATACCTACAACATTCTAATATACATGCCTATACAAAAAGTTTATAGTTTTCGAGATAATTAACCATTTCGGTATTGTTTCACATCTGTGACCTTGACCTTTAAACCCATGACCTTTTTCTATACATCAAAATGATCATTGTATCAATACCTACAACATTCTAATATACATGCCTATACAAAATGTTTATAGTTTTCGAGATAATTAAACATTTTGGTATTGTTTCGCATCTGTGACCTTCACCTTTGAACCCATGACCTTTTTCTATACATCAAAATGATCGTTGTTTCAATACTTACAACATTCTAATATACATGCCTATACAAAAAGTTTATAGTTTTCGAGATAATTAACCATTTCAGTATTGTTTCACATCTGTGACCTTGACCTTTGAACCCATGACCTTTTTCTATACATCAAAATGATCATTGTATCAATACCTACAACATTCAAATATACATGCCTATACAAAAAGTTTATAGTTTTCGAGATAATTAACCATTTCAGTATTGTTTCACATCTGTGACCTTCACCTTTGAACCCATGACCTTTTTCTATACATCAAAATGATCATTGTATTGATACCTACAACATTCTAATATACATGCCTATACAAAAAGTTTATAGTTTTCGAGATAATTAACAATTTCGGTATTGTTTCGCATCTGTGACCTTGACCTTTGAACCCATGACCTTTTTCTATAAATCAAAATGATCGTTGTATCAATACCTACAACATTCTAATATACATGCCTATACAAAAAGTTTATAGTTTTCGAGATAATTAACCATTTCGGTATTGTTTCACATATGTGACCTTGACCTTTGAACCCATGACCTTTTTCTATACATCAAAATGATCGTTGTATCAATACCTACAACATTCTAATATACATGCCTATACAAAAAGTTTATAGTTTTCGAGATAATAATTATAATCAGAGGTAAAAAAATTAGGTCACGACCTTCACAATTGACCTTGACCTCATTTTGAAGATACTAACAAGAAGATGTCAAAACTGAAAACCCCATGTCATTATCTGGTCAAATAGTCAAGTTATAACAATTTGAAGCTATTTTACGATTTTTTCAAAATTAAACGCAAAAACGCGTAACCTATTTTTTATCCGATTTTTACAAAATGAACAAACTATAGGCTTAAGACCCTAGAGAAGCCAAATATCACATCAGATTTTTTCTCCAATCAGTACTTTCGGAGAAGAAGATTTTTTAAGATTTTTGCACCCCTAGGTCACCTTGACCTAGTTATGGTAGCCATGGCAACGCCACGAACAAATCTGAATTGCACCGGCCCATATATACTTCTGACAAAGTTTCATTAAAAACTGTCCAGTAGTTTCAGAGGAGAAGTCGAAAATAGGTGTTAACGACGCACACACGCACACACGCACATACACACGCTGCGCTATGCCATAAGCTCACATGACCTTCGGTCAGGTGAGCTAATAACAGAGTCTGAATACTGTAAACCGTGTTTTTTAGCGGCAGTTTTATTTTAGCGCAATTGGCGATAAGAGTGTCAGCACTAAAATAAAACTGCCGCTAAAATTACAACAAAAAAAGGTCAGTACTGTACAGCGCTGCTGTGACTGAATGGGTATAGACACACGTTAAATGGTTATATAGTCAGTGTTAAAATAATAATAGTTCTGAATGACACTGGTATGGCTTCCATCAATATACCCGCATATGATAAGTAATGAGGTATTAATTACCCAGACCCGGTAGACTGACCACCGACTAACGGATAAATTAGGGAATACTGGCATAGCTGTTAATTAACTGGCCATTGTATGTGATAAGTCTCCTTTTTAGGTAATTAATTTAAATTTACCAGTAATGGCTTAAATCATTAAAATATTAACAATTATATCAACAAATTAGACCCGTTATGCGAAAATTGTTTATTTTTTCTGTGATGTCGGTAACATAATATAAATCCTAATTATTGACCTCTATAATGATCTAAGCAGCTGTTATCGGGGATACATCGACAATTTGTAGAAACATTTGTATTTAAAAAAAACAGTTGGTATTTACTGTGAAATCATTAATTTTCGTTGGGGATCAATTTTCGTGGTTTTAGTGGACAGTCTGAACCACGAATTTACGACCACCACGAAATATTAACCTCAAGCAAAAAGACAAGATATATGATAACTAATGGACATGCATATATGTACCATATTTTTTTGCTCTAGCGTAACTCACACATAAACACAAACTTTTCACAAGGTAAAGATGCGTGGATGTTTGATTTAATTATGAAAATTATTTAAGTACATATATTATGTTTAATAAATTCTTCATTAATTTTTTAAATGTTTGTTTTCAATTAGGACCTGGTCGGGACGATAGGGACAGACAGGTTTCTAACCGTAACTTTCATCATCAATTATGACCCGTCTCATTTAAATTCCAATCCGATTACATATTAATTAAATAAACATTTTAACAATCTCTATAAACCTGTTTTATATTTATTATTACTAAGTCAGCTGTTTGATTTCTAAAAAACGAAACTTCATTCGAATCGGTAAGAGCCGCCATTGTTACTCTCGTAAACAGCTGATTAGGTCATCAGAGGTCAATAATTAGAATTTTTATAAAGTTGCCGATGTCACAGAAAAACATTCAGTTTCGTGTAAAGTGATTATAAAACACATTATAATTGATGTTCTATGCATAAACTTTTAAATCTAAATTAATTACCGCTTATTTGTACAACGTAACAGGTAGATCTACTCAGGCCAGGTGTCACATCGCTTGTGTAGTTAATTGTTACTGATATAATGATTACAGTTAATTAGCGCCTATCCGAGACTTAGTCATTAATCCGCGTCTCTGTCACGGTTTATTGCTTTCTTATTTCAACAAATAACTTTTTCTATAGGTGCCGATAAACAAACAAAGCATGACTTCCTACACGTTATCAAGGCTCAAAGGACAAACTACATTTTTGACATAACAGTAAAACCACGAATTTACGTCCCAACGAAATGTTATTTTTTACCGATTCCACGAAAATTGGACCCAACGAAAATTAATGATTTCACAGTAAATGAATAAAACAAAATAGGTTATTATTGATATAAATACTGATTCAGTAAAATGTCTAATCGACGAGAGGGCCAAATCATGATGAAAGCTTCCTGCAGAGTGACTTCCTGGGTCAGTTACGGAGATTTTCTCTCGGTAAAAGTCAAACAAATTAAAACACAATAACATAGTTATTTTTATTATTTTCTTGTAACCTGGCATCTCCTTCTCAAAAAGTTGTGGGTTTTAGGCGAGAAAATACTGTAATATTAAGGAGTATTAAACAGTTCAGACTGGAATTGATTACGCTAAAATTAAACTGCGCTAATATGTTTACTAGTCATCAATCGCTAAAATAAGTATGCGCCAATATAAAGCGGTTTACAGTATTCTATGATAAGGTAAAAATTCACTCATCTGGTGTGGACTCAGGTGTTTTACCGATCAAGCACCCGCGGGTTGTAATCGGATGAAAAGATTACTGAAATGATCACGGTTAATTACTAATCTTGAGTAACACTCAATGTCCCAGACGAGTTATTTCGTTTCGCTCTATTACTTTCAGTGAAATCTGTATTATGGCTTCAGCTTGTGTTTTGTTTAAAAGGACTGACCACATGTCATTCTGATAAAATTGTATTTGAGCGAAAGAAGTTGAATTTTCACCAAATTTACACCTTCGAGAAATATTACCAGTTAAATCTTGGGTCAATGAATAAGGTCATTTTTTATTCTATCTAATGAAGAAATTGATTTAAATTTTATTATAATATTTTTTTCAATTTATTTTACCCGGTGCCTGATTATCAGCTCACCTTAATGATTAATTTCGATTACCTTCCGCATGAGACTGATTTTACTCACCTGTTTACATGTATTTAGAGTCGTCAACGATTCGCCGATCTTCAAAGGAAGTTACGGACAATAGAAGAAGATATTATAAACGGGTGCTTTTTCCACGAATTTATCATCCCACGAAATGGTATTTTTTCTCAGAACCACGAAAATTGGAGCCCACGAAATTAAATGTATTCACAGTAGTTTGACATATATGACCTACTTTATGACCCAAGAACTACGAACTTGATCTACGTTTTGTCTAGAGTATAATTTTGGGCAATTTTTCAGATCAAATCTGTACAAAACAACATGAGCCAGAGCAAGGTCAATCGGATTGAGGAAATTAATGAGACCTTTTGACTGTTATTATTGCAGATTTGTCTTACTTTCCAAACCAACAAATCTAATATTATATAAATACTAGAACTGTCTCTTGAGAGCCAAATACCCCCTGCCCCCAACATTTAATGTTTTCCCATGACTTTGACCTTTACAGGGATTTATCCGGGTCTTTTGGGAAAAGGACCTAAACTAAAAATTGGGAAAAGCTCTCAACTTTTTGCTCATTTTGGGAAAACTTTGACATCATTTTTGATGCCATTAATGATTAAATCTAATGCTTTTAGTGTATTGAGTTGATTGAAGATTGAGAAAAGCAGCCACATTTATTTATGGCTAGACTTCAGCTATGTATCTGGTACCATTTTCTAATTGGGAATTTTTTCAGCCCATTTTGGGAAAAAATCGATGTTTTTCCATTGGGAATGGGGCCGAATTTCGGCCCTAAATAGGCCCTTGATAAATCCCTGCTTTATGACATGACCTTGATTCAAGGTCATGACACACCATTAGACCATGAAGATTATTCATGCGAAGTTTTACGACAGTCGTCCAAAGCAGCTATGAGTTGTGGCCCGGACATGATTTTACATGGATCTCAAACTAGTCTGGTATCAGTATAATGGACTGGGGGAGTGGCACACTTGTCTGTGGTGTGCTGACTGTGAGCTAGCATGTTAAGTTGCCCTGAGTGTGCACTAGTACAGGCAGACCATACAACACACTTAGACTTCACATGCATACACAAAATTGTTCAAAGATTAATCCATAGAGATGAATAAAATAGTTCTCATCATGAATAGCTAAAAAACTGCTGATGCGACATTAAGCAGCATTCAACCAACCAACCCTCAAACTAGTTGGGGGGGGGGGGGGGGGAATAGGGGGGGTGGGTAAAATGAATCCCACTCAGGCAGGTCCAAGTTTGAGAAAGTTTATCAATCCACTTGCCAAAGGTTGGTGGTTTTTTATTCTGTGGTGTTTCAGTTTCCTTGACCATCACTGAACTGACAACTTCAATATAAGAAGTAAAAGAATCTTGACTTAGATGTGAAAATCCATTACTCCATTCACTTTTCTATAGCACTAGTTCTATAATGATAGATCATGAACACAAAGAGTATTACGTGCTTCAGTAATTTGTCTATTTTCTCATAAATACAAAGTTCATTTGCTTTTGCCAGTTTCTAAATAAAACTGAAATACAGCTTAAGATCTTTTTAACACTGACATCATTTTTCAAATACCAATGGATAACAAAAAGTAATCATTTGGTCCCAGGAGATTTTGCTTATCATCTTTACAACTTGATACTGAAACATCAAGATAACTGGAAGTCATTATCAAAGTGTGATGAACTCCACATTATCAAATGTCATCATAATTAAGATGTTTTGTGAAATGCTGACATCAATACTACAAAATACTGTTGAAGTACAAATATGTCAAATATGTAATTGTTAAACAGGCTCAAATGTGAAGAAGCACTGAGGTAACTCAGTTGATAGAGTGCTTGCTCCATAAGTGGGAGGTCATGGGTTTGAGCCCTGACAGGGTCTGACCCCAGACTTGAACGTGGGTATTGACTGTTCTTTCTGCAGGCACTCGGCATTATGAAATGAAACCTATGGTTCTTTCGGATGGGAACTTAAAATAAATGAGGTTCCGTGTCACAGTAGGCTTGGCACAATAATCGTGACAGGGGCGTTAAACACCATTACCCAACTCAAAAGTTAAGATTATCAAGTACGTATCATGACCAATGGCTAATTATAATATTAATTATATTAAATGTAATTACAAAATTGTGATTTTCCAACCAAGATTACTGAATTTCGACAGTAAATTGTAATTATGGTTCTAATTTTAATGCAATCATTTTTTTCAAAATTTTATTCTAAATACCAATAACAGTAAACCTTTTGATTCTGTTCTTCTCTAAACAAAGAATGGCTTAAAAACTCTTAAATATGAAATCAATGGGATTCGCCAGCAAACCACATGATACCCAATACTATTCTGCACAACAATTATTTACACTGGATATGGAATTGCAGCAGTTCCTGTAAAAACATCCACTACTCTCAAGAACTTTCGACATAAACATTTTCCAAAACATTCTGCACAAATGTTACTGGTATTGACAATGTGGTATGCTAGTGAACTCTATTCTTATAATTAAATTAAATCACAATTTTATTTTTTTTTACTTACATTAATTTTTGGTCCTAGTCCCAGACGAATATCATTGACTTGAGATATTTCCAAGACCTGGCCCTCCTAAAAAAGTCAAATATCTGTATTATTAATATCATCATAAAAGAAGGAATTCATATGACAGTTTTTACAACATTTACCCACAAAATTTATACTAGTACAAATGTAATTTAAACAAGAAAAAAGTGCTGATCAGCACCACAATCAAAAGAAGGTGGAAATGGCTTGGCCACATTTTGAGAATGGGAAACAACTGGTATGCAAAATTGGCATTTACCTGGGCACCAGAGGGGAAAGGAAAAGAGGACGGCCCAAAGAGACTTGGAGAAGAACCATCGAAAGAGAACGAAAAGAGCTGGGAAACAATTCATGGACTGAGGCAACAAAAGTAGCGACGAACAGATGCAAATAGAGAGGACTTGTAAACAGCCCGATTCTCCTTGCAGAGAGACGGAAATAAGTCAAGTAAGTCAATTTAAAACAAGTACAGTAAAAACCATGATTCATCGTAACTATCTTTTCAGTCAAATTTTGGCATTATAAAGGGTTTGGTAATCAAATTGATAATACCTAAAAAAAGATAATTAGAACAAATGGGGTTTTGGCGTTTTTTTTTCGGACCTCAAAATATTGTGGCAATAAGAGTATAAAAATATTGACCATATTGAAACCACAATTACAAGATTTATCATCTGAAAATCAATGACCAATCAGGTTGCAGTTTTCTAATGCTTCTAAATAATTAAGATTTTTATATATATAGACTTTGCTACATGTAAAATTTTAATTTTGTCACAAGTCCTAATTAAATGAGGTATTTCCTCATCTGAAATACTGTGGCAATTAAAATGTATAAACATATTGACCATATTGACCAAAAATTGTCAACCAAAATTATAAGATTTATCATTTGAAAACCATTGATCAATCAGAATGCAGTTTTCTAAATTACACTTTAAGTATGGAAAGTGCCACATTAAATTTAGATTATGTCACAAGCCCAATTTAAATGAGATATTTCCTCTAAATCTGATCAATAATACAGAAGTTCTTAAAAGATAGCATTGGGGATTCTTGCAGTTGACAGTTTACAAATGAGCAGTCAATATGGCTCATTTCTTGTGCAACTTTGAAAGGGTAAAAGGTTGGCAAATTTTTAATTGACTTTCCATTTTTAACTGTTTATTTTTAGATGCTTCAAAGACATCTGAACCTTTTTTTTACAAAAACGTTTTCCACAAGGACCATAGTCACCATTTTCTTCTTAAATGACAAACAATGACGACATAAAACACAATCTTATTTGCTATACTGTTGTCATTGACAACCAGAGTCCAAAGTGAGTGTGTATGTTGTATATACAGTACTGTAGTGACTTTGTTATACATGTATTTTTTACTTTTACATGGAAAAATTGAAATTCTGCAATAAAGTAAACCACATGATGATATGATTGCAATTGCTAGTGTCTTAATTGCAAAGATGTTATATTGTAATAATATTTTAAATCATGTGGGTGGGTACAACTAGATTAATTTAAGATGCTCATACAGCATTGTAAAAGGGGCCAGTGATCCCTTATTTTTCAATAATTTCCATTGTTAAGGCCTTAGTGGGCCATATTTAACATGATATTATATTTAACATGATATTATGAATGCAAGAATATTGATGTCATGGTGTTTAAGAAGAAAGTTTTTGAAAATTGAACATTCTGAAAAATTGTAGATTGGACACTACTAGAAGAAATATTTGTGAAGAAAAAATATCTGTAATTTTCACGGTGACTCCTGTACCGCAAATTTATCTTCTCAGTGAAAATTTCTTATTTCCCTTGGTATACTTTCCCTACAGTCAGAGCTGTGAAAATTTCTTACATCAAAAATAGCTTAGAAGATCGAAACTGCAAGAATTACCTGCCGCTAATGTTTCTTTTTATTGATACAGTAAGTTGTTTTGGAGAATTTTATTGGCCAAATTGGGAAATTTCACTAATTTTTCCACAGGGGAAACTACCTGTATTTGGCATATAAAATCACTATAGAGAAACCTTGTTATAACAAATAAATCATTATAACCTCAACGATTTCATTATAGCAGATCTTATAGTATTCCCATTAAATGATATTATCAATATACATCTCGATCTCATTGTATTGAATGATTTAGTTATCCTAGTAAATTGGATTACTGGAAGATCACAAAAATTCTCTGTTTTCTGATAGTAACTGTAAACCACTGAAGACGACCTACTTAAAATTGAATTATATGTTCTGATAGTAATAGTAAAACCATTGAAGACGTCCTACTTAAATCTGAACTGTAAAACTGATATGTAAAAAATCAGTATTTTTTCTACTATAATGAATGCTTAAACAACAATGACCTTGACCTCTGATCTGAAGAATCTTTAACAGAGATTAATAGAATTTTACACCTGTAGCAGTGTAAAACAAAGATATCTCACTCAGATGAATATTTCTAATGTCCAGAACGTGCTTAAGCTTGTTCTGAACAGAAGTTTGAGATATCTCTGTCTTGCACTGTTACTGGTGTAGGATTCTTTTTCTCACACATTTGCAACATAAAATGTGATTTGCAAACAAATATTTGCATCAAATGTTCAGTTTTCATGCCACTATCTATGCCTTCTGAAAATGATGTCATCGGATTTTGTTGACGTTCTGTCTGTAAATGTCTCATCTGGAATGTCCCCTATTTTTTCAAAGAATCAAGATTAAAAAGTAAGAGAAATCCAATTAATGAGGGATTTGGTCCATGTGTTCTGTCTCAACCAGGGCGAGACAGGGAAATCTAGCACCGGTGAAATAGCTGGGTTCCCTTGTCATTTGTGTGAGAAAAATTATCTTGGAGCTGGTTTAGTAACCTTCGAAGGTCATACACCCACAGCTTTGTTATACAATTACTTCTTGCATTGATGTTATTGATGAAGTTGTTTTTTTCAGGATTTTGACCACAACTCAAAATTGCCCCACCCCTGGTTGAATGTTTCATCCAGGATTCATTAATTTTACCACTTAGGTAAAGCACACTGCACACTGAGGACACCACAACTACATATAGCATTAGCCTCTCAATGATCGAAGAGCAGAAGAGAAGAATTTTTGAAATGACATGTTTTTCATGGTTTTGGTCCCATCCCTGTGGTCTCAGAGGGGTAGGTACTTAATTTTGATGCCCCTCAACAAAGTAAAGCTAATGACCAGGTTGAAATCAGTCCTGTCATTGAAAACATGAAAAAGTTACGGCATAACACAGTATGACAAACAATGTTCACAATAAATCATTATGAACAAAGGTCAGATGACCTAAAAGGAATCCCCCCTCCCCCCCCCCCCCCCCCAATCTGTTACTAGACTTACCCTGCCTTCACTCTTCCAGTAAATAAAGAATCCATACTCATCCACTTTAACTGTACAGTTTGGCTCTAATGTTGATGATTCCTGAAATAAAACAAATATCTTTGAACTTTGTTAAGCATATTATCATCAGAGGCATCATGACATATCACGCAATGTTACAACTGTTAAGTTAATTTCCTATTTCTTTATATTTTATCTTTTTTTCTCCATTTATTTCAAGAATTTCATTTATATACTAGTGTGTCAAATTTGACCTGGCCGTTTTACCTTTACCGGTAATTTGAATTTTCAAACACAACACACTGGTATCCATTGTGTAATCAAGGGGCTATATAAAGTTGATCGATGATAGTAATACTGGGTACCAGGTGTTAATGGTTATAAAACATCAAAATCTCAAAGTCTTTTAGCCCAATCTAATATTGAAATTAAAGGTCAAACGACCAAGTCAAACTTGACACACTATAGAGTAAAATATAACAAACACACTTACAACAAATACATGGATAGTGCGAAGGCAAAGACAGCTCTTCTATATTATTCTATATATAACAATATAAGAAAGTCGCTTTATAACAAAGCGAAAAATAGTTCCCAGGGCTCCATTATATACTTGTTTTACTGTAGTGAGGTAAATTCATTAAAGAGCCTATAATTGACATGATATGGTGTCAGTAAATTCCATATGGGACATACATGTAAGTTATACTCTCATCTTATAAGACAACTTCATTCCTAAACTAAGATTTTCCTAATTTAAATTTAGCTAATTTTGGAAATCTGTTATGGATCTCAAATTTGTCAAAACAGATTAATAAGCTTGAAGGGATCTTTAAAATGAAATCTTAAATTTATAGTTATCTTGGAAAATAACAAAACTTTTAAGATATTAATTTTCCTAGATTTAAGCTAAGGAAAATCTACCATTAAGTAAAGGAATGATTGTGAAACTGGGGCCAGTACCAGTATTACAATATTTCTAAGACAGGTGTGAGTCCATCCAAAAAAAAATGAATGGATAATAGAACGAAATGATATATGGTAAAAAAAAATAATAAAACATCAAACATTGATTATTTAGCACGATTTGTATCTTATTATCTTAGAACTGTTTAAGGCTATACTCAAGGTCAAGGGCAAGGTCAAGATATGTCAGTGTTTCTTTTATTCCTTGAAATAGACTCCATATTGGCCAAAGAGTAGATGTTAGACTCGGTCAATCATCATTTATTCCTTCAGTCAACAAGAATTTTTTTTCAATCCTTTGAAAAGTGCATAGTTTGTATTATTTCTTTATCAGTCAAACTCTGAATATCAAAGGTCATTTATACACATATTCCCTTGGCTTCCTTCCCTTTCTCTGAAAGCTTAATAAACAAGTTCAATGTCCCTACTATTTACCGGTACACATTTATTGAATTACAATAATTTTACCAAACAGTAACAGCATTTTAACACAAAATTAAACTACCAGCAATTAATGATGTTTTGTCACATACTAATTACTTGTACTCTCTCTCTCTCTCTCTCTCTCTCTGTGTGTTTGTGAGTGTTACACATTGTTGTTGAATCAAAATGATTCTACCAAAACAGTAAGTTACATTTTGACACAAAACTAGAGAACTAACTAGCAATTAATGATGGTCTTGTAATATACTAATTACATGTATTCTCTCTCTCCCTCTTCCAGAATTCTAATGATTCTAACAAAACAGTAAGATGCATTTCACACAACTACAGAACAATTAATGATTCTCTCTCTCTCTCTCTCTCTCTTTGTTATCGAATCACGATGCTTCCAAAACGGTAACTCCATTTTCACACCAACTACAGAACAATAAATGATGGTCTTGTCACATATTCTAATTACATGTATGTGTTGGTATGTAAGCAAGTCTAACTTAATTATACAGGAATACTTACAGTAATGTCACTAATTATATGTTACACTAATGATGAGCTCTTCATTAACTAACAGTACAGAGGTACTACAACACTGGGTTAATATTTTCTATCATATACTAGCTTAAGCTGGGAATTTATTTGATTCAAAGCATTAGTATACACTTAAAAATTTGTATTAAACATTTAATACACATTTAATTAACTTATTAATTAACTAATTAACTCACTTCATTAACAAATATTACATAATACTTATAGGCAAACAACATTGACCTGT
The DNA here is from genome assembly GCA_021292105.1 of Anadara kagoshimensis. NCBI lineage: Eukaryota > Metazoa > Mollusca > Bivalvia > Arcoida > Arcidae > Anadara > Anadara kagoshimensis. The sequence continues at coordinate 21,618,541 of CM037858.1, read as the reverse complement.
CTGCTTGACCTTTCAGTAGGAGGGTCCCATCTACAAATGGATTAGCAGTTTATAATGTGTAGACTTGGTACATAATTGCTGTTCGCATTAAGTAGACAAAATAATCCAGTGTGATACTTATACATAAATGTACTCGTCCATAATAACTATTTAAAATGAAGGTTAAGCAGACAGGTCAAAGTTGTCTACCTATACTACAAAACTGGATTAATATATTCTATGATGTACTAGCTTAAGTTGAGAATTTATTTTATTCAAAGTACAGTATTGTTATGGTGTTTGAAAACACCATATATACAGTGTAAACAAGATGGTGGTTTAGGTTGTATCTTATTTTCTGTCAAATAGCAAAATTTCAGCTACTGACATCAGGATAATATCAAACTTAAATCAGCAACTGTCGATTTTGAACCAAAATTTGCGACCAAAGCAGGGGATCAAAATTCCCTGGGTCCAAGGCCGGGGCCTATGGATAATACATTGGGACCCTTGATATTTAAACTGTAAAAGGCCAATGGACCTGCTGTTTTTTTAACAGAATGGACCTACTTTTTTATTGTGGTAACATAATAACACATGGATCTTTCAATTTTGATATTGGACTTTGAAAACTTTATGTGGGACCTGGAAAAAAAAAAAAAGGCAAAAGGTCCTGGACCTTCCATCACAAAACAAAATTTTGAACCCCTGCAAAAGTAACCATATCCCCATTTAGTATAAATATTAGGATGTTGTCATATGTCATTCAAGAGACCATTTTTCAAGTCCGAGATTTAAGATTAAAATAATTTGATACTGCAACCAGTTGGTTTTAACAACACATGTTGGCTTCTCTAGATTTAATTTACCTGTTTATATTTGTTTTAACCCTTCTCCTGCTGAATTGTTTTCAGTACTATATGTAGCCTGTGCTGATTTGTTTTCTATAAAATTGACCCCCTGATTCATTTGGCTGCAGAAATAAAACTATCCATCAAATTTTTACCATTTTTGGACACAATACAGAAAATTCAATTTTCTATAAAATTACACAATAATGAAATAGAAACAATTTCTGGTTACCATGACAACTGTTCAGATATCATTATTATTTACCAAAACATAAGAAAAATTGAGTTTCTTTACTGTAAAATAAATCTGTGAACCAGTGTGTACTAAAATCAATACTGGCAATATAATTCTTACATTTTTCACAAATTTTTTTTAACAAAATAATGTTTTTCCAGTTGCTATAGGAACCATTTATATCCCCTTTATTTATCACTAGTTTTTGAAATATCAGTGCGCATGGTACAAAGATTCATATCAAGGATTTTTCTGACCTTTTTGGGAAAAGGACCTTAGGATGAAATTGGGAAAATGCTCAACAAAAATGTAATTTTGGGAAAAATCACAACAATATATTAGAAATTCTAGACCACTAGAATACTGGTAATTGAACAAATTATATCGGTTTCACAGCAAAACAGCGCTGTCTCTTTTGTCTCTATATAAATCATCCAGCAAATTGTGGGTTAATATAGTATAGAGCGAAATCATTATCAGAAAGAGATATCCTCCGAATATGATTTTGATGATCTTGTGATTTTTTTTCCCACAAAACTGATAAACTTAGCTAATTGGGAATTTTTTACTACAAAATTGGGAAACATGTATGTTTTTTTTGCATTGGGAATGGGTCCCTTTACCGACCCTGTGGATACCCAGAAAAATCCCTGCATATGTCTGTAAAATCAAAACTAACAGTCACAAACTCATGAAATTAAACACCATTACATCACTCTAATTCAATCCAGCTGGAATTCCACTGAAAACAGATTCTGGTGTGAACAAGCAAATTCGGTGAATTAGGATCCCCTGCCAGCAGGTTCTTTTATTCACTCAAAGGGCCATAACTCCTAGAAAAAAATAGGAAACCCACTCGGGTTAATGATATGCACATCTACTATCTATGTTGATACTTTTCACCAAGTTTCATGAAATAGTGCTTCATAGTTTTGGAGAATTTGTGCAGACAAAAATTTCGGATGAAAGGAAGGACAGAAACTCAAATTTAATAACCCCTCTTTCCTTCGAAAGGTGGGGGATAAAAAGTTTGTTTGCTGATGGTCAGCAGTTTTCTTAAGTCACACAGTTTTTCCTTTACCGTTTCGGAATTGACCATCCTCAATATAAGAGAAAATATCTTGACTTGCTAGGTTTCCATAAATTTAAAATATTTAGTAGCCAAATTTCCAAAATTTGTGAAAATATAGTCCTTTTTAAAGTATTTTTTCACAAATTTGCTAAAATAGGTTACTTTTTTAAAGAATTCCTCAGAAATTAGTAGCCAATGGCGATTTATGCTACCAGGAATGGAAACATAGACTAGGACATAAAGCACCATTACATCACTCCAATACAATACAGTTGGAATTCCACTGAAAGTAGATTCTAGTGTGAAAAAGTTTCAGTCTGCTTGCTGAAGGTCTGCAGTTTTCTCCAGGTACTCAATTTCAATCCACCATCACAGAATTAACCATCTTTGATGCAAGTGAAAAAAATCTTAACTTGGACATAAAACACCATTACATCACTCCAACTTAATCCAGTTCAAATTCCACTGAAAGCAGATTCTAGTGTGAAAAAGTTTGTTTGCTTCAAGATCAGCAGTTTTCTCCAGGCACTTATTTTCTCAAAATGACCATCCTCGATTAGGTGAAAAATTCTTGGCCTCAACATAAGACATCATTACATCACTCCAATGACACTTTAAGATTTGGAAAACATCTTCTGATAATTATTATGCTAAGTACAAATTTTCAGATCAGTGACATTGATTTATACTTTACAAGGATACGCTACAAAAACAGTTCTCAAAATAGAAACAGCAAGATTTATAATGTCTGAATCAACTAATATCAATAAACTCTGCTGAAACATGAAAACAGAATACGAGATACAAATTTCAAATTTAATATAACATGTCATTTCTTCAAAAAACAAGATGCTGTCATATGACACATTGCTTGGAGTTAAAACATCAAACATTTCTTAATTTCTTTAGTTTCAAATTATCAAAAAACAAGATGCTGTCATATGACACGTTGCTTGGAGTTAAAACATCAAAAGCACTTTAATAAAATCATAAATCTGTATCTATATTATCTGTATTTCCTTTATACAGAAATTATATATTTATGTATGACATTCTAGAACAAATCTTTCACAGAAGGGTAGTTCAGGTGGTAGATTGCTCACTCCTTAATTGGGAAGGTGTGGGTTCAATCTCCAGCTGGGTCTAACCCCAAGACTTGAAAATGATAGTGAATTTTCTTTTGCCAAGTAATCAGCATTACGAAATGAAAGTTGTGGTTTTTTCAGACCTTAAAGTAAACTAGGTCCCATGTCACAAAAGGCATAAAGAACTCTGATGTATAATGCCATCAGCACAATGCACAGGCAAAATTTCTGCACCTTTTCCTATAGCTGGTGATGTAAAACACTATTACGTTTAAAAGGAGGACACATGACAGGGATTTTGATACCTTGTTCATCAACTAGACTTGTACTCAACCTTTTGCCATTTGGACTGGGAAAGTTAGGACAATTTTTTATAAAGTGGGAAAATTTGAAATAACTATATGAGATCCTGACTTCAAAGACATTGTATTGTGACAATACTGTAAAGGGTGAATTTTTTCATGTGGGTAAAATTTTTTGTTTTTACCCATGCGAAAATGTCTTCCACACAGGTTAATACATGTATATTGTAATATATGGAATATATACCCACTATATAGGCTTTGTAAAAATTACACTCACATGAAATGCCAGATTTCAGAAATTGTGTAATCTTTACCTCAAGAAAATAATCCCTTTAACAGTATCTAAAATTTTGGTTGTTCAAGACAGTTTTTATAATCTATCTTCATCTGTGTTAACAGATATTTTTGTATTGCAATATATGCGACAAATTTCTTCATTGTTGTTTTGGGAGTGAGCAACCTAGCAACCATAGTTTTAATTGGGAAAAGTCAGTAATTTTATTACCAAAATATCTTCATCTTAAAACATAAAAATAATGCCTTCTTAAAAACAATGAAATTATTCCAAAGCATTGAAATTGTTTCTCTCTTAGCTGTGACAAGATATAAACATCACTGACTGTGTCACAATAGCTATGTGATATGCTATCAGTGTCAGTCGCTTTTGGAGGCAACTCGACACCTCGCCTGGTGTAGCTGGTGAAGTCACAATATAAGTGAAATATTCTTAACCAGGCGTAAAACATCAATCAATCAATCAACCAATCAATCAAGCAATCAATCAATATGCTATATTTACTGGCACGTAAAACATCAATCAATCAATCAATCAATCGATCAATATGCTATATTTACTGGGGCGTAAAACATCAATCAATCAATCAATTAATCAATCAGCTATATTTGCCTTAATTTGGTACCAGCATCCCTAGTATATCAATACTCCTTACAAATTTGTTATGCCATACTACTGTATATTGCTTTATTTTCCCAATGTCCAATTTTCAGTTTGACCATGACTAGTGTATTCACAGTGTCAAATTTCAGCAGTCTTCTTGAGCAACATTACTGAAAGTCTCAAAATGTTGTATTTTCGTGGCGGTTTTATTTTCACAGGAATACACTAGACCACGGACATAGAGAATATGAAACCACAGCAAAATATAAGCATTATACAGTATACTAATGCAGCTCAAGTAAAATTTCCTTACAATAAAGTACAGTCAAACCTGTCTATAAAGGCCACCAAAGGGATCCAGTAAAATTGGCCTTTATATACAGGTTCAAATACAGATAATATGGATAAAGAATGGGATACAATTCTACTGGCCTTTACAAGCAGGTGGTCCTTAAGGCAGGTAGGACTGTAATATTCTACAAAAACAACTTTTGTCTAAAGGTTGTAGACTACTACACTGTAAGCTTAGAATATCATTTAAATCTCTATCAAAGAAATTCTATCACTATCAGTTTTTTATATTCAACACAAGCTAGCCATTATCTGTGCTATAAAATTAGTACATGTGTACTTAATGTGTATAAAATTATCAATTAACAAAGTGTATAAATTTATAAATATTCAAACTGTTTTAGTTACAGACATGTAAAAGTACACACCCTCCCTGCAGATTTATTTGTTTCTGATAAACAAGTGATTATACGCTATATTGGATTCATAAACCTAAATCCGGCGGAGTTAGATCAATTTACAAAACCGATAAATCTGAAAACGATCTGTCAATAACTGATATAATACTAATAAAACTATTAAATATATATCACTAAATATGATATAGTACCTATGTTATAAATTCTCTTTATCTCATTATAGTCAGTTATTTTCATATTTCATTGATTTCTTCAGTAAAACCCTGGGTTTACTTAGCTTTACTTAGGTCTATATGGAATATACAGGTGTCCCTGGAGGTCATAGGATTGAATCACAGATACTGAAATAAAATGCTTCTTATTTATGGATTATATGTTTATTTATATAGTTTCTGTTTAGGAATTCACTTCTGGAAAGAATTTCTGCCAGGGTAATATGTGGTTCTTCTTCTTCTTAAACTAACTAGATTTGTCTAACAATAACTGGAACCAGGGTTTTAGTCCTGGGATGGTCAAACAATAATTGGAACCAAAGTTTTAGTCCTGGGATAATCCAACAATAATTGGAACCAGGGTTTTAATCCTGGGATGGTCCCAACAAAAATTGGAACCAGGGTTTTAATCCTGGAATAGTCCAACAATAATTGGAACCAGGGTTTTAATCCTGGGATGGTCCAACAATAATTGGAACCAGGGTTTTAATCCTGGGATGGTCCAACAATAATTGGAACCAGGGTTTTAGTCCTGGGATGGTCCAACAATAATTGGAACTGGGTTTTAGTTACGGGATGGTCCAACTATAATTGGAACCAGGGTTTTAATCCTGGGATGGTCCAACAATAATTGAAACCAGGGTTTTAATCCTGGGATGGTACAACAATAATTCGAACCAGGGTTTTAGTTAAGGGATGGTCCCAACAATAATTGGAACCAGAGTTTTTGTCTTGGGATGGTCCCAACAATAATTGGAACCAGGGTTTTAGTCCTGGGATGGTCCAACAATAATTGGAACCAGGATTTTAGTTCTGGGATGGTCCAACAATAATAGGAACCAGGGTTTTAGTCCAGGGATGGTCCAACAATAATTGGAACCAGGGTTATAGTCCTGGGATGGTCCAACAATAATTGGAACCAAGGTTTTAGTCCTGGGATGGTACAACAATAATTGGAACCAGGGTTTTAGTCCTGGGATGGTACAACAATAATTGGAACCAGGGTTTTAATCCTGGGATGGTCTAACAATAATTGGAACCAGGGTTTTAGTTAAGGGATGGTCCCAACAATAATTGGAACCAGGGTTTTAGTCCTGGGATGGTCCAACAATAATTGGTACCAGGGTTTTAGTCCTGGGATGGTACAACAATAATTGGTACCAGGGTTTTAGTCCTGGGACGGTTCAACAATAATTGGAACCAGGATTTTAGTCCTGGGATGGTCCAACAATAATAGGAACCACGGTTTTAGTCCAGGGATGGTCCAACAATAATTGGAACCAGGGTTATAGTCCTGGGATGGTCCAACAATAATTGGAACCAAGGTTTTAGTCCTGGGATGGTACAACAATAATTGGAACCAGGGTTTTAGTCCTGGGATGGTACAACAATAATTGGAACCAGGGTTTTAATCCTGGGATGGTCCAACAATAATTGGAACCAGGGTTTTAGTTAAGGGATGGTCCCAACAATAATTGGAACCAGGGTTTTAGTCCTGGGATGGTCCAACAATAATTGGTACTAGGGTTTTAGTCCTGGGATGGTACAACAATAATTGGTACCAGGGTTTTAGTCCTGGGACGGTTCAACAATAATTGGAACCAGGATTTTAGTCCTGGGATGGTCCAACAATAATAGGAACCACGGTTTTAGTCCAGGGATGGTCCAACAATAATTGGAACCAGGGTTATAGTCCTGGGATGGTACAACAATAATTGGAACCAGGGTTTTAGTCCTGGGATGGTCCAACAATAATTGGAACCAGGGTTTTAGTCCTTGTATTGTCCAACAATAATTGGTACCAGGGTTTTAGTCCTGGTATTGTCCAACAATAATTGGTACCAGGGTTTTAGACCTGGGATGGTACAACAATAATTGGTACCAGGGTTTTAGTCCTGGGACAGTTCAACAATAATTGGAACCAGGATTTTAGTCCTGGGATGGTCCAACAATAATAGGAACCACGGTTTTAGTCCAGGGATGGTCCAACAATAATTGGAACCAGGGTTATAGTCCTGGGATGGTCCAACAATAATTGGAACCAGGGTTTTAGTCCTGGGATGGTACAACAATAATTGGAACCAGGATTTTAGTCCTGGGATGGTCCAACAATAATTGGAACCAGGGTTTTAGTCCTGGTATTGTCCAACAATAATTGGTACCAGGGTTTTAGTCCTGGGATGGTACAACAATAATTCGGACCAGGGTTTTAGTCCTGGGATGGTCTAACAATAACTGGAACCAGGATTTTAGTCCCGGGATTGTCCAACAATAATTGTTACCAGGGTTTTAGTCCTGGGATGGTACAACAATAATTGGAACCAGGGTTTTAGTCCTGGGATGGTCTAACAATAACTGGAACCAGGATTTTAGTCCTGGGATTGTATAACAATAATTGATACCAGGGTTTTAGTCCTGGGATGGTCCAATATTTTTTTCTCTTTTTATGTACTTACATGTATGTAAGTAAACCAGGGTTCAAGACCTTAGATGCTCCAAAGTACATTTTTCTCTTTGTAAAATACAGAAAGTAAATCTGGATCCGAGTATTCGGATGGTCCAAGGCTAAATTTGTTCTCTTCTTAAACAATAGTAACTACAGTATGTACTGGTAAGTAACAGTCCAAGCCCATATTTTTCTCTTTTTAAAATACTAGTATCTACAGTCCAACCTGCCTTAAAGGCCACCTCTATATAAGGGCCAGTAGAATTGTATCCTAACTGTTCTTTATTCATATTATTTGAACCTGTATATTAAGACCACCTGCCCATAAAGGCCACTTTTACTGGTTCCGTTGGGTGGCCTTTATAGACAAGTTTGACTGTATGTAAGTAAACCAGGGTACGTGTCCTTGCACTCTCCCAGCCTAAAACACTAAGTAGTTTCAATTAAAACTCCATTTAATCGATTACATTACATGTTATCAATCCATCTGATTTAAATTCTCATGTTATGTACTTATGTACCTACTGGAAGTTCTCCGATACATGTACAATAGTAGTAGATTTACCAATAATCAAATTAAACTGACTATAGTAATAGTACCTTGTACAGGTCCCTTGTGGTCACTTAATTCTAGCCATTATGTATGGTCAGAACTGGAATCTATATTAGAAATACTGTATGGCATATAGTCAATTTGTACTCAGTTCAATCAGAGTCTGAAAGATAAAATCCTGACTAATGGTCTGAAAAATCAATGATCCTATGACCCATTCTAGAATGAACACTGTACCCTCCACTACTTACTATCTAAAATGGCAAAACTTTTAAAGAGCTCTAATGTGCTTGTTGTAATTTACTGATCAATCAATCTGGTTACAGAAATTGGCATATCGCTGCCATGCCTTTTATGTTCCGACACTGGCTGCCATCATGACACCAAAGCAGCGTCACTGCAACTCATGACGTATTAGTGTCAGTGACGTCATTAAATGGCACAATTCAGGTCGAGTTTTCATTCTATTTGTGTGTAATTCAACATGTTTGGCTTTTGTCGAAACATTGTGGGCGTGGCTGGCAATCCGTCAATTGTGGTGTGGTTAGATTGATTGAAATGAGTCAGGAATATTTTACTTACATCGAGACATCACAAGCTATAGCCGTATAGGTAAAGTGGCAGAAACGTTTTACATTTGCATTAGGAACTTCTCTTCCAAAGGATCCAGTGGCTTTCATTCCAAAATGGCAAAAGTTTGATGAAACAGACTCAGCTGAGGTTCAAATCCTAACCCCCTACATAAAAAATTTGCACTCTACCAACTAAGCCACGATAGTGCTTTGGTGTTGTTAAGAGGACTGCAAAAGTCTTTCCTAGGCTTTAACAACACAACTTAATCAAAGTTTTTGGAACCAACACACCAGATACCATTTTGTTATTTTTTGCAGAGTGCCAAATTTTGGCATATTATAATCTGTGTAATGTGCTAATCTTTAATTCACACATTTTTGTGGAGGAGTGTTACTGGATACTCTGGCTGGCAATTGCCAAGTGCATGCTACGTATTCAACTGTAAATTTCTGAGATATTTAATTTTGACATCCTGTAAATGTGTTAGATGCAGAATCCCGTTAGCGATAACAGATACCCTCCCACGTAACATGTAGGTGTAAAAATCTATCTGTGATTAATGCAGTAATAGTTACATTGAACTTAAACGGCTCTGAAGCAATTTCACGATTTCCGATTTCGTTCATTAAATTATTCAGCTATGGTTACTTATATATTACTCTTGGCTGGTTGATCATATTGATTAACGTGTAGAGCATCAAATTTGACCTGGCCCTTTGACCTTTAATTTGAATATTCAAACACAGACATATGCATTGTGTAGTTTTGGGGCTATATTAGAATAGATGATAGTACAAGTGTTTATAGTGATGAAACATGCTGTCTTCCTAAATCACACAGTCTATTAAGCCAATATAATATTTAAATTAAAGGTCAAACGGCCAGGTCAAACTTGACACACTATAGAGTGATATAGATATATTTACTGTTAACAGAACATAATGTAAACAACTGTCTATAATGTCAACAATTCACAATGTAGAGATATACCAGTCACTTTTATCATTTATTGAACTCTGTCCTTTTATATTATGGATATTGTTAATTTCTGGCCTGTCAATTCATAAATGAATTACGGTAATCTGTAGTTATGATTCGTCTTTTTACTGGGGATATTTGTAAATTTCATAAATGAATCTATCTGTAGTGATGATATGTCTTTTTACTGGGGATATTTGTAAATTTCTGGTCTGTCATTTCGGAAATGACATGAAATCAATTCTGTGTGCCCATGATTCTATCAGAGAAAAGAGACCTAACAATACCAGAATGTCAGGAAAATATGAGTCAAGCTGCCCCCGGAGGAATACAGGTTTATATAAACACAATAAAGATTTCCAATACCTTCTACTCTAATTAAGGTTTATGTTAAACTGTTCATATGATGATGAAGATACAGAGAATGGTATAATATCCCAAGGCTTATGGTGTTTGTCTGTATGAACCTGGTGCCTTTATATTGACAAATAAGTTCATAGGGCATCTCAAAAATGTGCTCAATAAAGCCTCAATCTGGTACACTGGAATATCATGGTTTTTTTTTTTTTTTTTTTTTTTTTTTTTTTTTGGTGGTACTAATTAAGAAAAGTGGTTTTTATGGTATTTTGAATTATTTTTAAAATCAGACATGTTGAAGTAATTTTCTTGTATCATGCTATTTTTCATGCAAAATACTCCTATGTAAATTGTTTTGACACAATTTACAACTTTTTTCTATTCTATACATAGATTGTAAAGTTATAAATTCATGAAATTAAAATAGGAACTTTAAGGAGACTAAAGAGTGGTCTTTCTCAAAAGGACCATGGACCACTTATCCCTTATTGTAACAAAAGACCCCATTGTTTAGGTCTTAGTGGGCCATATTTAACATTACATGTATGAGAAAATATTGATGATTGATGTTTTGCATCTTAGAGGAAAGTATTTGAAAATCTCCTCTTGATTGAAAACTTTATGTACAAAGTGTATGAAATAGTTATAACTTGTATATTTTTTGTGTGGTATCCCATTCTTTCTGGTGTGCAAGTATTAAAATCCCATAGCCATTAAAGAATTCCGAAGCTAAAAATGTTTTACTGAAAGATTAGATCTTAAAATATCCACAAAGAAGATAAAATTGCATGTCTTCAGTTTTGTCTACTAAAACATAGTCAAATCAATCTATATTTGTGTATGGCGTCTTAAATGAAATTATCTAGATAAATTTTCCAATTGGCATTTGAACTAGGACATTCAGAAAGCTAGGAAAGTTCATGGTGGTACAAAAAATTTGTATGTTAAAATGTGCCACTTCTAACTTTACTTAGTCAAATGTACCGACAGTAGTTTTAACACCAGACCACATCATCACAATTTTTTGTACCACTGTAGTATGTGTGTATTAGTAAATGTTGCATTTACTTGGATCAATTGGATGTCCACCGAAGCTTTCCATGGCCAAAATGTCTTAACTGGTTATAAAGAATGGAACAATCTAGAGGATTATTGACGAATTTATTCGGAACATCCTCTGGATGTGAAATGATAAAGGCGACAACTTTCTCCTTTTTAGCAGCATATTATGGCATCTTTGAGGAAGTTAACTTTTTGACTATAGATTTTGCCAAAATTTTCAGACGTTATGGAGTCTAATGCGATCTAGCTATCTAACTATGTTATATTTTTGTGAAAAATATGGATCATACTTAATTTTGGGGTAAAACATGCAAAAAATGGACTTTTCATACAAACTTTCTGTTTAACTGACTCCTGTTCAATAACCGTTCGTTGTACGAAAAAGTCGTCAATGCGCCGAAAATAGATTAAGATCTCGTGGAAAAAACGGTATTTTTATATTTTTTCTATCTTGTACACAAAATCCACAATAAGTGTTTAAAGTCGACCCTATCATCAACGTTTAACGTACCGTTTTGAATTCGTACCCATAATAAGTAACCAATTTTTTACCAAATTATTGGTAGGTTTGGCACTTATCCGTTAGGTCTGTGTTAAATTTTTGAGTGGCAAGTTCTGTGGATGAGCTCTACTAATAGAAATCATCTAGATTGTTCCATTCTTTCCCGCGAAACCCATAAAGGTGTCGCCACACTAGTAACCTGTTATAACTTGTTGATTGAAAATTTGAATTCTTAAGTAGTAGCCAGCTACTTAGTAGGTTATTTAATGTTTTTACGTTTCAACACCAATTTTCAGCTTTTCAAAAGGAGTCTGGTTTTCCTTATTAATCTAAACACAAGTGCATGTTTGTGTGAGTTTCTGCAAGTGTTTCTTTTCCACTTTGTACTAGCATGCATTTATAGGTACACAATGTACTTTTGGTGTGCTAGTACACTCAACCACAATGCCACAGATAAACATCACAGTCCTTTATACTGGTAACATGTCTCCGGGAAAGTCTAATCACAAGGAATCATTTTTCACTTGTGGTCAACCAGGATTGAACCTACAGCTGTAAGACTCCTTGGGATTGAAAGCTAACACCTTAAACACTCAGCAATTGCAGCCTCTTGTTAGTTACTTCATTTGGAAGCCTACCATTGAGGGTTGAACTGTAATGGGTACCAAACAATTAACCACATTGCCTTTCATCATCAATACATTCCCAAAACACAAAACTTAAGATTAATTAATGTTTATTGCTGTATAAAATTGGTACTGAGTACCTACAGTTCATACTTATCAATCATGATGGGAGAATCTGGACATGACTAAACTATAATATACATCGTATGAGAACTACCAGATGTTTATATCCAACATTTACTATGATTTAGCTTAATATAAACATGTTCAATGTTTTTAGGTAATTACACAAGAAGTGAAAAAAATGTTTTCATTCAATTATTAGTAACAAATAACATATACACGAAAACTAAAAAACCAATTCAAATTTTTTTTGTTGTTGTCAAAAATCTATTACAAATTTCAAATAATGATTGATAACCCTTTTATAAATTTTAAAATCACTTTCTGAATACCAAGTTATGAAAAAACTAAATTACTGATAAATGATGTAAAGAGCCTTGTGAAAATAAGTAATTAAACATCAAGGCATTCTTGGTTACAGGTCCAATGGTGACTGATAATCAAAACCTTGACCTCCAACTGATAATATAGTTATAAAGAGGACAGTCTATAAGCAGAGGCACCATTCAAGCATAATTCTACATCTCAATCAAGACCCATGTGGCAGAGTAAAGCACATGCTTGCAGATCACTGTGCTTCTAACAATCTTGGCTTGATTTACTCCTAGGCAGATCCTAGTGTGAGAAAGTTGGTCAGTTTGCTTGTTCATGGTTGATGGTTTCTTCTGGGTTCCCTAGTTTCTCCCACCATCCTAGAGCTGACGGTGAAAGAGTCTTGACTTTGGTGTAAAACATCTTCTCACACATGTGACATGGAAATCCCACATTTTTACCCATGTGGAATATATTTGCTTCGCCTGAATAAACTGATTTCTGTGACCTTAGAAGCTTTTAAAGAAATAAGGTGTGAGAAAAAGAATCAATCGCTACTGGTCATATGAGATAGGGAGATTTTCCTATTTCATATGACCAGTAGCAATATTCTATTTATTCCAATCTTTCATCACTTAAAACAAATAAGGCATGCATGACATTCCTACCTCATCCCATCTGTCAAATATGGCTCCATTTTGTAAATAATCTGGAACCGGAATTCTCCACTGGAATTCATTTGGTTTAGCCATCAGTGGCGATTTTTAGTCCAGCATCTGAAAAATAAGTTTAAATTTAGCAAATCAATCATAATATACATGAATACATCTCTGAGGATTAACTTTTAAAGTTAAACTTCACAGAAAATTAACACTTTTAGACATGTGAATTTAACAGTGTATGTGACAGTCCCAAGTAGAACTCCTATTACAGAACAAACTGACAATCTGAGTAATCAAGACAGTAAAATTACGTCATGATGACGTCGCGTCAAGTTGTATATAGCATCTGTTCACTAGCAAGTTTTCAGTTTTTATGAATCTTCAGTGAAAAACATTACATTACACATGCATGTGTTCTTCTGCATGTTCCAATACTTGCTATTTTCAAAAAAAAATAGAAGTCATTTACGTTATGTTGACAACGTCACTACTCTACGTAAACATAATTTATTCATAGGTAAATGATTCAAAATGACTGACCTTTGACCTTTGTAATTTTATGTTTAGAAACATAAATTATGACAAACTCTGAGTTAAAATTAAATTTCAGATCTAGTGCCTTTGTTATCAATTAAAATTTAAAAATATTCAATTTGTTTTGTAGGTGGAATTTCTACTTGGGACTGTCACATATTTAAATGATCATGGCATTATAAAACTGAATGGATATCAGAGAGACTTAACCATTACCAAAAGATTCTAAAGCTCTTTATTTTGCTACATGTATTCATGCATTTCTCTCTCTCTCTCTCTACTGAAAAATTGCTTGTTTCAAAACTGTTTGCATATTCAATTATAATATTGATATTTTAATATTATTTTAACTCCTACTATCTCAAAAGCATGCATGTGTGACATGAAGGCATGGCCATGTTCACATTTTTATCATAATTTTCATTTTATGTAATAACCAATATTCATGATCATCAGATGATTTTTTTTTAAATTTCAGGATAAATTAAACCAAAAACTTGAAATAAACTCAGATTTCAGTTTTTTAAAACAAAAAATAAAATGAAAAATTTTGCAATTTTAGAGATTTTTGGCAGAGATTTTGGCACAGAATTTTAATGATAGAAAGTTTATAATGTTAAGGCACATATACTAAGCATGAAATCACCCCTTTATCACACAGCTGTATCAACATTATTTCAGAATAGATCATTATATGCAACATATTTACTAGTTTATACATTGTACAAGTATGTGGCGTACTGTCTTACTCTTAATATGAGAGCCTCAAAATCCAAAGATTCCAAGGGGGGATAATCAAGTATTGCAAATACTTCCTAAATGTACAATAGTCAGTACAGACCTGTGGAAAGTTTAACGCCGAGCTGACAAAAAGGCATCAAAGATTGGATATCGAGTGATCGAAACATGGAGAGCTAATTATGGAAAAGCTGCTAAGAGATAGATGACAGTTGTCAAAAAGCTTTTTAGATACCGATATCAAAAATGACCTGCTAATTCGGCACTTATTTATATGCTTAGTGTTAAACTTTAGACAAGTCTGTACTGTAGCTATATAGTCAAACAACATTGACTTGTGTGCTTGACCTTTCATTAGGAATACTAGTACCCATACTGTATCACACAACGATCCACCCAATAAACACTGATAGTGTTATGATTTGCAGAGTGCATGTTCTGCAGGATGTAGACAAAATATGTATCTGTATTTCCCATACATAAAATAAGTATATAAATAAGTAAAAGGTCAAACAGACAAGTCAATGTTGTTTGCCTATGCCATTATAGTATAGGTAGTCCATCAGCGATATTGTGGCTTCCATGTTTATAAACACTCTGCCACAATATCGCTGACAGACTATAAAGTTAAAGTCTGTCCCGAGCCATTAGGCCCATCAGGCCGGAGCTTATCCCGGTTTCGGTGGCGTTAAGCAACTGAGAGTACAAGACTCTCCCCTGAATAGGACGCCGGTCCATCGCAGGGTTAACCCCCAGCATTTTGCTGGTACTCATTTATTTTTCAGCTGAGTGAACTGGAACAACGTGAAATTAAGTGTCTTGCTCAAGGACACAACACATCGCCCGGTCCAGGGATTGAACCCACAACCTTCGAATCATGAGTCCAATGCCTTAACCACTAGGCCACGTGCTGACAGACTATACATGTACCGACAGTATCATCTAAATTAACCTTTTACCATGTTCTATCAGCTTTCTTAGAGAACAAATCTCATTAACAGATTTGAAGATTCTTAAAAGACCTATGACACCATATCCATCATTGATGATAAATAATTAATGATTGTAAATGATTCAAATGTCAAACTCGTGCCAGAAGAATTATGAGGATGACATTCATTCTCAGATTTAGTAACAATACATCCCAGGCTATGTTTCCATTCCCAGCAGCCGAAATCACTATTAGTTATTAATTTCTGAGAATTTTTTTCAAAATGTAACATATTCTAGCATATTTATTTCCACAAATTTAAGATATTTGGCTACTAATAATTTTATATTTGTGAAAACCTTAAGTCAGAAGCCATGATGCTCACTTAGGAAGTAACCCAATGGCATTATAATGTACTTGTTTCCAATAACAGCTTGATAACAAAGATTGTCTAGTTGGTTTATATTCCGTTATAAATCCCAGTTAAGATTATTTCACATATATATGAGAGTGGGCAGTTCTACGGAATGGTAAACCACTGACCTTTGATGAGTGTACTGACAAAAATCTCATTTAAGTGAAATGACAAAAACTCTCACATTGGGATTGTAAACTGCTTACCTTTTGACAAGAGATCTAGCAAAAATTCTAATACTGGAATGGTAAACCACTGGCATTTGATGAGTTAAATGACAAAGATTTTCACAGTAAAATGACAAAAATTCTCAAACTAGGACCTGACCAGAATAAGACTCAAAGGAATACGGATTAATGGTGTTTTACACACCAGTCAACATTCTTTCACTAAAATCAAGAGGTCATTTTTAGAATGGAGCTCTTAGAGTGTTATTTGAACCTAATTTTTTAATTGATGAGAAGCACTGTAATCTCTGAAACTGTGAGCATTGGAGACAATTCCGCCAAATTGTGAAAAATTCATTTCAAAATTAAATTTAAGTTGATTATGATATAAAATATAAAATTCTTGAAAAGTTCTTTGAGGGATGAAAATGTTAGAATTCAATCTCTATTCTTTTCTTGGGAATTACTTTAATTTCTGATTTACATTTACAATGTGCAAGGAACTTTAAATAACTTGAAAATATATATATATATTATATATATATATATATATATATATATATATATATATATATATATTCTAGCTTTCCACAAATTTAAAATAATTAGTAGCCAAATTTCCAAAATTTGTGAAAATAGGTTACTTTTTGAAAAAATTCCTCAGAAATTAGTAGCCAATGGCGATTTTGGCTACCAGGAAAGGAAATATATGAATCAGGTATGCATGTCTGTGTATAATATTTAGGCTGATGTTATTACCACATATTCTTTTAATATGCAGATTACACTTTATACATCAATTGATTAGGATTAAATGGTCAAATCTAAAATAAAATCCAAATATTATTGAATTTGAAATGATAAAATATTTAATTTAAGCGATATTTGTAAACAAGAGGCCCATGGTCCTTAACGCTCACCTGAGGCTAAGTACATATCTTATGCAGAGGTTCAATGGTCAATAACATTTATTAAAGAGAACTCCTTATTTTCAGCAGTAAGGCAGAATTTAATGCAAAGATTTTTGCAAATTAATCATACCTTGTCCCGAGAATGCTACATATAATATATATATATATATAGTCTAGCTACAATACATTATTTATAAAAGCTAAAAAAGTAAAAACAAAAGTATAAAACTATGACCTTCATCTAGGCCATTACTTACAATATTCGAATATACATGCCTATACAAAAAGTTAATAGTTTTTGAGATAATTAACCATTTCAGTATCCTTTCCCATCTGTAACCTTGACCTTTAAACTCATGACCTTAATCTATATATCAAAATGATTGTTAAATCAACTCCTACAATATTCTAATATACATGTTTATACAAATTTTTTTTTATAGTTTTTGAGATAATTAACCATTTTGGTATTCTTTCACATCTGTGACCTTGACCTTTGAATCCATGACCTTAATCTATATATCAAAATGATCGTTAAATCAATTCCTACAATATTGTATGATACATGTTTTCGAGATAATTAACCATTTCGGTAATCTTTCACATCTGTGACCTTGACCTTTGAACCCATGGCATTAATCTATAAATCAAAATGATCGTTAAATCAAAACCTACAATATTCTAATATACATATCTATACAAAAAGTTAATAGTTTGAGATAGTTAATCATTTTGGTATTGATTTGCATCTGTGACCTTGACCTTTGAACCCATGACCTTAATCTATATATCAAAGTGATCGTTAAATCAATTCCTACAATATTCTAATACACATGTCTATACAAAAAGTTAATAGTTTTCTAGATAATTAACCATTTCGGTATTCTTTCGCATCTGTGACCTTGACCTTTGAACCCATGACCTTTATCTATATATCAAAATTATCATTGTGCCATAACCTACAATATTCTAATATGTATGCCTTTACAAAAAGTTAATAGTTTTGCAGATAATCAACTATAACGGTAATAGTTGTGCATCCTTGACCTTGACCTTTGAACTCATGACCTTGATCTATGTATCAAAATGATCGTCATGTAAATACCTACAATTAACTGAAAATCCCATGCCATTATCATCTAAAATATTTAAAAAATAGCATTTTTTATCAAAGGTCAAAAACAAGGACATGACCTTGACCTTTGACCTTGACATCTTTTGGAAGAAAATAGCAAGACAAGATCAACAGTGAAAACTCCATACAATTATCTTCAGCCGTTATTGAGTTATAACAATAAATGTCTCATTTTCAAAATTACATAATTTTACGCAAAAAACGCGTAACCTATTTTTCGTTCAATTTTCATGAAAAACACAATTTTAATGTTCCCAGGTATGCTGAATCTAAATATCTAATCAAAACTTGCCTGTACCTTTTGGTTTCAGAGAAGAAGATTTTTTTGTCTTTTTGCTATTTTTAGTAATGGCGGCCATCTTGTTGGGCGTGGCCAAACCCTGAACACAATTTTGAAAGGCTGTTACCCAGGCATGATAATCGCCAAGTTTCATCAAATTTGGCCCAGTAGTTTTGGAGGAGAAGATTAAAATGTAAAGTTTACACACGACGGACGACGGACGACAGACGATGATAGATTGCAATAGCTCATCTGAGCCTGTGGCTCAGGTGAGCTAAAAAGCCTTTCAAAAAACTGCTGTCTTAAATGATGGACGACTACTGGTATATGGTGAAAACAAAATGGCAAATCTAAAACCGCATTTACTTTTTTGATCAAAATAATGTATTATTTTACCCAATATGACAAATTTCTTTTATGTATACTTGAATTATCATTAAATCTGTGTATTTAAGCTGTTTATAACGTTATATAGCACATATATATAAAAGGTAATAATAAAATACATGGTACATGTAATAACACATTTGAAGTATGTTGTAATGAACATTTCGTAATATTTAACAAGTACATGTACTAGTATTTATCATGACTTCAAACATCTCCTTTTTACCAGTTATAGAAGAAAATAAACATAAATATTTACTTCATCTCATGGTATTACTCTGCTCTGTCTGTTTCAAGTATAAGATATAATTTTTCTGTAAACTGTAAACATTTACACCTAAATTAATTTCTGATGATTTTTTTTACACTTCTGAATGTCACTGGAAATGTGGTTGCCAGTTTTGTAATTAAAGTTCAATCTAAGAATCTATTAATTTTATCTTTGCTGGTGGATGTTTCCCCAAGGATATCACAAACTCAGTAGGCAATAGTTTATTGTCAGATATATACTTTTGTCTAAATTTGCTGCTTGTTAAAATCTGGAATTTCTTATAAACTAAGGTATATCCCACATGCAAAGTATTTCCTTAGCTACATGTAATTTTGAGTATCTTTTCAACATCTTGTAAAAATAAATTGGTTTCACAATTTTGGTCCAAGCAATACTGATGAGGAATTGTATTCTGAAATGGCCGTCTAGTGCTGTAAATTAAAACTGGTATAATATGTAATATAAATGTATGTTTGAATGCAAGGGGACATTGTACAGAACATTATACTTTTAAGTTCTTATGTGTATCTGTAGTGGTTTGGGTAGCTCACTTTGTAGAATTGAGTAGAGTAGAATGCAGTTATGGCACTTAAAGCCCCAGTCAATATTATTTTACTTATATCGAGGTGGTCATTTCTGGGATGGTAGAGGAAACTGGAGTATCTGTAGAAATTACCCTACCTTAAGCAAGTGAACGAACTGACAACTTTTTCACTCTTGGATCTGCCAAAATGTGATTCAAACCCTAAGCTGTGAGACTATAATCTGTAAGCATATGCTTTAATCCACTCAACCACTGAGGCACTTCATAGAGCGTTCCTCTTCAGTGCAAGGAGTCTCATAATGAATTATGGCACAAATCTTTAATTTTAACTTTTTTTTAATATTAATATTATCTTTTATTTGGGGCTATAATTGTCTTTGGAGCCATGGCCAACATGTTGGTAGCTAATGTTTATGGTGGTCCATCGATCCAGACACTTCTTGTCCAGAATAATTCTCTAAAACTATGAAGCAAAACTTGGTGTAAAGCATCAACATGCACATAACATATTGACCAGAGTTGGTTTGGTCATTTTCCTAGGATTTATAGCCCTTTGAGTTTGAACATACCAGTAAGAGCAAATTGTCGAAAATTTCAGGGGATCCTACTTCACAGAATTTGCTTGTTCATAATAGGACGTTTCTGGGTTACTTAATATCCTGTCCGGTTCTGTATTTTATAATACACATCCGGGAAAATTTTTAGGCATACCTACTTCTGTTTTTTGTTGTGAAGGACGCATAGTTGCAAATACCGGGAAATTTGGTTGATTGTCAATTGATTGTAGAAGGCAAAGTATTGGTGTGCGATACCGGGATACAATTCCCATGGTAGGAAAGGTCCCAGAAAATATCCTTTCATGGATGATATTAATGTTTTACTGTTTCCAACTAAGAAAGACAAAAGAAATAGGAGGAAATGGTTAAATGCCATTAGACACCCTCTCGACTACGATCCAAAACCCTGGCACAGGATGTGTACTGTGTAGTCGGCATTTCAGTGAGTCCGATTATCCAGAACTATTCCCATCGAATAATTACGGTGATGATACACCGACCAGGGCCGCCACTTCAATTTTAAATTGAAACCACCAGGAGCCCATGCAAAGACATGGATGAGTATGTCATGCAATTGTTGTAAGATCAACTTTATCAGCAAATTTCTAATCAAACTTTTAAGTAAGACAATTACAAGTCTCCTTAATTCCGGAACTTAAGAGTTGACGAAATGCCATGATAAAATGATAATTTGAAGAAAGCTTTCGAAATCGTGTAAACACGGAAGTAAACTGGAAGTACGGATGCCTAAAATTTTGACCACGTGACCCGATATTATACTACACAAAATGGGATTCCGGACTATCCCGGAAATGGGCTATTACCAGAGGTCTCGGACAGGTTTGAGTTCTGTCCTGTCCAGGGCTGCATTTTTCCTTTACCTGTTACATATTTATTATTATAAATTTAATAACCTGCTGTTTACTTCAGTAAAAAAAAACAACTTACCTTTGATAACCAGTGCATGTAGTGCTATATATTTTTGCCATCTGTGTTACTTAACATGTATTATGATTTAATAGTGATTACATAAAACAAGAGGCCCATGGGCCTGATACGCTCACCTGATAACTAATGGCTAGCTGACAGATTTAAAGATAAATACTAAACCCCAATGACTTTTTTTTTTACATCATGATAACCGTTGTATTAATACCTACAACATTCTAGTATACATGCCTACACAAAAAGTTAATAGTTTTCAAGATAATTAACAATTTCAGTATTGTTTCACATCTGTGACCTTGACCTTTGAACCCATGACCTTTTTCTATACATCAAAATGATTGTTGTATCGATACCTACAACATTCTAATATACATGCCTATACAAAATGTTTATAGTTTTTGAGATAATTAAACATTTCGGTATTGTTTCGCATATGTGACCTTGACCTTTAAACCCATAACCTTTTTCTATACATCAAAATGATTGTTGTATCAATATCTACAACATTCTAATATACATGCCTATACAAAAAGTTTATAGTTTTCGAGATAATTAACCATTTCGGTATTGTTTTGCATCTGTGGCCTTGACCTTTGAACCCATGACCTTTTCTATACATCAGAATGATCATTGTATCAATACCTACAACATTCTAATATACAAGCCTATACAAAAAGTTTATAGATTTTGAGATAATTAACCATTTCGATATTGTTTCACATCTGTGACCTTGACCTTTGAACCCATGACCTTTTTCTATACATCAAAATGATCATTATATCAATACCTACAACATTCTAATATACATGCCTATACAAAAAGTTTATAGTTTTCGAGATAATTAACAATTTCAGTATTGTTTCGCATCTGTGACCTTGACCTTTGAACCCATGACCTTTTTCTATACATCAAAATGATCATTGTACCAATACCTACAACATTCTAATATACATGCCTATACAAAAAGTTTATAGTTTTCGAGATAATTAACCATTTCGGTATTGTTTCACATCTGTGACCTTGACCTTTAAACTCATGATCTTTTTCCATACATCAAAATGGTCATTGTATCAATACCTACAACATTCTAATATACATGCCTATACAAAATGTTTATAATTTTCGAGATAATTAACCATTTCGGTATTGTTTCGCGTCTGTGACCTTGACCTTTGAACCCATGACCTTTTTCTATACATCAAAATGATCGTTGTATCAATACTTACAACATTCTAATATACATGCCTATACAAAAAGTTTATAGATTTTGAGATAATTAACCATTTCAGTATTGTTTCACATCTGTGACCTTGACCTTTGAACCCATGACCTTTTTCTATACATCAAAATGATCGTTGTATCAATACCTACAACATTCTAATATACATGCCTATACAAAAAGTTTATAGTTTTCGAGATAATTAACCATTTCGGTATTGTTTCACATCTGTGACCTTGACCTTTGAACCCATGACCTTTTTCTATACATCAAAATGATCGTTGTATTGATACCTACAACATTCTAATATACATGCCTATACAAAAAGTTTATAGTTTTCGAGATAATTAACAATTTCGGTATTGTTTCGCATCTGTGACCTTGACCTTTGAACCCATGACCTTTTTCTTTACATCAAAATGATCGTTGTATCAATACCTACAACATTCTAATATACATGCCTATACAAAAAGTTTATAGTTTTCGAGATAATAATTATAATCAGAGGTAAAAAAAATTAGGTCACGACCTTCACATATGACCTTGACCTCATTTTGAAGATACTAACAAGAAGATGTCAAAACTGAAAACCCCATGTCATTATCTGGTCAAATAGTCAAGTTATAACAATTTGAAGCTATTTTACGATTTTTTCAAAATTAAACGCAAAAACGCGTAACCTATTTTTTATCCGATTTTTACAAAATGAACAAACTATAGGCTTAAGACCCTAGAGAAGCCAAATATCACATCAGATTTTTTCTCCAATCAGTACTTTCGGAGAAGAAGATTTTTTAAGATTTTTGCACCCCTAGGTCACCTTGACCTAGTTATGGTAGCCATGGCAACGCCACGAACAAATCTGAATTGCACCGGCCCATATATACTTCTGACAAAGTTTCATTAAAAACTGTCCAGTAGTTTCAGAGGAGAAGTCGAAAATAGGTGTTAACGACGCACACACGCACACACGCACATACACACGCTGCGCTATGCCATAAGCTCACATGACCTTCGGTCAGGTGAGCTAAAAATGAAAAGAAATTACACACCTACATGTACTCCTGGTATCTGTTACACAGGCAATGTATACACACATCTATTGTATAGGCAAACAACATTGACCTGTCCATATGACCTTTCATTAGGAATATTCATATGCGATGGTCCACCCAATTTATGGGTAGTGTTAGGATTCGCAGTTAATACATAAACATTCCATGTTCTCACCACACAAACACCTGTCCCTATACATGAATGCACTTTCCACAAAAATTATTTAAATTAAAGGCCAAGTGAACAGGTCAATCTTGTACCGGGTAATATATGGGAAGCTTTACTGGTAGGTCAAACCTGGTGCAATAACTTTATTTTACAGACCATTTCCTGGTTACAGTTTATCATTAATAAACAATATCTGAAGTTCTATTTAAATTTATAAGATTATTAATTAATTTTTGCTTGTAAATCTTTTCTCGTACTATGTGTTGTCACCTGACATTATTATTAATAATTAATGATGAACATGGTGATTATTCTACATGGATAAACTCAAAATGAATGTTCTCTTCTCTCATTTTAATTACAATGTGTATATATATCTGTATATTTATGGTTTACTGGTACATAGACACCAACACCAAGTTTGTAATATCTGATTGTTATGAGTGGACATGGCCGGGTGGTACTGTCATTGGCTTTGTAAGTCAAGGGTTGTGGGTTCAAACCTTGGGTTGAGACTTGGAAATTTTACTGCGATTATTTTCATCCTCTGCCCATACTAGAGCTGTAAAAAAGCTTGGTACTCAGTAGTCTTTCAGATGAGACTCAAAAACCCGAGGTCCCATGTCTCAGTGCACACTAAGAACATCTCTGTAGAGTTAAAAAAAGAGTAGACCACTTGTGGCTGCTACCGAGGACGCTAACAACTACAAGCGATTGAAACAGACTTGAGAAAAGTAATTATTCAATGTTCTATGTTAACTGGCCATTGAAAAGATTGCACCTAAATTCATTTGACCTATACTCCAGAATAATTCTATTTATAGTAACAATGGCCTCTTAGATTCCTTGGCCATAACAGCAACCCTTTAAATATGCATCAATCAAGGATCTTTCCGTCTTATTCACCAATTTTTGTCAAAGTGGTACTTGGATTATACACTTATGTATCTGCCTTTGTGACTGAGTGTTCAAAAGCACACATATGTGTATCGAAGCACTGTTCACCACCAAATATTTAAATCCTACTTGAACAGACCCTAGTGTGAGATAGTTTTTTAGCATGTCGAAGGCCAATTGTTTTCTCTGGCCACTCCAGTTTCCCCACCATCCCAGAACTGAACACCATGATATAAATGAAGGAATCTGGGTTTTGAACACCATTACTCCTCTACACACATCGCTTTAGAGTAGGACTGTCATTGATAGATCAATATATCGATATATCATCAATAAAAGCTATTGATACGATATATCAATACATTTATTGAGTATTGATATCAACAAAAATGGCTGCCAGTTCATGGATAAGGGAGGAGTAGTCAATGACACATAGATGAAACTGGTTGGAAATATATTATAAAATTATAGTATTTTAAGAACCCATCATTTTAATGTACGGTATCTCAAAACAAACTGACATGCAAAACAGAGTGCATATAATATTAGAAACATTTAAAATGACACCAGACATGCAAAATATTGGTGGAAAAAATCTGTTTATAACAAATCCAACAAAAAATAAACTATTTTAATCACTATTCAAATATATTGATTTATCAATACATTTTTCAGTTGATATATCGATATTGAAATTCCAATCAATGACAGCTCTACTTTAGAGAGTACTTCAACAACTGTATCACTTTATATAGTGGTACTCTATCCATGTCCATTCTAGAAAGAGCCATGGGAGTCATTGATCCCTTATTTTGCCAAATGACCCCACTGTGAAGGCCTTAATGGGCCATATTTAGCATTACAGGAATGCAAATACATTGATGTTAAGGCGTTTTAGAGGATTTTTTTTTAATAATGTCCCTTTCTGAAAAATCCTAGACTGAACACTGGCTCTATAAAAATTATCATCAGCATTTTTTCACACAAGATTCATTCACAAGAGATTAAAACATGACAACTGACAATGTAATTCATATAAACTCGGATGTTGGATGACCTTTTCATTCCAGACGTATCTGACAAGCATCATTTAACAGACCATCAAATCAACTTCTGAAGAAGAGATAGCTAAATCCAAAGGTATTTGGACTGTCAGAGTTGGACATAGTGATGATGTGGAGGGATGATGATAGGGGTACATCATGATGTGTCAGCATATAGGCATTATAACTCATATACATATAATGTAGTTTTCATCTTTAGATTTCAAGCACAAAATTACCAGTATATAAAGTCAAATCTGCCTAAAAGGCCACCTCTATATAAGGGCCACCTGCTTATAAAGGCCAGTAGAATTGTATCCCAATTGTTCTTTATTCATACTTTTTGAACCTGTGTATAAAGGTCACCTGTCCATTAAGGCCACTTTTACTGGTTCCCTTAGGTGGCTTTTATAGACAGGTTTGACTATATAACATAGTTTGTCTTTGACAAAGAGAACGACCAAAAAACTTTCATTTTGTTATTTGCTCCACAATTTCATGCTTTCAGCACTCTTCAGGAGCATCATATTTTATGCAGCTCTTTTTCAAACACCAATATATATATCAATTCAATGCCATCTTAGTCGTCAGATTTTAGTATAATGAAGATATTTTTGGTGATAAATCCAGGGAGACTTATAAAGATAAATGTATAAGAATTAAGAAATTTACTTTAGGGCTTAAAAATATTGTTGCATTAAGTAAGGTGGCACCATGCTGAGATTTATCAAGGGCCTATTTAGGGCCGAAATTCGGCCCCATTCCCAATGGAAAAACATTGATTTTTTCCCAAAATGGGCTGAAAAAATTCCCAATTAGAAAATCGTACCAGATACATAGCTGAAGTCTGGTCATAAATGTGGCTGCTTTTCTCAATCTTCAATCAACTCAATACACTAAAAGCATTAGATTTAATCATTAATGGCATCAAAAATGATGTCAAAGTTTTCTTAAAATGAGCAAAAAGTTAATAGTTTTTCCTAGTTTTTCCCAATTTTTAGTTTAGGGCCTTTTCCCAAAAGACCCTGATAAATCCCTGCCATGGCAATTTTTCAGTTTAAAAAAAGTACCGTATCGTAGTTTTTATTACCAAAACTTAAGGTATATTTCCTATGTATATAAAAGAAAATTTTAGGTTGAAATTTCAGCATGATTTACAAGTTACCAATCCATACACTTTATATTCATAAAGCGCTTAAGACCATTACTCTAGTTGATCAACTGTCAATTATCAAGCTCCTAAAAGATAATCATGAAAAACAAATCCTTCTAAAACTCCCAGGATGATCAATGCATCAGAATAATTTCACAATTAGTAGACAAAAGATCTCTTTATAAAGTGCTGTTTTATATACATCATATTTCGTTACAACTATAAAAGGAGAATACATCTATATTATTGACAAGCTATTATTCTACTTGGTTTAATGGTTTTTTACTGACAGAAAAAGGAACATTTATGGAAGCTGTACTGATTTTATAAGTAATAATAACATTTTGTTTTCACATGGGATCAGATGTTTTTACCAGTATATAGTACATGTATTAATATATACATGTGTGTATATAAGTAATTTTTGCATTCTAAAACTACCGTTATCCTGTAACAGTGACTTTGGTCAGCAAGGGAAAATGATCCGTAAAAATGGTTTCACAAGTAGATTTGTACCAGGCATAATAAAATCAGTAGGAATTTTCAAGTCTGTTTGTGGCAGACCCATTTTGATAGGTTGCTTAGATACTTGCAGCAAGTTGCTCAACATGTAGATTATTCTTCTAATATTGGAAAGGTCCCAGGTTCAAAAGTTTGGTTATTGTATTTTCCCTTTATTTTCTGTAACATTTGGAAGCTTATCCAACCCTGGAAATTGGACCACCAACAAGTTGGTCTCTGGGTGTTTCTTTGACAAATTGACCAATGCTAATACATGTACATGTAATCTTTAGCTGTTTCATTTTTAGAATTTACTGCAGGTCTGACAAATGATTTTGCTGTCACAGAAAATTAGCTGAAATATGAAGATGGACTGATTGAATGAATGGAGTTTTATGCCCCAAGTCAAGAATGTATTTCACTTATACCAAAACCATACCAGCTATAGGAGAGGTGACAGAAATATTTATCTTTGCAGTATGCTCAGGGCAATGTTCATGAAGGTTTCTTTGGGATCATCATCAAGCCATGTCCAACCTACCTTGACACAGGGTATCATTTTAAGGTCTCTTTTGAGGGAACCTAGCAAAAGCACAGTCACTACATGTACCTATTTTTAAGTCTTGGTCAAAACCTGCCAAGATTCAAACCCTGATCTGACACACATGGAGAGTGCACTCTACCAACTGAGCTACCACACTGGTGAAATATGAAGAAACTTCAAAATAAATGTGTGTTACTTTCTTAAAACTCCTGATTTTTTCAGAGATTCCATCCATAAAAGGATTTCCAATTGAAAATTCAAAAGGCCATACCTCTAACAATCTTTTTTTCATATTATTGATACAAGAATGTATAGTAAAAAGTATATCATCCAATAAAGTCATGGTTAAGGAGACAATACAGCTCACAATCTCCAACAGCATTGAGTCTAGTTGAGTTTTGGTGTTTAACGACCCATTAATCAAAACTATGTCATGAGACGTCACCAGCTAAAGGAGAACATGCAGAAATTTTGCCTGTACACTGATGGCATTATATAGCAGGGTTCTTTATCATGCCATGCCTACCTTGACATGGGACATCGTTTTATTTTAAGTACCCATCCGAAAGAACTGTGACTTTCATTTTGTAACTGTTAACTGCTTGGCGAAAGAACAGTCACTATATGCACACTGTCAACTTGTCAAATCTTGGGTCAGACCTGATCGGGGTTCAAACCAACAACCTGCTACAAACGGAGTGAGCACTCTTCCAACTGAGCTACTGCAGTGGTATAACAACAACACTGACATGCAAGTTTAGAGTTACAGAAAACAAGAATCAAATGAAAACACTTTTCACTACAAGATTATATATACATGTGTATAAGATAATGGATTGCCTGAAAAATAATTTGAGATAGCAGAATACATATACTTCTACCTCTTAAAAAATCATTTTGTGTTTTCCAAAAACACCAGACATGTACCCGGTACATTTTGTACCTTATGATCAAACAGAAGCTGATCATCACTCATTTTGTTAAAAGCAATGACCGATTACAATATTTATTGCAATTCCCAACACTACCAGAAATAGAAACATTTTATAAAGCTAGAAATATTCAATTAAAAACATCCAACTTTCAATTCAGTCTTGACTTTTAGACCCTATCAATCATTACACAAAATGTTAATATTGCTGTAATAAATTTTTAGCTGAACATCATAAAATGCAACAGGTTTTTATATAAAAATAATCAAATTTAAGATTAAAATACCATGACCACCTGTATTATACACTATATTTTTAATATTTCTTTTCAATTGAAAAGTGATTAACAGTACACACACACAGAGAAAATATTTAGCAGTACTTAACATTTAAAATAAATTATGAATATAGAATTAAAGAGCAACAGCATGTAATCTGGAGTTACCTCCCTTACCCCAAGATTTTGACAGGTGCTTGAAACCCTGCATCCTTGCGTAGGATAACTAGGGCTAACCAACATGCAGTTTTGATCCTCCATAAAGGACTCCATGTAATGATTTTGATAATAAATACGAAGATTTTCGAGCAAATTTTTGCCTCATGCTATTTTCCTAACTGCACAAAATCACCGGGGTAAAAACATCATTCAAGCGAGTAAAACAAATCAATAATCAATCTAAACATGATTTACATGTAAAAACATTAAAATCAAACCTCATCCAAAATTCATCTTTTGTTTTGCAGGTCCAATTAACAAGAATGTGAATAACTTAAAGAGGAGATGCGGATTCTCCATGATGAAGCTGCCATTTTCCTTTTCTAACAGGAATAATATTGACATGTCTAGCCAATCGTATTGATCATAGTGATCACGTGGTTTAAAGAAACCCTCGCATCAGCAGCCAATACATCTAGTAAATGAAATAGGATTAGGTGTTATTAAAGACACGAAAGCCTTTGATTATGGGACTTTATTTATGGGAAAGACGGTATTTCCGAATTGAATTAATTGTTTAATGACAGGTTAATATAAGATGATCACTAATTATCCAACATGTTATCTGACAGTGACTGGTACCAAAGAAATATATTACCCATATATAGATACCAGAAACCCATACATGTAGCATGTATGGGCTTAAATTGATTAAATACACGAGACACGTGCTCATAGTAATTTTTCTCGGTAAATATGAATATACATGTAATTACCGGTGGAACATTTAAAGTAACTCACGGTTCTGTGACAGATGGATTAAATTGGTTTTATTTTATTGAATCTGATAAAAAAAAACATTTTTAATGATTTCAATTTTTTATGTTTGCAGAAAGAAGTGTATCGTTAATATTCCATATACTGTGACAGAATAAATATTATAGAAGTAACACGTCTCTTATCAATGTTGATGCTTACATAAAGATTTGTAATCAAAAACAAACATACTAATCCTTGTCCGAATCAAGACTTGTCACGGTTTCAAAGTTTGCTTCTGGATTGAGTTAGACATGTGAACTTCCGCCAGCCGGGAAGTGAGACCGGGTGCTCCGGAAGGGTAAGCATCTGCTGTCTAGACACAACCGCATTTTGCTAGCCTACAGTCTGAAGAAGTGTCTGGACAGGGACACTATGAACAGATGAAGTGCCGGCGTTTTCAGAGCTAGGCGACGTCAGCTGAAACCGTGATGAAGAGGGGATTTGTTTTGTAAAGGACCGGCTTGATTAGAAACCTGGTGCCGTTATATAACTGTAGACCAGGGGTGGGTAACTCGAAGCTCTCTTAACAGTTACGAATACTTAACGTCTACTTACGAAACTCGTAGAATAAAATCGGGTAACTCGAAACAGTCGTAAGTAAGGTAGTCATCGTAACGTGTACTTAACCGTAGTTTACGACAGCGGAATACCTCCCTTAGACCATACTTAGCGTAACATTGCACATTCAAACAAGTGATTTACACATTAATTGCATGCGTTCTAGTTATTATTTCATTTTGACAACATCAATGATAGTGTTTTTTATCATGTTGATAAATTCTTTAAAAAAAAAACAATAAAAAAATAAACATTAAAGTGACTGTTTTTAAAACAAAAATGGTTTGTTTCAAATTATGATCATAAATAATATTGTGATAATAATTATTAAATTAAAATTTAATCGGAATAGTTCTCAACTAATGCTTAAAACCGTAACCATTTGTGTTACCTTGAATTATTTAATATTACATATATATATATGAGAGAGAGAGAGAGAGAGAGAGAGAGAGAGAGAGAGAGAGTGTGTGTGTGTGGTGTGTGTGTGTGTGTGTGTGTGTCTTGGGTCGTAATCTTTATGGAAAATAAGATTAATATTTATAAATGACATAATATCTACATGTGTAGCATTTCATACTGCATCAACATTGTTTGTTAGTAATTCCTTCTCTATGGATATTGTTTTACAGCAGAATTTAACCATTTCATGTTGAATACTGCATCTTAAGTCAAAATTATCCTATGCCTATGTGCATTTTCTTTCCATAATATTTAACAAAGTTAACAAAGTAACTTGTGTATGACACTGATCTGCGCGAAGCATGCTTTCTTGAAAACTACAGAAACTGTATAATTTATTTAACATTTTAAAAAAAAAATTCGACGAATTTCCTTCAAGGATTTTCCATTTTGAAACTTGCTTATTGTTATATGACACGTATTTTGTTATTAAGAATGATAATTTAATCAAAATAGGATAAAGAAAACAAGGGAATGTCACAATGTTATAAAAAGTAACAATGAAATTTAGCGAAAGTATCTACATGTATTCTATATACCATACTTTTTTCTAGTTCGAAAATGAACCAACCTAACTTCCATGCCAATGTCAATATTTCTTTTAGATTCCGATATGAGAGAGAGATGCATTGGAAGTATCAGTGAAACTAAATGCAAAAATGTGAAAACATAGACAAGTGCAGGATTTTTTCGTAAAGTATGTGATCCGATGGGAACTGTAATTTAATTTCACCCTGAAAATTTCCCTATTTAAGTGTACGTTGTGTTTTCAAACTACTACATTACAATAATTATTTCATGTTCATATATTGAATTTTATGGCGTTAACGTTTTCAAAGTTCAACAGACCCACCTCGTAATCCAGTGTTACTTTTTTACACTGTTCGAAGCAGTTGCTTTTTAGTTAGTGACTTTAATTTGCCGTTTTTCTTTTGACTGTTGGACATTTAGTTATTTTTTAAGTTCTAATAACGGGGTAACCGAACATTAGAAGAAACTCCGAAGAAGTAAAAGAAAAACGCTGTATATTACAGAATATACGAACGAAACGAATTCGTAACTCTACACGTAAATCGTGGTCGTAAGTATGCGTTAAGTACGTTTCGAGTTACCCGTGTAAATCTGTCGCAGTATAAACTTACGATCGTCGTAACATCTACTTACGAATCATATTTAAGATTGCTTCGAGTTACCCAGCCCTGGTGTCGTTATAACTATGAATATTCAGGGTTGACCTGGTGTCGTTATAACTATGAATATTCAGGGTTGACCTGGTGTCGTTATAAATATAATATTCAGGGTTGACCTGGTGTCGTTATAATTATAATATTCAGGGTTGACCTGGTCACGGTCGTTATAACTATAATATTCAGGGTTGACACTATAATATTCAGAATTTTTCGACTTCAAAAAATATGTAATTGTACTTTTGATAATTATTGACAGTACATTTATATAACTTGATAAAAATCATGATAATTATCAGAAGTGATCATCTTTTAATCGGGTGGCAATTAAAGTGTGATAAAATAAGATTATGAACTAAATAGTGTAGCATAGCCTGAAGAAAGACTGAATTTGCAACCGTGAAAAATGTCGGCAATGTCATATAGCCAACCGCGGCAACAAAAAAATAATAGGCGACATCACACAACAAGAAAGGCAATCACATCATGATTGACACCACTGCTTATAAAATCACCGACTGCGGACGTACATCAGGCCCGTAGGCAGGTATTTTAGAAAGGGGGTGCGAATTTGAAGAATGTTGTTACACGCACCAACGGCGCGGTTGCGCACCACAGGTGCGCCTTACTAGGGGGGTCTGGGGGCATGCCCCCCCAGAAATTTTTTGAAAAAGAAACGCAAAATGGTGCATTTTGGAGTATTTTAATGAACAATTAGTAGTCAAATATGATGTTTTCAGGTTTAATAGTGGTAAATGATTTTTAACGAGGCTTTAATAGTGCTTAATGGTTTTCAAAGGGGGGTGCGTTCGCACCCCTCGCACCCCCCCTGAATACGGGCCTGTACATTATAGCAAATGTCCAGCGGTGTGGTTAAAGCAGTGGTAGACACAGGGCCCAGTTTCATGATTAAATTAAAAAATACCCAAAGTACTTTTTAAGTAACATGGGTTTTTTAATGATCATGAAATTGGCCCTGTGACGTATGTAGACCTGAGGTCCCGGCTTCGTTAAACTTATATACGCCGCTATGCAAGGTACACTGATACCAGGGCTGGGTAACTCGAAGCAATCTTAAATATGATTCGTAAGTAGATGTTACGACGATCATAAGTTTATACAGCGACACATTTACACGGGTAACTCGAAACGTACTTAACGCGTACTTACGATCACGGTTTACGTGTAGAGTTACGAATTCGTTTCGTTCGTATATTCTGTAATATACAGCGTTTTTCTTTTACTTCTTCGGAGTTTCTTCTAATGTTCGGTTACCCCGTTATTACTTACAAAATAACTAAAGGTCCAACAGTAAAAAAAAAACCCCAAAAAACGGCAAATTAAAGTCACAAACTAAAAAGCAACTGCTTCGAACAGGGTAAAAAAAGTAACACTGGATTACGAGGTTGGCCTGTTGAACTTTGAAAATGTTAACGCCATAAAATTCAATATATGAACATGAAATAATTATGTAATGTAGTAGTTTGAAAACACAACGAACACTTAAATAGAAAAATTTTCAGGGTGAAATTAAATTATAGTTCCTATCGGATCACATACTTTACGAAAACATCCTGCACTTGTCTATGTTTTCACATTTTTGCATTTAGTTTCAACGATACTTCCAATGCATCTCTCTCTCTCTCTCATATCGGGATCTAAAAGAAATATTGACATTGGCATGGAAGTTAGGTTGGTTTATTTTCGAACTGGAAAAGTATGGTATATAGAATACATGTAGATACTTTCGCTAAATTTCATTGTTACTTTTTATAACATTGTGACATCCCTTTGTTTTCTTTATCCTATTTTGATTGAATAATCATTCTTAATAACAAAATACGTGTCATATAACAATAAGTTTCAAAATGGAAAATCCTTGAAGGAAATTGGTCGAATTTTTTTTTAAATGTTAAATAAATTATACAGTTTATGTAGTCAAGTTTCAAGAAAGCATGCTTCGCGCAGATCAGTGTCATACACAAGTTACTTTGTTAAATATTATGGAAAGAAAATACATAGGATAATTTTGACTTAAGATGCAGTATTCAACATGAAATGATTAAATTCTGCTGTGAAACAATATCCATAGAGAAGGAATTACTAACAAACAATTTTGATGCAGTATGAAATGCTACACATGTAGATATTATGTCATTTATAAATATTAATCTTATTTTCCATAAAGATTACGACCTAAGACACACACACACACACACACACCACACACACACACACTCTCTCTCTCTCTCTCTTAAATAATTCAAGGTAACACAAATGATTACGGTTTTAAGCATTAGTTGAGAACTATTCCGATTAAATTTTAATTTAATAATTATTATCACAATATTATTTATGATCATAATTTGAAACAAACCATTTTTGTTTTAAAAACAGTCACTTTAATATTTTTTTAAATTTTTTTTAAAGAATTTATCAACATGATAAAAAACACTTTCATTGATGTTGTAAAAATGAAATAATAACTAGAACACATGCAATTAATGTGTAAATCTCTTGTTTGCATGTGCAATGTTACCCTAAGTATGGTCTAAGGGAGGTATTCCGCTGTCGTAAAGTTAAGTACACGTTACGATGACTGCCTCACTTACGACTGTTTCGAGTTACCCGATTTTATTCTACGAGTTTCGTAAGTAGACGTTAAGTATTCGTAACTGTTAAGAGAGCTTCGAGTTACCCACCCCTGGTGTATATTTTTAGTCAACAGGCACAATTTACATACTAGTATTGTATTATTTCATCTTATCTGACAAGGAAAATTCAATCGGCAACATTTTTAAAATACATGTAAATACCAATGATGCAATAAAAACTGGGCCATTTAGTTATTTTAGAAGATTGCCAGACAAGACAAAATAATAAAATAAATAATACCAAGTAATTGCTGGACTCAGTTTTACAAATAATTCACCAACCTAAATTTGGCAAATTTTGTTAACTGATTATCTTAAATAAATTATTAAGATTTGAAATTTTAACATGAAAATCTTAGTTTAGGAATAATGCGAAACCGGGACCAAGCCTCGGTTTTACAATCATTCCTTAGCTAAGATTTTCCTTAACTTAAATTTAGCAAATTTTGACAATGTTTTTTTCGCAACCGTAGTACAAATTAACATTTTGACAAAAACTGAATACAAATGTGCAAAGATTGAGGTGATCTTCAAAATGGCATCTAAAATATTAGCAAAATTGTAAAGATTTTAAATTGGCCTAATTTAGGTTTAGGAAAATCTTAACGAATGTTTTTGAAACCGGGACAGATCCCAAATATCTGGGCTTCAGTCGGGCCTGTACTTATGATTTTGTTAATTTTCTTTTTCAACACGATAAACCACCACCAGTGTTGTCCATGTTTATAAAAAATATTTTTGAAAATATGGGTAGTTTTTCAATATGTTTGATCAATTCAGAGAATCCATGAGTGTTGCGCCTTAGAGTTTGGTTGCTTTATCCCTCTTTAAATATCTACTTTACTCGGGCGATGGTCATTTTATTATTTAGTAGTGCATGTCCATAATAGGGGTAATAAGATGGGGATGGGAAAAAGAGAACACAAACGTCTCATTGAAGACTAAGATGGCTTCAAGTGATTTAAAATATGTGTGGTTGCTAAGACTATTTGCTACTCGGATGCCATGGATATGACCTTTGACCTTCAAGGAAATCAAAATGTGTGTGGCTGCTAAGATATTTTGCTACTCGGGTGTCATAGATATGACATTTGACCTTCAAGTGAATCAAAATGTGTGTAGTTGCTATGACTTTTTGCTGTTTAGGTGCCATGGATATGACCTTTGACCTATGACAATCCTAATATCACTGAATCAAAATGCATGTATATATGGTTGCTAAGCAGTGAAGAGTGGTTTTACACCACAGTCAAGAATCTTTTAC
Organism: Anadara kagoshimensis; assembly: GCA_021292105.1. Classification (NCBI taxonomy): domain Eukaryota; kingdom Metazoa; phylum Mollusca; class Bivalvia; order Arcoida; family Arcidae; genus Anadara; species Anadara kagoshimensis. The sequence continues at coordinate 21,582,292 of CM037858.1, read as the reverse complement.
TTATATCAAGGTCACCAGTTCAGGAATGTCTAAGGAAACTGGAGTGCCCAGAGAAAACCATCAACCTATGGAAAGTGAACTGACAAATTTTCTCATTCTAGGACATGCCCTAAGTGTGATTCCAATGAAGACAACTATATCAATAAGCTGAAGCTTCAGACACTTGGTCATGGAGGTCCCCTGCAGTTGCTTGTTAAAGACTTTTTGCATCATTAACTTGGTTGTTAAGGACTTTTTGCATTATTTACTTGGTTGCTGAGGAACTGACTTTTGACCTTGACCTAACCATGACTCAAAATAGCAATCATAAAGTATATATAGTTTCTGCATGGTTGCTAAGGATCTAAGCTAAATTAAAGGGTGTATATAAGTTAGAATATAAAATATACAGGATTGGATCTGTCATAGGAAAATATTTTCATAAAATTTTATAATTTTAATATATTTTTTGTTATATTTTTTAATATGTGTATGTTTATGAATCACTGGTTGTGAAATGAATATGGAATGGTTTGGTTCCTTCAACAGCACTATAACCACACCACTGAACATTTATTCCAGTGCCCATCCAAAGTCAAAAATTGTCAAAACTGGGGCCTGTTGTGTGTTTTATCTTTTCTTTTCTTCCTTGGCTGTGTTATCAGTTTTGTTCTTGGTTGTGTTAACTGTTGCCTGGCAGAACTTTACATATATCCAGTGCTCATCCAGTCAAAAATTGTCAAATCTGGGGACCTATTATAAGTTTGCGTTTTCTTGTCTTGCTTGACTGTGTTACCATTGTTGTGTTCTTGGTTGTGTTGACTGTTGCCTGGCTGGCAGAACTTTACAGATATCCAGTGCCCAGTCAAAATCAAAGTCAAATCTGGTGATCCATTATGTGTTTGTGTTGACTGTTGCCTGGCAGAACTTGTGAGATAACACACTTGTAGTGGACATTGCCAAGTGGTACTGTCACTGGATTTGAAGTCGAGGGTTGTGGGTTTGAACCTCACTCAGTACTTCGAAATTTTCTTAAATGATTTTCATCTCCTGTCCATACTAGAGCTGTTTAAAGCTCATTACCAGAATAGTCTTTCAGATGAGACTCAAAACCGAGGTCCCGTGTCTCGTGCACGCTAAAGACACCTCTGTAGAGTTTAAAGAGTAGGCCACCTGTGGCCACCACAGAGGATGCTTAAAACTAAAAAGTGATTGAAACGGATTCAGCAAAGTAGGCAACTAGAGAGCAATATGACACAACTTTTACTGGTTGATGTCATGCAATTGTGGCATTATGATGGTGTTCTGAATATGGGAAATATTACAGGAAATATTGATTGCCTGAGAGAAATATGATGTAAATCAATCCTTTAGTATTTATGAATGAAGTATACCAGGTAATAAAGACTTTTTTCCATCTGATTCATGTTCAATTTTCATAGAAAAATACAGTTATAACAAGCAATTCAGTGAATTAGGATCCCCTGTCAGAAGGACCAGAGACATGCAAGAAATATTCGGAAACTTTGCAAAATCCTTCTGTATTTCATATAAAACCATATATTTTTTAAAAAATTCTCAAAAATTTATGTTTTCAATTTCCATGAAATGTTCTTAAAAATAATTAGAAAAGGGAATAGTGTTGTTTTTAATTAGATAAACATTTCAAATTCAACGGAAAATTTCTATAATCGTGCTTCACATGACTGTTAAAAATTTACAATGCTGTTCAGCTTATGTTTCTTGACTGTTATAAGACGGACAGTATTTTGAAAATTATTGGAAGAAACTACAACAAATTTTACATTTAACGGTCAAAATTTCATAAAAATTGAACAAGAAATAAATTTTAGAGAATTTTTAATAAATATGAAATAAAGAAGGATTTTTACAAAGTGTCCGAATATTTCTTGCACGTCTCTGTACTTTTATTGAAATTTGTGCTTATGTTCAAAGGGCCATAACTTCAGAAAAATGAGCAAACTAACTTAGGTTCGTGATATAGACATCACATATACACCAATGTTCTTTCCACCAAGTTTCATAAACTAGTATTTCTAGTTTTGGAGAATTGCTCCGAACAAGCTAATTTTGGAGAATTACTCCGAACAAGCTAGTTTTGGGGAATTACTCCAATCAAGAAGTGTCTAAACAGACAAAAGGATGGATGGAAGGACAGAAGTTGAAATTTAATATCACCCTCTTTCTTCAAAAGGTGAGGACAAAACATTCTGTATCCCAAGGGAAAGAATTATAAAAAAAAATTAAAACAAAATACATTTTCCATTTTAATAAGAAAATAACAAATACAATGTGGTATCTTTTATAAACAGCATAGTGATTTCACAATTTACAATGAAGTGTGGAATCATGGTAACTTTTAAATAAATACAATTAATCACAGTTTTACTTCATCACAGTTTTTAGCCAATAGCCATGTATTGAATAATCATAAACACCTCAATTTGAACATCATAAAACAGAAGTTATTAAGGTAGTTCCATACCATGGTGACGTCGTCGTTTTGTGCGTACGGTAGAAATGTCAGATTTGACGTCTTTTTTATCTATGACGTCACGAATGTGTGGTCTTCGGTGCCTACAGAATTATGGCGGGAAGGCTGTTATGCTATCATTCAGTAGAATATTTTTTTGCATTCACAAAAGATTAGAATTCACAATATCAATTCTGTGCACTATTTTTAAGAAGAAAATGTATATTGTACATAACGGAAATTGGGTAGATCTACACTTTTGAGATTAATATTATAAATAATTGAAAGATTTGAGTACATTGTTTAAATTTTGAAGACGGTATTTTAAATGCTGCTTTATGTTTGGTTTTTCGGTGATTTTAAATACAAATAGTAGGGCACAAACTGACGATTCTTCAATAAACATAATGATGATAATTTTTCTCGGTGTCAAATTTTAGCAGTTTGACTATGCTCTTGTATTTGCATTTCATTCAGCGGTCTAGAATCAAGACTGAACGCTTCATCAATGTATACAAATCCCCTTTCCACTTTAACTGATCTGTGTTGGGTAACGGTTACTATCGGTTTCTATGGGTGACGGTGACAGACCATATGAAATTTAAATTGGTTTTGTTTTGCACAGCCAAATAGCTCACAATCAGTGTTTTTTGTTTATTTGTTAATACCAAACGAAAAACATTGAGTTCATAATAGTATCCCAGGACAATATTGGTAACTTCTTACGTAAGGAATGATGCTTTTTTCTTGTTTCAGGATTTTGATGCAATTTTATGAAAAAAGTAGCTTGACGACCCCCTATTTTTGTTTTCGAAAATCAAATTTATACATTCATGTGCAATATATGTGAAAATCAGGGGTTGTATTCGACTTAGTTTTTTAAAAATCTACTAATTAACGAAAGGGTGTTACTTGTAGTTTTCCGGAAATTTAATTTTTTCTCTTGATAGGTGGCGCTGTAGAAAAATACCACGTGACCGGAAGTAAAATTCCATTGGTCCAAATAATCTTCATGACATAATGGTTAATTTAGATGCAAGAGACTTTTGGTTCCTAAGCATGACAAAAAATTATTGAACCTTATTTGTTGATAACAGTAGTTATACTTTGATCATTTATGTCGTGAAAATGGCCACTAGGTGGCGCTTCAGAACTTTCTAAGCAAGTCGAACACCTGCCCTGAAATTTTGGCATGTTGAATGGTTTATGCCCATGTACAACATATCAAAATTTCAATATGTGTTTTCGGGCGATTTGTAAAGTATGGAACTACCTTAAGTCCTTAGACTTCACAAACCAGATTGTAAAAATACTGATATATATATATATATATTTTGGCATAAAACTTCAAATTCTCTAAGTTTTGATTTTTAACATTTTTTCCATATTTTTTCATTTATTAAATTTTTTGACAGTTCTTGTTTAAATTGAGTACATGTAAATGTAATTTCTTGTTACAAAATTACATGTATATTACACACATGCCAAGAAACATGTAAAATCATGGTTCTTATTAAAATCTGTTATCAAACAAAGACAATCACACAGTGGGGGATCTAGAGGTATAATGATACATCAAAAATTGTTTTCCAGAATTACAAAACAGTACAGTAAATCTAATTTATAACTATTGTTGACTACATTTCCGCACTGATATAATGTTAGTCAAATTTTTATACTGTATAGTTGTTTAATTCTGTGGGGATAAAATTTCGCGGCTTAGACACTGGAACTTAATCACAGGTATAAAATTTGGCAGTGCAGTGGTCAGTGTTAACAATGGTTTTTTTTACGGATTATCTAAATCAGAGTTTAATGAATGCTACATTAAAATATTCACTTGGTATTTAATTTAACGCTATTAAGTCAAACCACGAATATAGCAAAATTAAATCCATTGTGAATAAAAGCAATTATACAGTACATGAAGTATTAATTAACAGAAAATGCTTTGCAACATACAATGTGAATGTTTATAACACCGTTACATTCAGATGTTCAAGAAACATTGATTTTGGAAGTAATTAATTTTGAAATCAGATTCTATTTGGACATTTCTTCTGTGCCAGAACATTACAATACCTGAAACTTGTATCATGGTAACTGATCGCTCTGCAGCCATTGGATCTGTTACAGGTATAATGGTATATCATTACACCTCAAATGACAACAAAATGAGTTCCATATATTATACTGTAAACTGCTTTATATAAGCGCACATATTATAACGATTTTCCTCAATATAAGTGATTGTCACATTTTTTTTAGTGCACCAACTATTTGTTTGAACTCGGAGTCCCTTATAAGTAATTTTAGCACAATTTTATTTTAGCATAAAGATCTGGGTGCCAGAAGTGCTAAAATAAAACTGTGGCTAAAATTTCACAATTTACAGTATTTTTACATATAAATATTTGGTCATTTACATTTAACATAATATAAAACAATATGATAAAATAAATTCACACATCAGACTATGACAACACATCAGATTGTACCCAGACTTTTATGAACAAACACACAGAAAATACTTAATACATATTGTACATAATACTGCATAATTAATTCATAAAATATGAAAAATAAACTCATAATTATGTATATGTAGTAAATAAATTGTAAATAAATAAAAATTTCTAAAAAAGAATAATAATATATTACTTGAATAAGTTAATTTCATAACAACAGGTTAGTAAAAAAAATGTCACAGCAGGCTTGTAACATTAGTAGTGTGTGTGTGTGTTAGTCTCAAAAAATCTATTTTGTTCTCAACAGTCTAGGTCCATTATTTAAACTGACCATTCTGTTTCTTAAAACATTAAACAAAATACTAATAAACCATGGACAGTAGCTTAGACCAGTAACCCAAAATTTACTGGCCAGCCCAAAGAAAAACTTGGTGGTCTTGAACCAGTGGAACTGTGTGTGTGTGTGTGTGTGTGTGTGTGTGTGTGTGTGTGTGTGTGTGTTTGTGTGTGTGTGTGTGTGCATTAACATTTATATCCAACATTTAAACTTGAAGAAAGCCTCTAAATCTGGATCGTCCACTGCTTTCATGTTAACTCCAGCATAAACTTTTTTCAGTAAATCTGTTTTAAACTTGTCTTCTAAAATTTTCACATACTTCTCCAATACAGCTGCAAATAATAATTTATAGAGCCAATTTTGATAATTATTTTTTTAAATTTTAATTACAGTCAAACCTGTCTATAAAGGACACCAAAAGGAACCAGTAAAATGGCCTTTATAGACAGGTGCCCATTACATACAGGTTTAAATAATATGAATAAAGAACAATTGGGATACCATTCTAATTGCTTTTTATAAGCAGGTGGCCCTTATATAGGGGTGGCCTTCAAGGCAGGTTGGACTGTAATTACAATTATAATTATAATTTTAGAAAACAATTTATCTTTTGCTCTTTCAATGATACAAATAAATTTCGCTAAATATTGCCTTTTTAAAGTTTTGTCAGTTAAATTCATTTATTGTACTAATACATCCACATGTAGTCAGTATGGCCTAAACAAAATAAAATTGTTTACAGTTTAGCATCCATTGGCATGTACTACTGCAGTTAGCTAAGTTAGTAAAACGCTTGCTCTGTATGTGAAAGGTTGGAGCTTCCAACTCCATGCCAGGTGACTGGGTCTAACAGAGAAAATTAAATAATCAACAACTTTTCCTGTGCCAAGCACTCTTCATTAAGAAATAAGTCATGGTCCTTCGGATGAGATCTTAAAATCTGATGCCCCATGTCACACGGTAGGTATAGCATGCTAATGAACCCTTTTAGCACACATTGTCTTGATTTAGTGATAAACTGTGAAAGACTTAAAAAACATAGAAGAAATGAATTTTGGAACTTAAACTAGAACTGTCTCTTGAGAGCCAAATACACCCCCAACACCAACATGTACAAGGGTTTTATTATTTCCTGCGACCTTGAAGTTTTATGACAGCCATCCAAAGCAATTATAAGATATGTCAGACCCAATTTTACATGGACAGACAGACTTTCCTATGTACCACCCTCAAACTAGTTTGCATGGGGGTATAAATATTGTTGCAAAAAGTGAAGTTACTGAGGGGTATTATATCAAGGTTTTACAGTTATGTATTGGTAAATGTTTGAATTAGACTTACGTAGTCCTAACACTCTTCCATACAGTATCATATATTTTTCTAATTTTGGATCTCCATATGACTCCGCCTTCATAAGAAGTCTGACAATCTCCCCTATAATGTAGGCATCATCAAAGGTGGGTGGGTCAGATATAGGGAATTTACTGTAAATTTCCACAGCAGCGGCAGGATTACTTTTAGCCAACATTTCTGCTAACTCTATGTAAGCATCATGTACCTAAAATATTCAAATTATCATTAGCATTATTAACAAAGAGATAGAACAAATAATTCAATTTTACCCAGACATCAACACATCGGGAATAACTGTTACCAAATACTACAGCTAGTCCATAATGCCAAAAGATTTTAAAATAACAGTTTTCCCATGTAGCCAAAATTGATTTTTTTTTAATTTTCAGATAACCAATAACACTTCTTTTGTTTTGAAATGAAAAATCATGATGATTTGAAGGTATATTTTGAAAAAGAAAGCATTTAAACTATGATTGTCTATGGAGTAATATATGACTCAGTGGTCTAAAATGCCAGCTTATGGATTGCAGCACCTCTTACCAGCTTAGTTTGAATTTTACCTGGGGTATATCCTAGTTCAAGAAAGTTTGTAGTTTCTTAGCCATTGGTCTGTGTTTTACCTGGGCACTCCAGTTTCCTCCATCATCCAATATGTCTACTGACATACCCAATCAATATAATTACATGTAAATCAAAGAATTTTGACTGGGGCTTAAAATTCCATAAGTCCACTCCCCTCCCAATCAACATTTCAGCATAACCAGAGAAGCTGTGGTAGGTTTAAAGGTATGACAACATCTTAATTTTAATCACATTTAAACTTAAGTAACTTCTGCATAATGTTAAAATGTTATAAAATATCCAATTTCCTCTACGGTTTCTGTGCTTACCTCTGGTGCCATGACGATGACCTCATTGTAATATTTTTGAGAGTCTTCAACTTCATTGGCTGCTCTATGTGCTCTTGCCAGACCAAGTCTAGGATGGTATGTTTTCCTGTTGATTGGAGCATTACTTGGTGGTTCTTGTTTTGGTGGTTCTGCTGGTTTAGCTGGTTCAGGTTCTGAACAAGAAAAAATATATTTACAATTCTCTGTAGATTTTCTTTAAAATATTATATTTATAATAATTTATGAAGGCATTCCATGTACATATGACATACATGTACTCGTACTTGATATAATGGGAGATAACACCTAAGATTGAAAAAACTCTATACTAGTCACCTTTCTATAGTTATCACTTTGGCCTGGTCCAGCAGCTGACGACAGGTTTGATTGTATATATGAATATTATATAGAGGATCTTGCATGAGTGTTTATGTAATATTGAATTTATTAAACAAGTTGAATAATTTTTATGCAACAAGCCTTGGCGAGTTGCATAAAACATTATTCAACGAGTTTAATAAATTCAATATTGCAAAAACACGAATGCAAGATTCTATTTATTATATAATCCCATAAAAACGGATTTTTCGTAGAATTAAAACTTGTCTTCTCATTATAAGAAAACAGCTGATTGACCGAAACACAACAAGTTCACGTAACTGTGTACATGCGCCAAAAGTAATCCTGCTGAAATATTAAAAGTAAACAACAGTCTGTCCGCAAGATACAAAAAACAAAACAAACATTTTCAATTTAAATACAATGTATCTTCTTTTTAGAAGAAAAGTATCAGTTTAATTAGAATCAACAAACAGTGTGAAATGAAACAAACAATTGTGAACTAGGTCAATTATGTGACGTCACTCTGGAATGACTTTTATGCTTTTATGACGTCATACTCATTCAATACGATTTTTATTGTATGACCATATTACATGGATTATTGAGTAGATTATATAATAAAAACAGATATCACACTGACATAGTAAATGGTTTGAAAAGACTAACTTCATGAATTAAACATACATACATACATGTACACACATGATTGGTATATATTTACCTGCTTTCTTGTCTGCTGGTGGAGGTGTAGGTTCACACACATGGGGTTTACTCTGTGGTGCTGCTGCTTTACCTGCTGCAGGCGCTGCTTTACCTGGTGGTGCCTGTTAAAGAGATTTTAAAATGTCATTCTAATTTTGTTATTCATGCACTTGTGAATACGAATGTACATATGACAAATTTATTCCTGCAAAATTTGAACAGGTCATGTGATTCTAGGTACAACAAATAGTGTGATTAGAAAACATTATACTCCTTCTATTTTATATGTATCAACAGTTTGCATTATTATCTGATCAATTAAATAAAAAGTAATACTATTAAAAAATATTACCTTAGCACCTCTAGCAGCTTGTGTTCCACCTCTAGCACCGCCTCGAGGGGCTGGAGCTAAAATAGAAAATATAAATTATGATACTATAAAAAATCACAGAAGGAATGCTATATGACACATACAGTGATTTGAGATACAAAAGTAAATTTAAAAGTATATTCCCACAACTACCTGTACGTAATTTATACAAAATAGAAGATTTGTAACACACACACACACACACACACACACACACACACACACACACACACACACACATTTCTACTATTTCTATATGACTGGCTCCATTATGGTGACTATAGGAGGTGATCATCCTCGTTTGGTAATAAACAACACCAACCCAAGTTACAATCACTTGAATACTGAAGGAGTTGCTTCAACAAGATTTTTCTTATGTATTGAATATTTATATTCCAAAAATTGCAAAAATTCCTTGGAACATTATCACAACATAAAGACTATAAGAGATTATCATCTTTAGGAGTTGCTTGTGCAAGACTTGTTCTGGACACACACATGCACACACATATACACAGCTTATATTTCAATATTCCCCGCCACTCCACTATGGGGGTAGTAGGGAATAATTATAATTTTCCATTTACCAGCTTTGGCAGCAGGTGCTCCCCTCCCTCTGGCAGCTGGTGCTCCTCTTGCCGCTGGCCCTCCTCTGGCAGCAGGTGCCCCCTTAGCCCCAGCAGCAGCAGGCTTAGCTGCCGCAGCTTGTTTAGCCTCCAATGCTTTCTTCTTTTCTTCCTCTTGTTTAATCTTCTGTTGAAACCATTCTTGTTCTAAAGAGATACACATTCATAGGAAAAGGTGTATAATTCATATATATAAATATTATTAATATAGCCTATTTTTCCAATAATGCATAGATTTCTACAAAAGACCAAATCATATTTTGTTTATACAATAGATTAGATTATATAAGAAGATATAATTATGTATGCTTGCAAACTTTCCAATAATTAGAAAAAATGAAGCTAAGTAATGCTGTTTTTAATACACCAAAGTCATCAGTTTATCACTTAATTTATGGAAGTCAGTTAAAAGGTAGTGGAGCAAACCAGAGTGCCCTGAGGAAACCACTTTAACAAACTCTGCAAGAGAGCAATTTTAAAACTAGGTTGAGAAAAGTGCTGTGTTCCCCTGATATGTATTTTAGACCAGTTGGTCAGGGAGATCCCTTCCAATTTAACAGATAGACAAAGACAAAAATAATGACTTTAACTTGCTCATGGTATTGGAAGAGAGAGATTATTTATTATTACAGTATTTCCTGTTAACTTTCATGACATACCCTGTACATTGCTCATATTATATCTAAAGGTTTATAAATATATTTTTTGATTTTGCCTAAAAGATTTAAAATATCACTAAAGAGAAAACTTATACCTTTAACAGAATCCGGAAGTTCCCCAGCAGCAGGTTTTCCTTCTAGCGATATACTAGCCCCGAATGAGGACTTTACATCCTGTAACAGTTTTTTGGCAGCATCCCCTGGTTGACTGTTTTCAAATTTAGAAAATTGTGCTACTCCAAGAAGATACAGTGAATGGCTATTACAGGGTTGTATTTGAACTAATTTTTGGCATGTCTGAAAAGTTTAAAATATATAATACAATTAATTTATATATTGTAAAACTTCAAATCATAACCACCATTTGTTCAGGTGATTTTTGGCATTATAAAGGGGTTTGGTGATAAATCAAGGGAGAAGACATTGATTTTGGATCTTCAAAACTGTGGAATCAAAGTTTCCAAGGAACATTTTATCGAGGTTTTACTGCATATGTTTGTATTAATTACTAAAACAAGTTCCATATAACAACATAGAAGGTCCATGTAAAAAATTCTATTTACAACTTGAAAACTGTTTTACTGGTTACCATGGAAAAGTTTTGCTAAATGTTACTTCTTAGGAAATAGAAAAGTGATGGAATATCTGTATAATACAATTAAGCCAGACAGATTTGCCTCTGACATCCATTAATGTACATGAGTTCAAAGGTTAAGGTCATCAGATCAAAAATACTGAAAGAGATATGTTTCATCACAAGATTATGTGCTAAATACAAAAAACACTTCGTTCATAAGTTACAGCAAAGGCCAAGGGTGCATGCAGACAGTTAACAATTAGACAGGCAGGCCAAAATAATGCAGTTACATCAAAATGGGAGCGCAAAAACTAATACAATGCTAATTTGGTATTAAAACAAACTGGTAAAAAACATTCATAATCTTTTTTTTATTTTAACATAGATAAGAGTGGAGTAGCTTCCAATTAATTGTAAAACTGTAAAGCAAAATGATTATTTACCGTTTCTTGTAAACCTAAAAGTTGGTCATTCATAGGAATAGTAGAATGGAATATTAAAGCTGACAGTCGCTCACATCTCTGTGCGATAATTTTCTCATTACCACTCTGGTTACTGGACAACATCTCTAACAGATTAGAGTGAGAATCTAATAAAATCCACTCCATCTGTTTATAGGTGTCTCCTTTACAAATTCTAGGCAGAACTTGTGATGCAAGTAAAGCTGATCTGTAAAATACGAAAAAATATAATCATTGTCATGGTTACCATTATGGTACCTAGGTAAGGTCTGTTAGTGACAAATTAAAACTTTTCAAAAATCTCAAAAATATTAAAATTACAGGTATTTATCAGATTGAATTGACCAGATACCCTGTCGAAAACTTACGTACCTTGAGCAACACCCTTCAAGATTAAAGTTTCTGTTTATGTGATACATGTATTTGAAGTCGTTTGATGTAAAATCAAAAATGAAAGTTAGGCCTTTATGACATATTTAAAGTGGCATTAGTTTAATCTAAAACTTCAATTTGGTATTCTGTGTGACTTGCTAATCTTGTCACCAAGTTTGTTTATTGTAACCATACAATGAAGAAATGAAAGTGTTATGGCTGTAGCGATATAGCTACATGGTATAGTATGTACTATGTACAGGTTAAGAGACGTTACTACTGACTCACCTATGGAGTACCTTTTAGGTGAAATGATAGAGCACTCGCTTTGCAAACGGGCAATCCAGGTAAGTGTTATGGCCGTAGCGATATAGCTACATGGTATAGTATGTACTATGTACAGGTTAAGAGACGTTACTACTGACTCACCTATGGAGTACCTTTTAGGTGAAATGATAGAGCACTCGCTTTGCAAACGGGCAATCCAGGTTCGATTCCCGGCGTCAGGGGAAGGGAATTTTATAATAATTTTTCATTGTAACTAGCATTTACGTTACATGGCCCTTATACTGCTGAACACTTTGTGCATTTATGTACCCAGGCAAGTTAACCAACTGCTATGTGAGAAATTCTTTTTGATATTATTCTAGCCCATCTTGGGTTTTAGTTGGTCTAAGATTTTAGTATGGGAAGAAAACCAAAACACTCTGTGCAAATACCCATGTGTTTGAACAAATGACCCCATTCCTTCTCATGTATGATGCTGGCAACTGAACTATGGTATGCACTGCCTATAGAAAAGCGGAGCAGAGTAATGGTGTTATACCCAAAAAACAAGATTCTGTCCCTTTAATCAAGGGGGTCAGGTCTGAAATGCTGAAGTAAAACAGACCATCAAGAGAAAATCGCAACCTATGGCAAGCGAACATAATTTTTTTCACACTAGGATCTGCTACTGCTAGAGTGGGATGGGAATGCATTTGATGAGAGGCACTGTGATCTGCAAGTGCATGCTGTATAGCACTCGGCCACCAAGGTCCCCTGCTGGTAGCTAAGAGTCTAAGTTTAATCATCATATCTTACGTGTGGAATACATCCTTTGCAGTGATACAATCTTTGTCAGGATTCTGCTGTAGTAACCGACCCAACTGTACAATTCCTCGTAATAGATGTACATTAGTAGATCTGATCAGATCATCACCATATAAAATAGGATTGACTGCACTGTGAAATATAAAATAGCAATGGCAAATGAAAACATCCTGATTGAAAACACTACAATAACAGTTAACAAGAGGCCCATGGGCCTTAATGCTCACCTGTGATCTTTGAACCCATGAGCTTCATTCAAATATCAAAATGATAATTCGGCCAATATTCTAATATACATCCCTATACAAAAAGTTTATAGTTTTTGGGATAAATAATCATTTCAGTACTTGTTTGTATCTGTGATCTTGCCATTTGAACCCATGCCCTTCATTCATATATCAAAATGACCATTGTGCCAGTACCAACAATATTCTAATATACATGCCTATACAAAAAGTTATTAGTTTTCAAGATAATTAACCATTTAGGTATTCATTCGCATCTGTGACCTTGACCTCTGAACCCATGACCTTCATTCATATATCAAAATGATCATTAGGATAATACCTAAATATTCTAATATACATGCCTATACAAAAAGTTTAAAGTTTTTGAGATAAATAATCATTTCGGAACTTGTTAACATCTGTGACCTTAACCTTTGAAATCATGACCTTTATTCATATATCAAAATGACCATTGGGCCATTACCTACAATATTCTAATATACATGCATATACAAAAAGTTAAAAGTTTTCGAGATAATTAACCATTCAGGTATTCATTCACATCTGTGACCTTGACCTTTGAACCCATGACCTTCATTCATATATCAAAATGATCGTTAGGATGATACCTAAAATATTCTAATATACATGCCTATACAAAAAGTCTATAGTTTTTGAGATAAATAATCATTTCAGTACTTGTTTACATCTGTGACCTTGAACTTTGAACTCATGACCTTTATTCATATATCAAAATGACCATTGGGTCATTACCTACAATATTCTAATATACATGCCTATACAAAAAGTTCATAGTTTTGCAGATAATTAACTATTTTGGTAAACTTGTACATCTGTGACCTTGACCTTTGAACCCATGAACTTAATCGATATATCAAAATGATCGTCATGTCAATACCTACAATTAACCAAAAATCCTACATCATTATCACCAGAAATGTTTAAAAAATAGCATTTTTTATCAAAGGTCAAAAACAGCGACATGACCTTGACCTTTGACCTTGACATCAATCGGAAGAAAATCGCAAGACAAGATCAACAGTGAAAACTCCATACAATTATCTTCAGCCATTATGAAGTTATAACAATAAATGTCTCATTTTAAAAATTACATAATTTTACGCAAAAACGCGTAACCTATTTTTAGTCCAATTTTCATGAAAAACACAATTTTAGTGTATCTAGGTATCCTGAATCCAAATATCCAATCAAAATTTGCCTGCACCTTTTGGTTTCAGAGAAGAAGATTTTTTTGTCTTTTGGCTATTTATAGTAACAGCAGCCATATTGTTGGGCGTGGTCAAACCCCGAACACAATTTTGAAAGCCTGTTACCCAGGCATAATAATCACCAAGTTTCATCAAATTTGGCTCAGTAGTTTTGGAGGAGAAGATTAAAATGTAAAGTTTACGCACGACGGACGACGAACGACGGACGACGGACGGTGATAGATAGCAATAGCTCATCTGAGCCTTTCGGCTCAGGTGAGCTAAAAATTCATAGTGAAATTATTTGAAATATGAATCTAAAACGAAATTGCTATTGTTTGTAAATAGTGCTATCGAAATACTGTGAATGGTTTTATTTTCGTGGGGCCCAATTTTCGTGGAATCGGTAAAAAATAACATTTCGTTGGTACGTAAATTCGTGGTTTTACTGAAATGTTAAAAACTAGTTTGTCCTTTGAACATTGATAACGGGTAGAAAGTGATGATTTGTTTGTTAATCGGCAGTTATAGGATAAGTAATTAGGGATTACCAAAGCCATAGACTGTGACAGATTTAGAGACGTGGATTAATGACCAAGTCTAGGGTAGGCGTTAATTACCTGTGATTAGTAGTAACTTGACTTCATACACGAAGTGACACCTGACATGAGTAAATTTACCTGTTACATTAGATAATTAAGCGGCAATTAATTCAGATTTATAAGTTCACTCATATCACATCAATCAGAATATGGTTCATATTCCCTTTAAGCAAATTAGTTGTTATTTTCTTTGATATCGGCAACTTTTTAAAAATTCTAATTATTGACCTCTGATGACCCAATCAGCTGTTTACGAGAGTAACAATGGCGGCTCTTACCGATACTGTATAATGTTGAAAAGGGTGCGGTTTTTACAAGACAAACTGTTGATTTAGTTATATTAAATATAATGGAGGTTAGTTGATAGATTGTTGAAATGTTTATTTAGTTAATCAAATTTGAATTTAAATGAGACAGGCCATAACTGATGATGAAAGCTACGGCTAGAAACCTGTCTGTCCCTATCCATCCCGACCAGTTTTCAATTAAAAATAAACTTTTTTTAAATATAAATATTTATTTTATTAAACATAATATATTTACTTAAATAATTTTCACAATTAGATAAAGACATCCAAACATCTTCACCTCCTAAAAAGTTTTTATTGGTGTGAAAATGTGAGTTATGCTAGTTGTAATTTATGAATGTGATTAAATATGGTACATGTTTATTACTGGGTAGTTATCTTGTCTTTTTACTTGTGGATAATATTTCGTGGTGGTCGTAAATTCGTGGTTCAGACTGTCCACGAAAACCACGAAAATTGAGCCCCAACGAAAATTAATGATTTCACAGTAGTTGATGGAAAAATTAGTTTTAAAACATCATTTAACAGGAAAAAAGAAAGAAAAAAAAAACCCAGAAATATTTAAATAGATAGTATGAAAAACATAAAACAATACTGGTATTTCAATTCAGTGAATATCAGTAACATGATAACTATAGATAACTTGATGATTACACTTGTATGTTACAAGTTATAACTGGAACAGGATGCCATTTAAAGGTATTTCCCAAATGAAACCCAACTGGGAAATCTATATTTTCCCAACTTCATAAAGGTCTGTTACATAGTTTTTAAGAAGAGTACTAGACAAAATATGTTTGCGGAAGAAACACAAATGCATACTATGTGCAACTCCCCCCCCCCCCCCCAATTCGTGGTCAGAATTATGAAAAAATGTCAATGAACAATATCAATTACATGTATATTTAATGAACTTTTAATATGGTTTCAGTATAATGAATAAGCTAATTTTTTTACCTTGGATCAGCATCTGACATAGATGATTTAGACAGTTCTGTAAGAAGCATCTCCATGGCTTCCATTAAATATCCGATAGTTTCCTTAGCTCTGGCTCAGGTCCTGTCTTTTGTAGAGCTAAAGCTAAACCTAGATAAGATCTGAATAAATATTTAAATTAATTATTCAATATTTACAGTCTTAATCAATTTCCTTCAATAAACTATTGAACTAGGAATGGGAATATATTTTTAAAAAAATGATTGCTTTACTGAGACTCCTTTTCCTTGACATCATAAAAGTTTAAAGTGAAAGATGTCACAATACTTTAACCTGCTTGCACTGTTTACTACAAAATATGTTTGTAAACAGACTGTAATTATAGGTAAACAACATTGACCTGTCCGTTTGACCTTTCATTAGGAATATTCATATAGGAGGGTCTACCCAATAAATAGGTAGTGTTAAGATCCAACTTAATATACACAGTACACAGGTGTACTCTATGAGGTGAGTATACCTCATGGCCGATACATACAGATGTATACCTGTGTTACCTATACACAGATATACTTGGTCCGTGATAAATATTTAAATGACAGGTCAAGCGGACAGGTCAAAGTTGTTTACCTATACCTTATAATTTCTCAAACTCTGGAATGTAAATATAAACAATGAACTTTGATTGTTTATTGGCATGTAACTTTAATAGGTCACATGCAAATTTTCTACGAATGCCTGCAGGTTTCATTAACATGTGCACATGACACAAAAGAGTTACATGCCAATAATCAATTATAACCAATGTTCATTACTTACATAAAAAGGTAATTATGCAATTCAAAAGGCTTGTATCTCCATATAATTGAACATACTGATCTATTGAGTATATATTTTTTATATATACTATTATATTTATATTTTATATTGTAAAAATGTTATTAAAAAGAACTACTTATGCAATTCCAAAAGCTAACTATCTCCTGTTTTATTGGATATGTTCATCTAGTTAGTCAGTCACTATAAAAATGACATAACCGGTATGTTATCCATATACATTATAATTGGAACAACTAGATGTTAGATGAGTACCTGTATATAATTGTGATACATTATAATAGACAGGTAGTTCTTCCATTCATGGAGAAAAGCCTTGTCAGAAACATATGTTTTGTGATTTTTTAAATGAAATAGAATAAGATTGTACCATTTACAGAATTTGCCAACAACTGAACACCGTAATTTTTTCAAAAATGGAGTTGCCTGCATTTCAGATTATCAATGGGCAATGGAAAATACAAATGTGTATAAATACATGACATAAGGGAAAGAGTAAACTATCTTTCTATTTACCTGGCTAATTGATGTGCTGGATTCCAGCCTAGTGTGACCTCTAACCTTTTCACAGCATCTTCATAGTTACCCTGTACCATTAATAGTCGTCCTACATGGAAGTTATACAAAGCCTTGGCTTCATCCAGTACTAAGGCATCCATCATTTTTAAATAAGCTTGACCAAGTGGTGATTCCTCATCTGAAGCTTTCTGGGCAGCGGCACCTTCCTGAAATAATACACAATGAACTAGGGTGACCAGTGGTCAGATAAAGCAAGCATCTAATCCTTCAATAACAATTCTGTTTTGCTTCAGATTTGATATTTTATAAGGATAGAATATCAGATGACAAATCACAAAATAAAATTGCTAATCAGACATGCCATACTGTCAATGAACATTGAAAAAATTCTAACAATTACGCAGCCTTCGGACCTTAAAACACTGCCCTTATTGAGCAGGTGGTATTTATGATATTTATTGAGGTGAAAACTATAGTTGGTTTTACTGTATAGACAGGTGGTTTTTATATGGCCACAAATGCCATAACACAAGTTGTTTTTACACAAAAAGTAGTACATGCCTTAGCTGGTTTATTTACTGTAGAGTTAAAACAAGATACATACATATTATATACACAGTGTATGTACAACACTCAGTATCAGGTCGAGTCCTTTTTTCGTAGCCGTATTACTACTTGTCACGCAAGGGCGACGAGTAGTGATACAGCTACGAAAAAAGGACGAGACCTGATACGAAGGTTGTACATACACACTGTGTATATAATATTTTTATCAAACATTTCCAATTAGGTTATTTAAAATAATGAAAAAAACAATACTTTATGTGAAAAAATTACATTTTACCACAGAAAACCACTGAACTATGTTATGACCGACAAATCCAAGACTCCCTGATGACGTAACAATGAGAAAGTGCACGTGCGCTTTACCGCCAATGTTGTATCACCAGACTGTGGTGATACAAGATTCTGTATCATACATGTTCGATAAAACTTGTATTTCGTCAGATCAGATAGAAAAACTAGTCTAATGTTAGATAAATGTAACTCATTAGTCATTTTTTGCTCCAAATAGTTTTTCTTTTTTCTTTGCTATCCTTTTCAATATAAGATTGCCCAGAAAGTAAAAATTGAAGTCCAATGAGCTTGAGTCAAAATTTAACTGTAAATGTGTTTAATTTACCTGTGAAGCTTGTTTTGATTTCCATGCAAATAATTTCATTACATGATCAGCTTTTCCACTCTGACCACTATTCACTAGATTGTGATATTCCTCATCAATGGCCTTTAACTGCAGAGCTATCGGTGCGGTACTGGCATCCACTCCACGCAGCTTACATATAGCATCACATTCTTCACTTTTAGAACTCTCTTTTGCTTCAAAGTTAAATGATGGCAGTGCTTCTCCTCCTTCCTATAAATAAATACAATTATTAAAGACATAAATATCAAACAAACAACAGTTCCTATGAGGGGCCTTGGTGGTTGAGTGTCTATAGTGTGTACAGATCACAGATGGCTGACTGCCAAGTTATGAACCCACTTAAGCACATCCTAGTTTTAGAAAGTTTGTTATTTCATTTGCTGAGTAGTGGTAGTTTTCCCCATTGGTACTCAGTTTTCCTCCAACATCCTAGAACTGACTGCCTCGATATATATGTGAAAGAATCTTGATTCGGGAATAACATATTATTCCTCCATGCCACTGCACTCCTTCCTTTAAATAAATATACATGTACATATTGTATAATGTATTACTTTCAGTGCACTATAAACAGAACTGACAAAATTCAACACTTGTCTAACAACTGCCAAAACAATTTCGTTAATCAGTTTGCAATAAATGTCGATCACTTATTTTCCTGGTAAATGAGTAACCGTTTTTCTACCACACAATAAACATGGATTAAAAGGTAGCAAAAATTATAAACCTTGTCACCCTTTAAAGAAATTTCTCGCATAGCGATTGGTTAACTTGCCGGGGTACATGGAACTATGTTCGGAAATCTGCCGGGGTACATGAACGCACGTGACGTTTAGCGATAAAAGGGAAGTAACTCGTACATCACTGACGTCTAGTTACAGTAAACAAACATGGCGATGACGTACGCAAGTCACACAAAATACGAAATGGAAGTTAAAAAGATTCAACTGGTAACGCTTTGAAGGGTGACAAAAACATTATACAGGGCTTTGGCAGGTTACACAGCCCCATGTTCCCCGTCAAAGATGAATGTACCCTTAGCCTGCGGCTCAGGTACATAAATTTTTGATGGGGTACATGGGGCCGTGTAACCTGCCAAAGCCCTGTATAACTTATAATATACCGTACATAAACACTTCATAATAATGAGAACTGAAATAAGATTTTTAATCTACAAAATGTTTCGAGTTTTACCAGCAACTTCAGTGTTATTTTTTTATTAGTTAGAATTAAAATATTATTGGTACATCTTTATAAGTTTAGATTTACTCAGTTTTCAATTTAGACAAATGACTTTGGTTTACACAGGATTCAGCTTAGACAGGTTAATCTGTATAAGCTAGGTCCAGCAAATCAATTGTATTTCTATAAATACCTCTTTCTTGAGACCAAATATATCCTCAGAGTAATAGCGCTCCTCTAGAACTAAGCCAAGCTGTAGATGAAGGTTTGAATCTTTAGGTTTAAGTTTAATGGCTGTAGCATAATTATGTGAAGCAAGTTGTAAATAATCCAAGGGAGAGCATCCTTCAGCAAACTGCTTCTTTTCACCTGAAACGAAAAAATATAGCAAAACATCTTGAATTGAATAACACAGCTTATATAAACATTTCTAGGATTACCTGGATTATGCTGACTTACAGGGTGTCAGGGTAATGAACCAGTGGGGAAGATATTTTTATACACTGCCCTCCATAAGTTATCATACATGTTTAAAACTGTTCCTATCATTACAGACAAAATCTTCACAAAATTAAATTGTTAAAAACAACATTATGCTAAAGCTCTGTGTTTTTCAGCAAAAATAGTGTTTTTATCTTGAAAAATATAATTTTTCCAAATTTCTATATTTTTCTTCAAAATTTCAGAAAATTCTAGGAAAATTGATTTTTCAAGAAAAACAACTTTATTACATACATATAGATCATAAAGGTAAGATATCACTTTCAAATACAAGATAAACTTCCAATATTTAAATTGTATGATCAAAATTTGTTATGATGATTATAATGTAAACCATATGGGAAATAAAAATTTGTAAAGGTATTTATGGAGGGCAGTGTAATAGAGTGGTAATATCTTGAAACATAAGTCCTCAAAATAAATTAACTGACAAACAATAATTCCAATTTACAGTAATGGTTTTTCTCTTATATTGAGACAATTAGTTCTGCGATGTGGAGGAAACCGGAGTATCCAAAGAAAACTACTGACTCTAGGCAAGTGAACTGACAAACTTTCGCACACTAGGATCTGCAAAGAGGGATTCCTACCTAGTGGTTAAAGGTGCCATGATCTACAACCATAAGCTCTAGATCCCTCATTAAGGCCCTGTGTAAGAAGAAAAAAGGAATTCATGTACAGTGAAAACTGTCTATAAAGGCCACCCAAAGGAACCAGTAAAAGTGGCCTGTATATGCAGGTGGTCCTTTAAACAGGTTAAAAAAATATGAATAAATAGAAATTGGGATAAAATTTTACTGGCCTCTATAAGCAAGTGACCCTTATATAGGGGTAGCCTTTAAGGCAGGTTTGACTGTATCTTACTTTTTAAACTAGAGTATTATCTACTTATATTGTAATACTTACCTGGTTTTGGTAAATTTTCAAAATTTATGTATTGCACCTTGAGCATTTTTCACCAGTATATCGACATTTGTCTCATCAAATATCTGTTGTAGAGATTTCTCCCATTTTCTTATCTAAAAGATCATAATAAAATACCAAATTATGTAGTAGACAACAAAATATAAACTCTTCATTCAATAAAGAAATTCTGTTAAAGAATAACAAATAAATGATCTCAGATTTCTCCCATTTTCTTATCTAAAAGATCATAAAATACCAGTATATGTAGTAGGCAAACTATAAACTCTTCATTTAACAAAGAAATTCTGTAAAAATTATTACAATGATTTTGGTTCCATATTTCTCCCATTTTCTTTTCTACCAGATGTTAACAAAACCAGAAGTAGACAAACCATAAACTTCCCATTTAATAGAGAAATTATGTTTAAAAAAGAAGAAAGATATGATCCCAAAATTATATTAATAATTAAATTCATAAAATGTACAATTAGTTGTGCATGTGTAAGCTTATTCAAAATAGTTAAAATTTAAGTTAAATACCCAGTATTAAACAGGGTATAGATTCAGCAAGATCCAGCTGCTCAGAGCTGAATTAGTTTAATCAATGATTAATGCAAAATTGAAACATTGAAAAAACCAATGTATCACGCTTAGATAAATAGTTTTAAAACCATGTGTTTCAAATGGTTGACTTTCTATTTGATTTTGACACTTTCAACCAATTTTTCACAAAACATTTGAAATTATGCATAAAATCAATTATTTAAAATTGATTGAAACAATCAAGATTTGAACAACTTGGATCAGAGAAAGAATGAGATAAGCAAAACAACCGAGAAAATACAACACAGACTGATCTAAATAGAATCTAAAAACCTTAAATATATTTAATATTGTAGTACATTTACCTCTACTTTGTGTGACAGAGGTGCCACAGAGGCTTTGAATTTTTCTTTTAAGTCCTGAAATAGAAAACAAAATACTGTAACTGACTTCAATTATAACTTCTTTTTATGCACTAGTATCTCTAGTATGTAGCTTCAGTTTCTGACATATGTGAATGTGGCCATATAAAAAGTAGCCACCCTTTAAAAATGTCTAATTTAAAAGAGATTCGTGATATTTGCTGCATATGCTTTACCCAAGGTGACATCAGTTAAATGCAATGAAGCTAATAAAAGGCACATAATATCCTTTATTACTTAAACAGACAATATTAGTATCCCATGAATAAAACTTTAGGGTTCTTGGATTTCTAATGATGACTTCTATTCAAACTCATAATAATTAACTTGGAAACCATTGTCATGCTTGCTTTATTTTAATAATAAAACATTAGCAACTATATGTTTACGAGTCACAGAAATCATTCATTGAAAAGGTTAGTTGACATAACTTGGCATATTTACTAACCTCTACTTTAGGTGGTATGTTACACTTTGGTAATGTTGGTCCAAGATCACCAAACTTTGCAGTGTCAGAAGCTCCTGTACAAAAACAATTAAAAATTTAAAGTTCGCAACAAGCAAGCATAGAAAATCCATCAAATGGAATATAAGTACCTTTAGTGTATCTTTTCTGTCAGTCCATCTAGTACATCAAAACAACTTTTACCAAAAATTATACTAGAACTGTCTGCTGAGAGGCAAATACCCCCTGCCCCGTTAACCATTCAGATATGACTTTGGACCATGAAGATTCCTGTGAAGTTTTATGACAGTTGTCCAAAGCAATTATGGGATATGGCCCGGACACAATTTTACATGCACAGATGGACAGACAGACATGGTGATTCCTATATACCCCCCTCATACTAGTTTGTGGGGGTATAAAAATTTGTCCAGCAAAAATGTTTGATGAGAAAATCTACATTTATGCCAGAAAGCTAAATAATCATAGTCCTTTCTCATGATTAATAAAGTGCCTTCAATGGCAGTTTAGTATAAATTTATTCAATTTTACAAATGGTTGCTACCATCTCAATAAGTCATTATAAGGGTATTTAACCCTCTTGAATCAATTATGTCAAAATTAATAAAAACCGTTACCATAAAATTATTTACCTCCATATGTTAATGGGATACAAGCAGGTAAAGTAGCCATTTTCTTATCTAGCTCATAGTCAACAATTCTCCAATCAGAATCTAGTGGCATTTCATTCAGCGGGTCAAGTTTTGAGGTCCGTGTGAAGTTGTCTATCAGTGGGGCAGAGTAGGTGTGTTTAGGGTCACTCCCTCTTATAGATATGGGTCTATAAAGTGGATTCAAGGATATAGGGCATTCATATTGTCTTGCTTGTTCTGCATCTGTGAATTTTATATAGCGTGGAATCTGCTTTTTCATAACATCCAAACTGTAATTCTAAAGAGAAAAATCATTTTTAAATTTATATGTTACCTCATTTTATGACACATACACTTATTAAATCTTATTATAGCAATGATTACATGTCACTTTCTAACAGTGTAATAGGGTTATTGAAATGATTTTGTAAAATATTGTCAATACTTGCAAGAGCTTGTCCAATAACCCTTTTATAATATAGCAAAATACATTTCACTTACTTCCCACTAGTATTTCATCTAAAAATACCATTTTGTCTCACAATACATAGATATTGCACTAGTTCTAATGTAAATGGATTTTTCTCTTGGCATTCAGGTTTACTCCATCATTCTAGAACCACCTCAATATAAGTGAAAGAATCTTTATTTGGACTTTAAGTGCCATAACTTCACTCCACTCCATTCTATGCATTTCTCTTCACTACGTAAATATACCTGTATTGCCAAACATTAATAGTGGAGTGGATGGAATAATGCAGTTTTACTCTCCAGTCAAGATTCTAATATTAAGATAGTCAGTTCACGGATGGTTGAAGAAAAACTTGAGTGCCTGACAAGCGAACTAACAAACTTTCTCACACTAGAATCCGAGTGAGATTTGAGCTAAGGAGGTAAGAGGTGTTGTTATTCATAAGTACCGTAAGCTATTAAGACCACCTAGCTACTGAGGCCCCTCAGTTACCTGTTTATTAGAGCCATCTGCTGATGTAACCTCAATTTGTATATTTGTCTCCCCTACATTAAGGGTCGTAGGTGTCCCTGGTTTTTCCCCACACACAAGAACTACATTTTTGGTATCTGGAGCTGTTGGCTTA
The DNA here is from genome assembly GCA_021292105.1 of Anadara kagoshimensis. Lineage (NCBI taxonomy): Eukaryota > Metazoa > Mollusca > Bivalvia > Arcoida > Arcidae > Anadara > Anadara kagoshimensis. Next base: position 21,557,956 of record CM037858.1, on the reverse strand, counting down.
ACTGTAACTTTGTTAAGATGACATGGCAGTAAACCTATAAATAATCATAACTCATTATGTCAAGATTAAGATATTGTAAATCATTTGAATTTTGCAGCATTTTTTAATTATCTTAAAATAAAATATAAAAGGTTGTAGCTTTTGTTCAAAGACCAAATAATGTTTGCATTCAAAGATGCAAATATGACTTAACAAAATACAATAGCACTTCCATAATTCACAGTCAGTGCATTGGTTTTGACCTCTACTTTTTTTTTTTTTTTTTTTTTTTTTTTTTTTGGACTGTAGATTTACCGGTATATCATTCAAAAAAAAAAAAAGAATGGCAAAATAAATAAATAAATAAATAATATAAATAAATAAAATAAATAAATAAATAAATAAATAAATAAATAAATAAATAAATAAATAAATTTCACAGTAAGAAACTTTCATGGTTCTGACTGTATCAAGGGAAATAAGACATTTACCTAGGTTTCCATAAATTTAAAACAATTAGTAGCCAAATTTCCAAAATTTGTAAAAATATAGTCCTTTTTAAAGTATTTTTCACAATTTTACTAAAATAGGTTACTTTTTGAAAGAATTCCTCAGAAATAAATAGCCAATGGCGATTTGGCTACCAGGAATGGAAACATAGATTTACGCTGAGAAGATATATTAGCCATACAAGAATATCCCCGAAAAGAAAATTGTGAGTATGTTCTCCACGTGAATGTTTTTTTCTTATATAGTAAATAAATTAATAAAATTATGACTATGTATTTGTTGTTATGAATTTGTAACAGACATTCAAGTTATCATAGTTCTACTATATATGATTGAAATAAAACTAACATGAATAAGATGTGACATCAGGACTAAAATCTGGTTCCAGTTTACCAACATCAAGTTTTAAATCACTAAGTGTGGCATCTTTGGCAGATAATCGCTTAACATGGATAAAATAATTCTTTATAGTTCCATCTTCGGATGTTACTTCTATCTTTATATCTGTGACTGTCCCTTCTGGTAATTCAACTTCTTTTCCTCCTCCACTTCCCTAAGTAAAATAAAAACAAACTTAGTGTCAGTACTGGTACTTTTTAAAAAAAAATATCAGTACATCTATACGTAGTATTGTTATTTTTGTTATTAGGGTTTTTACATGCAGGCAGGAATCTGTTTTAAATTTTCAATTATATTTTTAGTACACTTCTGTATTTATTTACATAGTAACATTGATGTTACAAGTTTTTTTTTCTACTGGTAATTTCACACTGTTTAGAGCATCACTGAATTGAAAAACATTTTTAAAATCATTTGTAGCAGGAAATGGAAAAAATGCAGCAGTCAAACAGAGACTTGATTCTAGGATCTTCCCAATACTAGCATGCTTTATCCACTGACATACCTGGCCACCTATCAAGCCCAATCCGCCACATTCCTCCTTTATATTTCAATTCAACTACAAAACCACCAGATTCCACCCTGTTGGTTGGTCACTTCCCAGGGTAGGAAAAGCCCCTAAATATATAGGGTGCAAAGTGACCTTTTAATCCTAGAAACTCATGTGGCTCCCTACAGTGATTTTGTCACATTTTTTTAAAACTACCTTCTCCCTTTAAGATTGGGAAAATTGAAGTTCTTAGACCTAGCGACATGCTGGCAATAGCTGAATATTTATTGCAAAGACACAATATTATGGTATTATCTGATATTTTGTGGATGGACAACTAGATTTAATTTTTCAGTGCATCACTGTTGTTTTGGGGAAATTTTAGTGGACAAATTGGGAAATTTATAGTCATTTTGTCCTGGAGGACAACTACCTTTATTCAGTAGTAATTTTAAGCTAACAAAATCACTGGCCTTATAAAAAAGTTCCAGGTGCCAATCAAAAAATTTAGTTGCCAAAGTTAAATCATAAAGACAATGAAATAAAAAAAAACCTTAGAAACAAAAATTTTAATTCCTAGTTTTTCATTTTCTTGCTGATATGTAGCAATTATTCACTTGATAAGCTAGATGCACACTTTATGTCATTTTCATAAACAGTCTTAATTTGGATGTTTGAAAAGCATGTGACAAATAATTTACTTATTCAGTAATTAAAAGACTTTATAAGAGTAATACATTAAAAGCTTTAACCAGAAATGGCCAGCCAAAATTTGAAAATGTTGGAAAAAGATGACAGACATTTTTGTAGCTAAATTGGCAACTTTAAGCAAAAATAGGTCCTAAAATCAAAAATTTTAGGTGCAACTTTTGAGTCCTGATGCAACAGGAAAGGGAGAAATGCAGTGGCCAACTATGACTCAAACCCAAGACCTTCCTAATACTAGCAGGATGCTCTACCAACTGAGCTACCCAGCCACAATCTGGTTGAAATTTAATTAATTTTTTTTAAATTTTAAATGCAAGATAAATTCACAGCATTAAGTTAATTTTTTTACACTGCATATAAGGAAGAAAGCACCCGTTAACAGTGCTTTCTAAGAAATTGCATTGTCAATCTGATTATTCAATGTGTAACAGAAAAAAGAAAAAACATTGCGGTCAAACCAATACTCGAACCAAGGACCTTCCCAATACTAGCAACAGAGACATATAAAACCCGAGATTGGCAACTTCACGAAATCCCGTAATAAATCGCGGCCACTTTTGATATGCAAATTAGCATCAAGATCACAAGGAGATCCGCCAGGGCATGTGTATATAGTACATGCCGACATGTAAACTTTGAAGTAACCTCGCGTATGTAAATAGGTGGTAATTGACTTAGATATTATTTTGATTAAAAAAAACGCAAAGTTGCGTTTAATTAAAAGTATGATAATTTCACATTGATATTTTTCATTACTTCTGCATCTTGATTTTAAAACTTTTACGTTAATGACAAATATCCTTCTACAAAATTGCTTTGAAAATTGGCATGATTTACGGATAACGATTTTTTGCAGAGATTTATATAGAAAATAGTTGGATTTTTTTCTTAACTTACATATACAGCTAATTTTATAGAAACTGTTACACTATTTTAACAACCTTTATTTTCACAGGCATTAAATAAAGAAACGTTATTTTATTTCTAATTATGTGTCTGGAAATAAAATCTCTAAAGTACTTATATTGCAAACATATACGATTTTTTATATATACATATGAAAGTGGCAATTCAAATAAATAAATAAATAAATAAATAAATAAATAAATAAATAAATAAATAAATAAATAAATAAATAAATAAATAATAAATAAATAAATAAATAAATAAATAAATAAATAAATAAATAAATAAAGTGTTTATTTGCATGTGGTTCTAATATTAATTTAGCGAATGTGAGAATTTTATTTCTGTGCCGATTGTCATGGACTGGATAAAAATATAATTCTTTTATTCTTTTATTACAAAAAAAACTGTCACGAGTATATAGTCAATTGAAACGATTTATTTATTAATTTTAATTGCAGTTTTGCTTGTTTATTGGACATTCCTCATTGAGAGAATCCCCTCGTCACTAATCCCTTTGCAGATTCGAAGTGTATCCATCCTCAGTATCGGTAGTGATTACATGAGCTATCGATGTTCATTATTTACCAGTAAACCGGATATCACTAATTAAATTCCTAATTCCCTAATACCTTATCGTGTACACAAGTTTTTCTTCACAGAGAGAGAGAGAGAGAGAGGAGAGACGAAGCGCACGAAAATTGAAAATAATAAAATTCTTTATCATAGTTGGAAGTATACCCCCAACCCGTCAAAAGATTAAAATTTCCATTTTCTCTCATTTTTAAATTCATTAAAGACTAATTAATTTATTCCAAATTTGTATGCAATTTTCTTCTTACAATAGGTATAAGTATTATAAACATGTTGCAATTTGAATTTTAGTAAAAAATTGAAAATTATCAAATCCTTTATCAAAGTGGCAAGTATACCCCCAACCCGTCAAAAGATGAAAATTTCAATTTTTCTCTCATTTTTAAATTCAATAAAAACCAATTATTTATTTCAAATTTGTATGCAACTTGTTTCTTACAATGGGTATAAGTATTATAAACATGTTGCAATTAGAATTTTAGTGAAAAATTGAAAACTATCAAATCCTTTATCAAAGTGGCAAATATACCCCCCAACCCGTCAAAAGATGAAAATTTCAATTTTTCTCTCATGTTTAAATTTAATAAAAACCAATTAATTTATTTCAAATTTGTATGCAACTTGTTTCTTACAATGGGTATAAGTATTATAAACATGTTGCAATTAGAAATTAGAATTTTAGTAAAAAATTGAAAATTAACAAATCCTTTATCAAAGTGGCAAGTTTACCCCCAACCCGTCAAAAGATGAAAATGTCAATTTTTCTCTCATTTTTAAATTCAATAAAAACCAATTAATTTATTTCAAATTTGTATGCAACTTGTTTCTTACAATGGGTATAAGTCTTATAAACATGTTGCAATTAGAATTTTAGTAAAAAATTGAAAATTAACAAATCCTTTATCAAAGTGGCAAGTTTACCCCCAACCCGTCAAAGGATGAAAATTTTAATTTTTCTCTCATTTTTAAATGCATTAAAAACCAATTAATTTATTTCATATTTGTATGCAACTTGTTTCTTACAATGGGTATAAGTATTATAAACATGTTGCAATTAGAATTTTAGTGAAAAATTGAAAATTAACAAATCCTTTATCAAAGTGGCAAGTATACCCCCGAACCGCGATAGTTCGCTGCGGGCTAATAGCGGTATATAGGAGTTGCCAATCTCGGGTTTTATATGTCTCTGCTAGCAAGAAACTCTACCGATTGAGCTAATCTGCCAACTATTTAGGACCACCCACCGCATTGGTCCCTTCCTTTTTTAATTCAAAGGAGTTGAATCAAAACCTTTAAGTTCCACCCTTTTATCAAACCTGTTGGTTGTCCACTTCCCACGGACTAGCCCCCAAATAGGAAAGGGAACAAATGGAGCGGGCATCGAACCCGGGATCTTCCTAATACTAGCAGCAGGACGCTCTACTGATAATTTGAGCTAATCGGCCACCTGTCGAGTACACCCTGTGACAAATGTATAAATGGTGCGCCAAATTAAAACTGGGGAGAAGTTCCAATAATTCAGATTTCAATGCAGATGCATACCGAAATCGAATAAGAAGCACCAGTATCGCTTGTTAATGGTTCAACTCTGATCTTAGCAACATCGCTTGCTACAGTTACTGCATATTCTGTTGTATCTTTATGGAAATTAGGGGACAATTTCCCAGGTTTCACAACAAGCTTTTCGAGATTGCAGTCATCCATTTTGAATCTGGGGACGCCTCAGTGCGGGATTAGAATGATTATTTTCTTGAGCGTTTAGAAAATTACGAATGAAACAATTTTATCTGAATTTATTAGTCTTTCAAAAGTCATTTTCATTTCTCATAATTAATTTAAAAGGATAAAGTTGGATTTATGTAATACTGTCCAAAATTAATCCAATCACAAGCAAGATGTGTGTTGTATCCGTGAAGTTCAGGAAATACAAACATTTCGCGGGAAAATAAAGAAAAAATAATAAACTTGCTAAATATTAGTTGACTAAAATGGCAGCTGTGTTAGAAGACGATCTATCGGATGAATTTTCTTTCTTTGGTATTGAAATCGAAGATAAGGCTGTCGTAGAAAAGTGTAAGTATTAAGTGTCGCAAAAAAAAATCAAATAAGAAAAAGTGAAAGTCCAGAGCATGTTATGTTTAGCCAGTAGTCGCTGGTATGGTATCTGGTCAACTCGTTCCAATTCCAACTGATTTTCGCCAACTCGTTCCAACTGATTTTCGCCAACTCGTTCCAACTTTTTTACCAACTTGTTCCACTTTTTTATGCAGAGTTTTTACACCTCAGACTTAATTACCAACTCGTTCCAACTTTTTTTACCAACTCGTTCCAACTTTTTTTTACCAACTCGTCCCAACTTTTGTTTAAAACCAACTAGTTCCAAATTCAAGAATTGTAATGATTTTAGCCGTTACCAACTCGTAATTCCAATTTTTTATGTAAGAGGATTTGCATGTTTGTTACTATTTAAAATACAATTTAAAAGCAATCAAAAGTTTATTAATTTATATAAGTGGAATAATAGATTATATCATTTTCAATATTCACCAAACTTGCAACAATCATGGAATTTGTTATTGTCGAAATAATACTTTATTAACAATTAATAATGATTAAATAATAACTCGATTCGCATGTATGAGGTGTCCATCGACTACATTTGTGGCACTTTGACAACGCATGCTGACGCTGAGAAACTTCTCTACAGGCATACTGAAGCCTTTTATTTAAAGGTCGTGAGTAGTTTTTTTAAAAGTTCGTTTGATCAGATCATCTTGTTTAAAAATACTTTCTGTGTTTTAAACCATGTTCATGTATTTTTTCACGCACACTTGTCGGTAAAAAGAAGAAAAACAAACAAGTAAAGTGTTCATTTAAAATCCCTTTAAAAAATAAAGGATACATTTCTAATGCGCTTGTTAATCTGACAAACTGAATAGTTCCGACAGGAGTGATAAACAAACAATAAATAAGCAAGACATAGCAATTAATTATGATCACGATACATGGTATTTCTTAATATTTATCTGTGATTATTTTATTTGTTAATTTAATTGTTCATCTATATTATTTATAAGTTCTTAGTACGCCAGGTTAAATGTTTATCACTTGAAATGAAATTTGGTAGGAGTTGGTAGTTGGAACGAGTTGGCAAAAATCAGTTGGAACGAGTTGGAATTGGAACGAGTTGACTAGTATTCGCTGGTATCAGCAGAACACGCGCACACTGTCAAGAGAGAGCTCTTACCTGGTTGTTTTCTAATAAAAAACAAACAATCCATGTCCAAATCACAATCCCAAAGCAAAGTAAAAACTTTGGAACTGGCAAATTACTATAGGAAATCTGTGCGCATCCGCGATTGTCATAAAGTATGTCTGTAGAAAGGAAAATGTTGGCGGTATGGGGATTTTACACATGCGAAAATGACGATGTTTACACAGGAATTGATGTCCTTGGTGACATTTTACGTCATTTGCGCAACAATCCGTCATTTGCCTGGTTTTTCAACATGTTAAATCCCCATAGCACCAACGTTTTACCCTGTGCAGATATATTTTGGGCTAATCGCGGATGCGCATACAGATTTCCTGTTACGACTAGGTACAAGTAAGTGAAAAATATCAAACTTTATTCAAATCTATTTGATTTTCTATGTATATAAAGAGTATTTCACTGTCACAGTCACAGTGGTTCCTACAGTAAGTTACCGTGCGAACTTCCACCAGAGAAGTGAGGCCAGGTGCTCTGGAAGGATAAGTTCCTGTTTAGCCAGGTACACATGACACATGCAATAGAATTTGAGAAAGACGGAGATACTATTCAACAATATTGCGATGATGGCTATAAAACTTTGAGGGCTACTTAATAAGCATAGCTTGCAATAGCCCTACATCAACAAGTTATTAAGAAGCAACTTACTTTGTTGTATAAAGTTCCTGTAGCAGGAACAAGGTAATTTTTTCCATGTTGGTAAACTTATGCAAAGGTGAATCTGTGGGTTTACATTCATCTTTTTATGACTGGAACAAAGTTCTGATGATCTATATGTAAAACAATGCAACCGACCCAAACAGTTTAGGTTTGTATATATTTACAAAGTGTTTGATAAACTACAAACTGATGTATATGAAGTGTAAACTTTTTAAAAAATGTTTAGCTATGTGTAGAATAACTATGATACAGTAAAATTACTGTAACAAACACCCATATAGAAATGTCAGGCTTTCAACCGTACCTAAAATACCTAAAAAAAACCTTAATTTTGGACAGTGTCCTAAAAATCCTAAAAAGGTTCCAAATTTGAGGCAAATACCTAAAAAAGTCCTACATTTTTTGTAAAATTCCTAATTTTTTCAAAACTCTGCCGACAGTTAACTAAACATGCTTTTAGTTTCTTATTCTCAGATTAGCAAGCCAGTTTTCTTGGAGGATCAGATCTTCATTTGGTGCATGTGCAGACACTGACAGTGTTCATGAACAGTTTCTAGTTGAAATGAAATTATAAAGACATATACAGTGTTGGAATGTAATGTATGAGTGAAGATCTGAACTCAAGAAAACAGGCAGACATAAAAGATTAAAATGTCCTATGTTGTGAGTGTTTTATACTTTTAAATTCAACAACAAAAAGGTAAGCCAATTTATTATATCCTTTACAAAATATGTCCTAAATTTTCTTTAATTGTCCTAAAAATCCTAAAAAACCTCCTACTTTTTGCTAAAATTTGTCCTAAATTTTGTCCTAATTTTTTGTTAGATTACAGTTGAAAGCCTGAAATGTCACCTGTCTATAAAGTCCATATTTATTAAGACTAACTAGACGGTCTTTATATACAGGTTTTATTGTACATGTAATCTATTACATGCCCCTTTCAGACCATATATGAAGCCATTTATATTTATAATTAGTTTAAATTTTCATTACAGTACAGGAATTGTGCACAGTTTATCGTCAAGATGCCAGTCAGATTGCAGCCGAATGGACAGCATACTCACAGAGTAAGAAAGGATTAACACTGACTTTGGAAAACCTAAATGCGTTGGATAGAGAGGTAAGAGTTTAATATTGTTCTCTATACTTAAAGATTAACCACAAATAAGACAAATAATTAGAAAAGTTTTACCTTGTTGTAAGCCTCTGATGGTATATATATATACTGAATGGTCTGCAATATTTAATCAGTATCTATGACATTGTATAAATGTACACCAGCATAAAGACCTAAAGTAGTTCAGGAATACTTGCACAAAACTTGCACATCACATTAATTTTATTAATCTTTTGGGTTAAAAAGAAAAAATATTTTTTGCAAATACGGTAGTTGAAAAATGGGTTTTGTGATGTAAACAACATTCAAGCGACAAATCTATTGAAATGAGCTTGTCTCTCTATACAGGTACATAAATACTATGTTACATTGAAAACTCAAAAAAAAAAAAAAAACCAACTATTGATATAATTTGGAATTTACTGATATATGTAAGATGTATTAACATACCTACTGGTACATTGAACATCTCTTGAAAAGTTTTTGTCCATGCTTACTAATTGACAGTGTTACGTACATAATAATTGTACAGTCATCTGTATTTTAGAAGTTCAAGAATATAATTTCTTTTTTATGTATTTTATGTCTATGGAGTTGAACTGATTGTACACTTATTTTATTTTAGATCTTCACTCATATATTTCTTGTTATTCATTACAGAGATTGGCCAAGAAGACACCCAAAACTCCTCTAGCTAAGAAAGAAAAAGTTCCTGTAATATATGACATCAATACTATACAAAAAGGGTATCCTTTACTGTGTCAAAATAAGGGAAATTAATGCTAGCAATATCTTCACCCAATTTAAAAAAAACACAAAAAAAACCAAAAAAAATCTTTGCCATAAACTATCCACTAGCAAAGTCCTAGATGTCCTTTACACAATATCTTGCAGTTGAAAATCTGAAATTTATCCTCAGGAGAAAATTGTTTGCATATTTCTGTTATTTTGTGTTTCTTCTTTTTTCTGTCGTTCTTCATTTTTCTTCTCATTATTAATGATAATTATAATAATAATAATAATACACATATGCTGTTGGCTGATCTTCAGCCTGGCATGACTTAATATTGTAATTAGGCATATTGGGATTACACACTGTAGCTAATAGCAGTGTGCGAAATTATTGGATGACCTCTGAATTCAAATTTTCAACCAGACTAACCAAGGATATCTAAATTTGACATTTCTGAGATTAAAATTTTCATTAATCAACAGGACTGCTCATTGATTTTATTAATTGGCATATTGACTTTTTGAATAAGCCAAAATGTACCCCCATGACTGATTTTGATTGATGTCTAGTTACATTTTTCTAAATTAAACAAAATGTTATATCTGAATGGTAGCATTCATCATAGTTTCCAACTTTTCAGTCTATTAGAGGTTTTACATAACTTTATTTATCAACTTAACTTGTACACACAGTATAGATGAAAATGATGCTGAACAGTTATACAATGCTTATTCTGGAAATACACCAAAGGTAACACAAGACTTTTTGCTTTATTTAAAAAAAAAAACTGCTAAAATTGAAAAAAAAAATGTACACTTTATTTTGACTAAATTTGGAAAATATTGAACACACACATTTGAATGTGGGTCAATATCTGATCATTAACTTGTTTAAATTTGCAATTTCCTGTAAATTCACAAGTCAATCTTGCTGTAACTTAAAAAAAAATATAGCATTCTTCATGCCTTAGTGGGCCATATTTATACCATAACATGAATGGAAAAATATTGATGTAATGATGTTTTAAGGAAAGAAATAAGACCCATTCTTTAACATACATTGGAACACTGCATTATACAGAATTGAACAATAAAAACCCATATTGTTTAGATGAAGTATTTACAATGTATGATAAATTATGTTTTTAGTCTATACAGCAGACCCAGAAACGTCAACATACTCCGGAGAACATAGCCGTTAAAAGATTTACAAACAGTGTTAGGAGTCCAGTGGTCCCGTTTTCACCAGCCAGCTATTCACCGGCAGGGTAGGTTACATAACTTGAAAACAATGGAGTTTGTCAATTTACCACATGATTATCCCCTAACATTTCTGCGGAAAAATTATTTTTCTTCTTCTGCAATTTGCAATGTAAATGTTTTCCAAAACCTTCCACACAAGTCTTATGGGATAGTGATAACATGATATAACAGGGATGAAGCTTAACTATTCTGAGTTAGGGGCCCATCTCACTTCAGAAAAAAAGTTGTAATAGTAATAAAAGTCAAAATGTATAAACATTTAGGGACCCAGGCTGAATTTTAGGAGCCATGGGCTACTGGGCCCCTGCTAATCTTCATCCCTGTATAATGGAAAACAAAATTATTTTGTAGTGTTAGATTTTATATTTATGGGTTTGTGGATTTGAATCCCATTTAGGGACTTGTAACTTCATTTCACAATGCTGCTAACATAGTACAAGCATTATGATAAAGGACTGATAAGGCAGCAGACTTTGAAATTATGTCTCATTAAACTGGCATCTATCATGGCCCCTAATACGAAGCAGACTGGTCAGTAATTCAACAATATTCTATAAAAAATATTTTTGAAAATTTGAGTATAAGATTTTTAGCTCACCTGACCGAAAGGTCATGTAAGCTTATGGCATAGCGCAGCGTGTGTATGTGCGTGCGTGCGTGTGTGCGTGCGTCGTTAACACCTATTTTCGACTTCTCCTCTGAAACTACTGGACAGATTTCAATGAAACTTGGTCAGAAGTATATATGGGCCAGTGCAATTCAGATTTGTTCGTGGCGTTGCCATGGCTACCATTACTAGGTCAAGGTGACCTAGGGGTGCAAAAATCTTAAAAAATCTTCTTCTCCGAAAGTATTGATTTGAGAAAGATTCTGATGTGATATTTGGCTTCTCTAGGGTCTTAAGCCTATAGTTTGTTCATTTTGTGAAATTCGGACAAAAAATAGGTTACGCGTTTTTGTGTTTAATTTTGAAAAAAATCGTAAAATAGCTTCAAATTGTTATAACTTGACTTATTGACCAGATAATGACATGGGGTTTTCAGTTTTGACATCTTCTTGTTAGTATCTTCAAAATGAGGTCAAGGTCAATTGTGAAGGTCTTGACCTAATTTTTTTTACCTCTGATTATAATTATTATTTGGAAAACCATAAACTTTTTGTATAGGCATGTATATTAGAATGTTGTAGGTATTGATACAACGATCATTTTGATGTATAGAAAAAGGTCATGGGTTCAAAATTCAAGGTCACAGATGTGAAACAATACCGAAATGGTTAATTATCTCGAAAACTATAAACTTTTTGTATAGGCATGTATATAAGAATGTTATAGGTATTGATACAACAATGATTTTGATGTATAGAAATAGGTCATGGGTTCAACGGTCAAGGTCACAGATGCGCAACAATACCGAAATGTGTAATTATCTTGAAAACTATAAACTTTTTGTATAGGCATGCATATTAGAATGTTGTAGGTATCGATACAAGGATCATTTTGATGTATAGAAACCGGTCATGAGTTCAAAGGTCAAGGTCACAGATGCGAAACAATACAAAAATGGTTAATTATCTCAAAAACTAATAACTTTTTGTATAGGCATGTATATGAGAATGTTGTAGGTATTGATACAACGATCATTTTGATGTATAGAAAAAAGTCATGGGTTCAAAGGTCAAGGTCACAGATGCAAAACAATACCAAAATGGTTAATTATCTCAAAAACTAATAACTTTTTGTATAGGCATGTATATGAGAATGTTGTAGGTATTGATACAACGATCATTTTGATGTATAGAAAAAGGTCATGGGTTCAAAGGTCAAGGTCACAGATGCAAAACAATACTGAAATGATTAATTATCTTGAAAACTATAAACTTTTTGTATAGGCATGTATATTAGAATGTTGTAGGTATTGATACAATGATCATTTTGATGTATAGAAAAAGGACATGGGTTCAAAGGTATGGTCACAGATGCGAAAAAATACTGAAATGGTTAATTATCTTGAAAACTATAAACGTTTTGTATAGGCATGCATATTAGAATGTTGCAGGTATTGATACAACGATCATTTTGATGTATAGAAAAAGGTCAATTTTCAAAGGTCAAGGTCACAGATGCGAAACAATACTGAAATGATTAATTATCTTGAAAACTATAAACTTTTTGTATAGGCATGTATATTAGAATGTTGTAGGTATTGATACAATGATCATTTTGATCTATAGAAAAAGGTCATGGGTTCAAAGGTATGGTCACAGATGCGAAAAAATACTGAAATGGTTAATTATCTTGAAAACTATAAACGTTTTGTATAGGCATGTATATTAGAATGTTGTAGGTATTGATACAATGGTCATTATGATGTTAAAAAAAAAAAGTCATTGGGGTTTCAGTATCTATGTTTTCTTTAAATCTATCAGCTAGCCATTAGTTGTCAGGTGAGCGTATCAGGCCCATGGGCCTCTTGTTTATTAGCTCACCTGAGCCAAAGGCTCAGATGAGCTATTGCAATCTATCACTGTCCGTCGTGCGTCGTCCGTCGTGTGTAAACTTTACATTTTAATCTTCTCCTCCAAAACTACTGGGCCATATTTGATGAAACTTGTCGATTATCATGCCTGGGTAACAGCCTTTCAAAATTGTGTTCGGGGTTTGGCCACGCCCAACAAGATGGCCGCTGTTACTAAAAATAGCAAAAACACAAAAAAATCTTCTTCTCTGAAACCAAAAGGTGCAGGCAAATTTTGTTTGAATATTTGAATTCAGCATACCTAGGAACATTAAAATTGTGTTTTTCATGAAAATTAGACGAAAAATAGGTTACACGTTTTTTGTGTAAAATTACGTAATTTTTAAAATGAGACATTTATTGTTATAACTTCATAACGGCTGAAGATAATTGTATGGAGTTTTCACTGTTGATCTTGTCATGCAATTTTCTTCCAATTGATATCAAGGTCGAAGGTCAAGGTCATGTCCCAGTTTTTGACCTTCGATAAAAAATGCTATTTTTTAACATTTCTTGTGATAATGGCGTAGGATTTTCAGTTATTTGTAGGTATTGACATGACGATCATTTTGATACATAGATCAGGGTCATGGGTTCAAAGGTCAAGGTCACAGATGTCCAAGAATACCAAAATAGTTAATTATCTGCAAAACTATGAATTTTTTGTATAGGCATGTATATCAGAATATTGTAGGCATTTGCACAACGATCATTTTGATATATGAATAAAGGTCATGGGTTCAAAGGTCAAGGTCACAGATGTAAACAAGTACTGAAATGGTTAATTATCTCAAAAACTATAAACTTTTTGTATAGGCATGTATATAAAAATATTGTAGGCATTGGCCTAACGATCATTTTGATATATGAATGAAGTTCATAGGTTCAAAGGTCAAGGTCATAGACGCAAACGAATACTTAAATGGTTAATTATCTCAAAAACTATAAACTTTTTGTATAGGCATGTATATTGGAATATTGTAGATATTGGCCTAACGATTATTTTGATATATGAATGAAGGTCATAGGTTCAAAGGTCAAGGTCATAGCTGCGAACGAATATTTAAATGGTTAATTATCTCAAAAACTATAAACTTTTTGTATAGGCATGTATATTAGAATATTGTAGGCATTTGCACAACGATCATTTTGATATATGAATGAAGTTCATAGGTTCAAAGGTCAAGGTCATAGATGCAAACTAATACTTAAATGGTTAATTATCTCAGAAACTATAAACTTTTTGTATAGGCATGTATATTAGAATATTGTACGCATTGGCCTATCGATCATTTTGATATATGAATGAAGGTCATAGGTTCAAAGGTTTAAGGTCATAGATGCAAATGAATATTTAAATGGTTAATTATCTCAAAAACTATAAACTTTTTGTGTAGGCATGTATATTGGAATAAGGTATGTATTGGCCTAACAATCATTTTGATGTATGAATGAAGGTCATAGGTTCAAAGGTCAAGGTCATAGAATTGAACAAATACTTAAATGGTTAATTATCTTAAAAACTATAAACTTTTTGTATAGGCATGTATATTGGAATATTGTAGGCATTTGCACAACAATCATTTTGATATATGAATGAAGTTCATAGGTTCAAAGGTCAAGGTCATAGATGCAAACGAATACTTAAATGGTTAATTATTTTAAAAACTATAAACTCTTTGTATAGGCATGTATATTGGAATATTGTAGGTATTGGCCTTATGCACATTTTAATATACAGATGTTTTAGCTGTTTATAAATAATATATTGTAGCTAGACTTTAAATATGTTATATATAGCATACTTATTTTATAATTATTATAATTAATTTGCATAAATACTTGCATATTATTGGCCCTTACTGCTGAAAAGTTTGATATTCTCTTTTATTAATGTCATTGACCATTGAACCTCTGCATAAGATATGTACTCTTCCTCAGGTGAGCGTTAAGGCCCATGGGCCTCTTGTTTATAAAATTAAATTTGATATAAATTAATATTTAAATACATTTTTAGCTCACCTGAGCTGAAAGCTCAGATGAGCTATTGCTATCCATCTTCGTCCGTGCGTCGTCCGTCGTGTCCGTCGTGCGTAAACTTTTTACATTTTAATCTTCTCCTCCAAAACCACTGGGCCAAATTTAATGAAACTTGGTAACCATCATGCCTGGGTGAAGCCCTCTCAGATTTGCACAAATGAAGGAGTTATGTCCCCTTGGGGCCCCATAAGGGGGGAAATAGTGAAAAACTTTAAAAATCTTCTCCTCTGAATCTACAAGACATATACCTTATTTATTTCATATATAACATCCTTAGGTCATCTAGTTTCAGATTTGCACAAATGGTAGCCATGGGGCTCAAAATGGGGAAATGGTAAGGTGCTGAGTGGGGAAATTGCTAAAAATTATGTATTTGTCAATATATCTTGAAAACTATTAACTTTTTGTATAGGCATGTATATTAGAATATTTTAGGTATTATCCTAACGATCATTTTGATATATGAATGAAGGTCATAGGTTCAAAGGTCAAGGTCACAGATGTGAATGAATACCTGAATGGTTATTTATCTTGAAAACTGTTAACTTTTTGGATATGCATGTATATTAGAATATTTTAGGTATTATCCTAACGATCATTTTGATATATGAATGAAGGTCATAGGTTCAAAGGTCAAGGTCACAGATGTGAATGAATACCTGAATGGTTATTTATCTTGAAAACTGTTAACTTTTTGGATATGCATGTATATTAGAATATTTTAGGTATTATCCTAACGATCATTTTGATATATGAATGAAGGTCATAGGTTCAAAGGTCAAGGTCACAGATGTGAATGAATACCTGAATGGTTATTTATCTTGAAAACTGTTAACTTTTTGGATATGCATGTATATTAGAATATTGTAGGTATTAGCCTAACAACCATTTTGATATATGAATGAAGGTTATGGGTTCAAAGGTCAAGGTCACAGATGTGAACAAGATCTGAAATGATTATTTATCTCAAAAACTATGAACTTTTTGTATAGGCATGTATATTAGACTATTTAGGTATTATCCTAATGATCATTTTGATATATGAATGAAGCTCATGGGTTTAAAGGTCAAGGTCACAGATGCGAATGAATACCTAAATGGTTAATTATCTTAAAAACTATTAACTTTTTGTATAGGCATGTATATTAGAATATTGTTAGTACGGGCACAGTGGTCATTTTGATAGATGAATGAAGAGCATGGGTTCAAATGTCAAGATCACAGATACAAACAAGTACTGAGATGATTATTTATCTCAAAAACTATAAACTTTTTGTATAGGGATGTATATTAGAATATTGGCCGAATTATCATTTTGATATTTGAATGAAGCTCATGGGTTCAAAGGTCACAGGTGAGCGTTAAGGCCCATGGGCCTCTTGTTTAAAACCAGATGGAGTAATGGTGTTTTATGCCACAGTCAAGATTTTGTCACTTATATAGAGGCAGTTAGTTATGGAGAAAACCATGAATCTTTGGCAAATAACTAACAAACGTTTTCACTAGGATCTGCCCAAGTTGGAATCATATTTTGCATTGCAATGCACTGTGATCTGAAATTGCACACTTTAGACCATTGTGTTACCATGACCCCACACTTTATTTGGAATTTTATGTACATATAAAATGGTATTTGCAAACACTAGTTAAATGTACTTTATTTACTACAGTATTTGACTGATAGAGACCTTAACTTTTTCTCAATAAAACCTTTTTAGTTGTGAAAACCAAATCCAAAGTTCAGAATTCACATAAGACCTTAACTTTTTCTCAATAAAACCTTTTAAGTTGTGAAAACCAAATCCAAAGTTCAGAATTCACATAAGACCGTAATTTTTTTTCAATAAAACCTTTTTAGTTGTGAAAACCAAACCCAAAGTTCAGAATTCACATAAAACATGAATTGTTCAGTGTTGATTTATTTATCAATATATGTTTTCAGACAAACGCCATCCAGGAAGTTTGTAACAAGATCAAATGCAGGGGAAGTGGTTACAAGTTATGGCAATTTAGACAATGTTAATTGGCAGGGTCAAGGTTGTACAATAAGTCACTATGGTAACATGGAAGTCATGACCTCACAATTCAAATACATGTTTCAGAAGTTGACAGAGAAAGCACATGGTAAGGAAGAGCTTTTTAGCTCACCTGACCGAAGGTCATGTGAGCTTATGGCATAGCGCAGCGTGTGTATGTGCGTGTGTGCGTGTGTGCGTCGTTAACACCTATTTTCGACTTCTCCTCTGAAACTACCGGACAGTTTTTAATGAAACTTTGTCAGAAGTATATATGGGCCGGTGCAATTCAGATTTGTTCGTGGCGTTGCCATGGCTACCATAACTAGGTCAAGGTGACCTAGGGGTGCAAAAATCTTAAAAAATCTTCTTCTCCGAAAGTACTGATTGGAGAAAAAATCTGATGTGATATTTGGCTTCTCTACGGTCTTAAGCCTATAGTTTGTTCATTTTGTAAAATTCGGATAAAAAATAGGTTACGCGTTTTTGCGTCAAATTTTGAAAAAATCGTAAAATAGCTTCAAATTGTTATAACTTGACTATTTGACCAGATAATGACATGGGGTTTTCAGTTTTGACATCTTCTTGTTAGTATCTTCAAAATGAGGTCAAGGTCAATTGTGAAGGTCGTGACCTAATTTTTTTACCTCTGATTATAATTATTATCTCGAAAACTATAAACTTTTTGTATAGGCATGTATATTAGAATGTTGTAGGTATTGATACAACGATCATTTTGATGTATAGAAAAAGGTCATGGGTTCAAAGGTCAAGGTCACAGATGCGAAACAATACTGAAATGGTTAATTATCTCGAAAACTATAAACATTTTGTATAGGCATGTATATTAGAATGTTGTAGGTATTGATACAACGATCATTTTGATGTATAGAAAAAGGTCATGGGTTCAAAGGTCAAGGTCACAGATGTGAAACAATACTGAAATGGTTAATTATCTCGAAAACTATAAACTTTTTGTATAGGCATGTATATTAGAATGTTGTAGGTATTGATACAACGATCATTTTGATGTATAGAAAAAGGTCATGGGTTCAAAGGTCAAGGTCACAGATGCAAAACAATACCGAAATGGTTAATTATCTCGAAAACTATAAATTTTTTGTATAGGCATGTATATTAGAATGTTGTAGGTATCGATACAAAGATCATTTTGATGTATAGAAAAAGGTCATGGGTTCAAAGGTCAAGGTCACAGATGTGAAACAATACCGAAATGGTTAATTATCTCGAAAACTATAAACTTTTTGTATAGGCATGTATATTAGAATGTTGTAGGTATTGATACAAAGATCATTTTGATGTATAGAAAAAGGTCATGGGTTCAAAGGTCAAGGTCACAGATGCGAAACAATACCGAAATGGTTAATTATCTCGAAAACTATAAACATTTTGTATAGGCATGTATATTAGAATGTTGTAGGTATTGATACAACGATCATTTTGATGTATAGAAAAAGGTCATGGGTTCAAAGGTCAAGGTCACAGATGTGAAACAATACTGAAATGGTTAATTATCTCAAAAACTATAAACTTTTTGTATAGGCATGTATATTAGAATGTTGTAGATATTGATACAACGATCATTTTGATGTATAGAAAAAGGTCATGGGTTCAAAGGTCAAGGTCACAGATGCGAAACAATACCGAAATGGTTAATTATCTCGAAAACTATAAACATTTTGTATAGGCATGTATATTAGAATGTTGTAGGTATTGATACAACGATCATTTTGATGTATAGAAAAAGGTCATGGGTTCAAAGGTCAAGGTCACAGATGTGAAACAATACTGAAATGGTTAATTATCTCGAAAACTATAAACTTTTTGTATAGGCATGTATATTAGAATGTTGTAGATATTGATACAACGATCATTTTGATGTATAGAAAAAGGTCATGGGTTCAAAGGTCAAGGTCACAGATGCGAAACAATACCGAAATGGTTAATTATCTCGAAAACTATAAACTTTTTGTATAGGCATGTATATTAGAATGTTGTAGGTATTGATACAACAATCATTTTGATGTATAGAAAAAGGTCATGGGTTCAAAGGTCAAGGTCACAGATGTGAAACAATACCGAAATGGTTAATTATCTCGAAAACTATAAACTTTTTGTATAGGCATGTATATTAGAATGTTGTAGGTATCGATTCAATGATCATTTTGATGTATAGAAAAAGGTCATGGGTTCCAAGGTCAAGGTCACAGATGTAAACAATACTGAAATGGTTAATTACCTTGAAAACTATTAACTTTTTGTATAGGCATGTATACTAGAATGTTGTAGGTATTGGTATCAGCTAGCCATTAGTTATCAGGTGAGCGTATCAGGCCCATGGGCCTCTTGTTTTATTATTTAGAAATGTCAACTTAGTAGGGGTGTGCGGTATTACCGGTATATTGCGGTATGACAGGATTGATACAATAAATCGGTTTTAAATAGAAAAACTGATATACCGTGGGAATTCAAAATCAGTAGATTATGTTTAAAGACCATTATTTGGTTGTTAGAAACACTTAACAGGTTATAATATAATCTTTTATCTCGTGTTTGTCATCCGCATACATACATACATGCATATAAACTACTATAAATGGAAATGTAAGAATGTGCACTATGTAATGCATACATTAAACATACTCGCTGTCATCACCCAAAATTGTATGCCAGTTACATATATAAATAAGAAAAATACACAATTTTTAAGCATTGAGTAACTTGGCAATATATTGCAATACATATTGCAATATATCACAATATGTTTTTCTTCCCAATACCCACCCCTTCTACTTGAGTGTGTCAGAGCATTCAACTCGATCTTTTGAAGCTATGTTTCCTTTCCTGGTAGCCAAAATCGCCATTGGCTACTAATTTCTGAGGAATTCTTTCAAAAAGTAACCTATTTCAGCAAATTTGTGGAAAAATACTTTAAAAAGGACTATATTTTCACAAATTTTGAAAATTTGGCTACTAATTATTTTAAATTTATGGAAACCTAGTTGAAGTCTTGTGTATTCTGGTAGTGCACACCAGTGGTAATGTTGACAAAAGATTTGAAGACATACAGAGGATAAGTTTGAAAATAGAAGGAAATTCGCATCTGAAAAACATGCACTTTGCAACATCCAATTTAACCAAGAACACAACACAATGCAATCAAATGATAAAAACAGCCAAACAAGAACAGAAAAGACAAACAAATTGGAACCAATGCTAATAAAATCCATGACTTGGTACAGGCACTTGAATAACTGTCCAGTGATGTGGTTAGTTTGAAGTAAACTAGACAAAAGATGTCTGTGCTTTGCCTCCTGAGATTCTAAGGACAGAATCTTATATTTAGGTATACCAATATAGATAAATGTTAATTTTTTTTTTATTGACATTTTAGTGTTAAATGATATGATAGAAGATATGACAAGACAGCTAGAGAAGTATCATAATATAGAAGAAATCTCACACCTAGCTCTACCAATACAGGTAAATTTATAGTAATCTCATCTAGCTCTACCAATACAGGTAAATTTATAGAAATCCCACCTAGCTCTACTAATACAGGTAAATTTATAGAAATCTCCCACCTAGCTCTACTAATACAGGTAAATTTATAGAAATCTCCCACCTAGCTCTACTAATACAGGTAAATTTATAGTATTCTCCCACCTAGCACTACCAATACAGGTAAATTTATAGAAATCTCCCACCTAGCTCTACTAATACAGGTAAATTTATAGTAATCTCCCACCTAGCTCTACCAATACAGGTAAATTTATAGTAATCTCCCACCTAGCACTACCAACACAGGTAAATGTATAGAAATCTCACACCTAGCACTACCAATACAGGTAAATGTATAGAAATCTCACTCCTAGCACTACCAATACAGGTAAATGTATAGAAATCTCATATAGCTCTATCAATACAGGTAAATTTATAGTAATCTCACTCCTAGCACTACCAACACAGGTAAATGTATAGAAATCTCATCTAGCTCTATCAATACAGGTAAATTCAGATCTGTTTACTATTACGATTTTGGCGTAATTTCTACACTTTTCATGTCTAAAATACGCTATAATGCACGCCAGCACAATATTACACCCCTAAAAAAAATCTGGAAATTTTACCCATCTCGTTTCCAGTTGTCATACTAGACACTCCTCGAGTTACTGCTCTTGATCTTATACATGTACTATGTGTAAAAATGGTCAATTGCGACTAAATTTATGTTGATTAGTGTTTAACAATGGCTGAAAAACGTGCACATGAGGATGAACTTCATGTTGAAGAACAAGTTAATAAAAGACAATGTATCTATACAAAGCAACGGTACAAGACTGAATATAATGCGCTATGGCCATTTTTAGGACCATCTACAAAGGGCGAAAGTTATGTTCACTGTGCCATGTGTAATTCCAACTTTTCTTGCGCCCACTCAGGAAAGTATGACTAGAAATATTTTATCACTTCCAGACATTTAATGCATTACACTTTCAGCCCAAAAATTACACTTATTTTGGAGATTTTCCTATCCGATTACACTTCGTCAAAAAAAAAGGGTAAACAGGTCTGTAAATTTATAGTCATCTCCCACCTAGCTCTTCCAATACAGGTAAATTTATAGTAATTCTAACTGTTTTAGAGGGCCTTGGTTGCCAAGTGGTCTACAGCCCTGGCTTATTTATAGATCACAAGGCTTTTTCTCTATCTAGTTTCGAAAAACCATTTGGAAAAACCCTAGTAATTGCCAATCATTTTGCTTGTGGAAGGTCATTGGTTTTCTCAAGGCACTATGGTTTCCTCCATAATTTCAGAACTGACAGCCTTGATATAAGTCAAGAATCTTGACTGGGGCATAAATCACTAATACTCTATTCTGAACTTTAAGTTTCTCCAGTATAATGTGTTTCAAAGATCAAACTTTGGATTGCAAAGTTAGACAATGGGGTTCACTGCTGTATCACATGATACCCTCTGACATTTATGCGGAACTATCATTTCCAATGGATTTGAAATCGCTTAAGATTACATTTTCCTGTTAAAAGAAGGATATTCCCTGAATTTGATATCTTAACATTTTTTCCAAAACGTTAAGCACAAACGTTAAGGGGTATTAATCACGTAGTACAATGCTGAACCTCATTTTCATGAAAGAAGGTCATTGTGTTTTGTGTAATCCTTTATCTTACACATATGAAGGTAACAAAAATTTCTTATCAATGACTTTGCCAATTGTTTTAATTTTAGGAACCGATCACAGTGGTTGGACGTGTATGTTGTGACAGTGAGGGAAAATTAAATGCTAAATCTGTACTGTTAGAAGGATCTAGAGAAACTTCAGCAGGGAAATCGATACCATTAGATCTGTCTGAAGTTAAAGAATATTCACTATTTCCTGGACAGGTATGTGTGTATGAATGGCCACCAGAATTGTTTGTGGGTCTTTTGTGGCCAAAATAAATGGGTACTCTTGGTTTCCTCCACCATCTCAGAACTGAATGCCTCGATATAAGTAAAACAATCTTGACTGGGGTGTAAAACTCAATTACTCCTCTCCAATCTCTGAAAATGTATAAACATTATAATGGTTACAATTATGTTGTTTCATTTATGCAAAGGCTCAGTTTGTTGAAAGTTAAAATTTGAAATTCCTCAAAAACTAAGGTATACCCCCTCATGTAAAGTATTTCCTTAGCTAAATTTGGTAAAATATTTTTTTTTCCAAGCACTACTGATGAGGAATTGTATTCCGAAACGGCCATCTAGTGCTGTAAAATTAAAATTGGTATAATATGTAATTTACCCGGAAATTTGTAATATAGTAGTGAATGAAGATAACAAGATTTATCTGTACATATAAATTTTGTCTTTTTGTTTCAGATTATTGCAGTAGAGGGGCTAAATAATACTGGTAGAAAATTTGTTGCTAATAAGTTGTATGAAGTGAGTACATATACAGCTAAACCTGCTTTAGTAACCAACCTCCTCTGTATAAACAACTCGTGCCTATCAAGACCAGCGTTGTCTGTTTGTTTCAAATTCAAGCAAAAAGTATGTAAAGTTCATAGGTCTTAGTTCTTACAGATGATCTTTATATATACAGTTATAACTTTATATATATATTTATTTATAAGTTTTATGACAAAAAAATATCATTTGAGCAAATTTTATTCCTCATTTGAGCATTTCAATGACAATAGTCTTGATCACCAAATTATGAAATATAAAAATGAATTATTTCTTCAATAAAACCCCTATCATTAAAAATTATATCAATACAGAACAGCACACACATGTATCAAAACTCTTGATTTTAGCAATAAATCTACATGCAGGTGGGGAAAAAAGTGTGAAGCCTATATGGGACATGAGGCTATAGACAAGGATGTCTAGCAATGCTATTTCAATGGATTATCATAGATGCATCTCTTCTTCAGTAATACCTGTTTTAAATTTATATTTCATTATTATAGAGTGTACAGCTACCCTTACCTGAAGTATCTAAACTGAAACAGGTAAGTAAATACTTTGATCTTATTTTTTACTATTTCTAAACCAAAAACATGGCTTTAATACTATGATCTTTTTATAAGTATCTCTGTGTCACAAACATGACTTAGGCCAAACAAAAAGATGTGTACTTCAGGTTTCACTCTGATAAGAGTAGTGTTGGTAGATATCAGGGCTCAAATTAGATTTTGAAACAGGGAGAAGTGACTTCTCCCTCAGCCAAGATTAGGGAGAAGTTTTTCAAAACAGGGAGAAGTTTTTCCGCAGCGAGTGAAATTTACGTGGTGACGCATGTTCCCAATATGTTTGACTTTAAATGAGAGTATCCCTACAGAAAACTTAAATATTACATAAATTGTAATATTACTTATTGAATCCAAATAAATCATAATATAAATTTCTTCATAATTTTTTTTTTTTTTTTTGCTACGTGCAGAATTATTATATGTATAAGCTTGGTGTAGCAGTAATGAAAATAATTCTAAAAAATTATTTTACTTTTTTTTGTTTTTTTTGTTTTTAAAAGCTATTTAAATTATGCTCTTTTCATTGAAGCAAAATGCATTGATCATATCACATCACTAAATGCTAAATGTCTTGATTTCAATGTAAATGTGAAATACATGTATAATTTTCTTTAAAACATTATTTTTTAAAAATAATGTAAAGATTAACAACATATTAAGAAGTAAAACTGATAAATGAAAAAAAAATAAAATATATATATATAATATATATATGCACCATTATTTTTGAGTTATCCCCCTTGTCAAACATGTGTTGATGGCAACAAACATGGCTGCTGTGTCTGACTCCCAATTTCTAGAGATGATACTACTCATTTGCAATCATTCTATCAGAAAATGCTTTTATTTGTGGATTCCTTTGTGAAAAGGCAACATTCTGTGAGGGTCTGTTATTTTATTAAATTTTCATACAAAAAACGATCTACTATTTTGTTCAATACACACCCCCCCCCCCCCCCCCCCCCCCGGTTTATACGTTTTTTATGGCAAATATCCGAGGTTTTTCACCAAGATGGCTTTTAATTACATCAGTCAACAGGTTGATGAATCCATGACATGCATGGATGATCTCAGTTTAAGCTAATTATCGGATTAAAACACCTGGATATCGGGAGTTACCTGTGTTTACCGTTGAATGTGTGTAATACAGAAGAGGCGCCTTAGGGGTTAAATACACTTGTCAAAACTTAAGGCGACTAGAACTTCGCTTTTTGGACAGTTTAGGGCGAAGTTTTTGGAAACAGGGCGAAGATATCGCCCAACTTCGCCTTTATTTTGAGCCCTGAGATATTTAAAAATTTTATAGTTTGAAAATTTTTGACCATCCTCCATTGAATGGTCATTGTAAAAATACCCTTAAAGTGTACCTCTTATTCTGTTATACTGAATGAAAGTAACTCACAGTCTTCAAACGTTGAACAATGCTGGAACTCAATTCTTCATTAAAACTGGGTTGAAACCACCTAGACAAAAACATGTTGCACACAAAAACAGCAAAGGGCTTCAAGGACGCTTTCATAACCACTGCTACTAAAACAAGCAGCGTTCTCTTCCATTGATTATATATCCCAGAAGTGGATCCATCAAAATAACAATACTTGTACAGAAACAGATGGCAATTCCAATTCATTTAAAGATAACATATTTTTCTTTTCCACTTTTTAGAGTCAGGTCAGTTGAGTGTTTTTGTGGCTGCTGGACCATTTACTACATCAGATAATTTGTCCTATGAGCCACTGGTAGATTTAATGAAGTACCTTACAAGAGATAAACCTGATGTTTGTATACTGGTAAGTACATTGTATTCATTGATTTGGTTTGCCTTAAATTACTCCCAAATATAGGTACATGGAGTTTCTTTCAGAGAAAAAAAAAAGAAATTCCCAATTTGACTATTAAAATTCCTGAAACAATACTGATGCAAGAACAAAATTCCAATACTGTCCACAAGAGTATAAGATATTGTCATATTATAACATCTTTGCAATGATGATTTCAGCTATTGCAAGCATGCCATAAAATAGTTTGCTATTTATTGAAGAATTTTCAATTGGGTTTTTTTTTTAAAAAAAGAGCAAATTTTCACAAAGGTAGAAGATAGTAATTATAAAGAACAAGAGTTTCTGCTAACTTTACACACATACCTTTTCTAAAAGGCATCAAAATGGCAGCAAGATAATTAAATACCTGTATGTTAACTTTTGTTTCATCTTTGTATATTTCAGCTTGGTCCCTTTGTAGACGTGAAGAATGAAGAAATCGAGGTGATTATAATTCATATATATATATTGTAATTGATTAATGTGTACATTTAGAGGTTTATTAGATTCATTGTTTCACAGTCGTGAAATACGAACTGAATTTTAAGTATATAAGCATAATTGTTCTATAGCCCTCTGGATTTGCTCTATATTCCAAAATATTAGTTGTTTTTCAAACACTGCACATTTACTCTCCTTTATTTGTGCCTTGCGAATCATATGCAAATTCTGAGAATTACATGAAGGGTAATTATTATACATGAGTATGAGTAAAACCCGAACCGCACATCTGAAAGACAACCTTGTTTTACCTGTGTGATAATAATTAGTATACAGGTCAACCAGGTGTGATTTACACCTATCTGTGGTACATTTAGATATACAACACATTGATTTTTCACTGTATAAGGAAAAAGACCAAAGGTTTTAGTATATACCTGTTTTGCAATAAAATTTCAAGTCTGCAAACCTCATAGAATTGGTAGGCGATATTATTTTATTCATAGGAATATCAAAATACAAAATGTAAGTGCTAAAATTACAATAGTTTATTTTATATTTAAGATAAATAGACTATCTAAGTTCTCTGGAACAATAGTAATGGTTTTAAGATGGGTTTTAAAAGTGTACATTACAATGTATTTGTTATTTATGGAAACATTATTTTCAGAAAGGAAATTGTAAAGTTACCTATGAAGAAGTATTTATATCTAACCTGAAACATGTTGAAAATGTAACAAAAAGGTAAGATAATAGAATATCTAAGATGTTTGCTACTGTGTGGTATGGTGACCGAGTTATGTAATTTTGTCTCTGCGGTTGGGTTTTATAGGTGAAAATAGGGTTCGTATAGGCCTGGAAAAGTCCTTAAATTTTGAGGTTTGCCCTAAAAAGACCCTAAAAACAAGTCTGACCCTAAAAAGCCCTTGAATTTATCCTGAAGGCCCTAAAAGGCCCTTGAATTTGGTCAGTTTCGATATTTAGTGATTGCAAATAATAGACTGATACCAATAAACAAATAAATTAATAAGTTACGTTAAAATGGGCAATTTAAAGGTACCTTGCCCAACCAAATGCCCAACTTCAACCTCCACTTCAAGTTACTTTAGGACATTTAAGTAATTGTTTTATTGATTTAATTGCCTTTGCACCAATATTTTTTGCTAAAATTGTCCCTCTGATTAGGCCTTATATTTCCAAATAAGACCCTAAAAAGTCCTTAAATTTGGAGTCCAAATGTCTGTATGAACCCTGGAACAGGTAAAATGGCAAGGGCCAGTCACCATATGTTGTCTTGGGCAATAGATGTTGTTGACTTGCAGATATCTAGAATCTTAAATGTATAAGCAAATTTTGACATGTACAGACAAAACACAAAATTGAGAACATTAAAGCACTACATGTATAAAGAAAGATTTTAAAATGTTTTAATTTATTTAAACTCTTTTTTCAGTTTCGCATCATTGGGTTGACAAGCATACCATGTTATATCACATTATATATTTAGTACATTGTATTATAAGTCAGGAAATTTTGCAAGAAGTGACAGAGGTGATAATTCAAATTATGCAAGTAATTCCTATTTAATTAAAATGTTCTTGATAATGCTTGCAGCTTTAAAAGAGAATGAAATGAAAATTAAAATATTTAACCATGTTCACATATCAGTTTATGGACAAATTTCAGCGATGTGTGAAGACAAAACTTCACCTGTACATGTATATGTATTTATTCAATAACAAATTCGAATGTTGTAGTTGTGGTACTCGTGTGGTGGTTGTACCTTCATACAGAGACGTACATCATGATAATGTCTACCCACAGCCTCCATTCTTTGATGAGAAGACAAAGGGGACTCACAAAGTTGTAAGTATTTGTGTAACACGATAACTGTATAATGCTTTATTTTCCTGTGTCAAATTTTCACAGTTTGATTATACTAGATATATTCCCATTTTATTTTCAGTCAAGAATTTCAAACACTTTAACTGGCCTAAACTTGGTTTTGATTATACATGTATTTTCTATTTTGCCTAACATAAAATACTGAAAATAAACATGAACTTGGCAATGTCTGGTGCAACCAAACGGAAGGATCTATAAATTAACCAAAAAGACAAACAAAAATATATTATCATACATAGAAAATGTTAAGGTTGCAGTTAAAACCCGAAAGATTTATAATTACAGTTTCAAAGCAGTTATTATACCACTACAGTAGCATAATTGGTAGAGTGCTTGCTCTGTATGTGGGAAGTTGTGGGTTCTAACCTCTGCGGGGGTTTGACCAACACTTGGAAATAGACAGTGATGTTTCTTTTGCCAAGCACTTGACATTTAGAAATGAGTGATGGGGTCCTTCGGAACAGACCTTTAAAACCGATACCGATGCTATGGCAGCCCAGTGCTATACCTATAGCTGGTGATGTCTCGATATAAGAGAAATATTCTTGACTGGTCCATACCATAGTGACGTCGTCGTTTTGTGCGTATGGTCGAAATGTCTGATTTGAAGTCTTTTTTATCTATGACGTCACGAATACGTGGTCTTCGGCGCCTATAGAATTATGGCGGGAACGCTGTTATGCTATTATTCAGTAGAATAATTTTCTGCATTCACAAAAGATTAGAATTCACAATATCAATTCTGTGCTCTATTTTTAAGAAGAAAATGTATATTGTACATAACAGAAATTAGGTAGATCTACACTTTTGAGAGTACTATTCTAAAAAATTGAAAGATTTGAGTACATTGTTTAAATTTTGAAGACGGTATTTTAAATGCCAGTTTATGTTTTGTTTTGTTTTTTTTTTTTTTTTTTGGTGATTTTAAATACAAATAATAGAATACAAACTGACGATTCTTCAATAAACATACTGTATAATAATTGTTCTAGGTGTCAAATTTGACTATGCCTAGAATCAAGAACACTTCGTCAATGTATACGAATCCCCTGTCCACTTTAACTGAGCTGTGTTGGGTAATGGTTGCTATGGGTTTCTAAGGGTGACAGACCACATGATATTTTTTTTTTTTTTTTTTTTGCATAACCAAATAGCTCACAATCAGTGTTTTTGTTTATTTGTTAATACCAAACGAAAAACATTGAGTTCATAAAAGTATACTAGGACATTATTAGTAGCTTCTTAGGTAAGGAATGAGGCTTTTTTTTGTTGTTTCAGGATTTTGATGCAATTTTATTAAAAAAAAATAGCTTGACAGCCCCCTATTTTTGGTTTCCGAAAATCAAACTTATATATTCATGTGCAATATATGTGAAAATCAGGGGCAGTATTCGACTTAGTTTTTTAAAAAATCTACAAATTAACGAAAGGGTGTTACTTTTAGTTTTCCGGAAGTTTAATCAAATTAATGTTCTCTCTTGATAGGTGGCGCTGTAGAAAAATACCACGTGACCGGAAGTAAAATTCCATTGGTGCAAATAATCTCCATGACTA
The DNA here is from genome assembly GCA_021292105.1 of Anadara kagoshimensis. Classification (NCBI taxonomy): domain Eukaryota; kingdom Metazoa; phylum Mollusca; class Bivalvia; order Arcoida; family Arcidae; genus Anadara; species Anadara kagoshimensis. The sequence goes on along the minus strand of CM037858.1, from coordinate 21,528,475 downwards.
AATGGTTAATTTAAATGCAAGACACTTTTGGTTTCTAATCATGACAAAAAATATTAAAGCTTATTTGTTGATAACAGTAGTTAAAATTCGATCATTTATGTCGTGAAAATGGCCACCAGGTGGTGCTTCAGAACTTCTTAAGGAAGTCAAATACCTGCTTGAAATTTTGGCATGTTGAATGGTTTATGCCCATGTACAACATATCAAAATTTCAATATGTGTTTTCAGGCGATTTGTAAAGTATGAAACTACCTTAAACACCACTCATTCAATAAATCAGTCAATGCAATTATTTCCACTAGACTCCTTTTCTTTTTATTATACAGACTTTCTTCAAAATTAAATGGAATTAAAATATTGTTACAGTGTGTTTTGATACTGGTAATTTTCATAACTAATACTTTTACTGTTTTTTATTTAGTTTCAGAATTCCTCACATATGCAGTTTGTTTCTGATCCGTGTACCCTCACCATAAATAATGTTGTGTTTGGAATAACATCAGCAGACATCTTGTTTCACATTGGTGCCGAGGAAATTTCATTGTAAGATGTTTTATAACTTCATTTTGCATGAATCGTTCTAGCTTAAAAATTACTGTAACAATGTCTATAATGACCTTCCAAATGAAATAAAATAAGCAAGTTAAAAGATGACTTACAGTATAGGCAAACAACATTGACCTGTCTGTTTGACCTTTAATTTAAATATTTATTATTAACAGTATATTTATATATAAGGGAACACAAGTGTTTATTTTTCTACATAATTAGAAATGCTAAATAGGAACACTGTTCATGTATGAACTGTGAATCCTAATTCTGCCCATGTAATTAGTGGATTCTCCTTTATGAATACTCCTAATGAAAGGTCAAGTGGACAGGTCAGTGTTGTTTGCTTAAACCACATAAAGCCCCAACCTCAGGAGTATTTTAAAATTCCAAAGCCTTTTTAGCTCACCTGGCCAAAGGCCATGTGAGCTTATGGCATGGCGAGGCGTGCGTGTGTGCGTGCGTCCGTGCGTGCATCAGTAAACTTTAATCTTCTCCTCCGAAACTACTGGGCCAAATGAAACCAAATTTGCCATGGAAGGTCCTTGACAGAGTCTAACTATAGTTTGTTCAAATCATGACGATCCAATATCCAAGATGGCCGCTGTTACTAAAAATAGACAAAACCTAAAAAAATCTTCTTCTCTTGAACCACTCATTGGAGGCAAAAACTGATGTGATATTTTGATTCTACATAGTCTTAACCTTTAAGTTTGTTCATTTCATGAAATTTGGTTTAAAAATAGGTTACGCGTTTTTGCGTTTAAATTTGCAAAAATCGTAAAATATTTTTGAATTGTTATAACTTGACTATATGACCAGATAATGACATGGGGTTTTCAGTTTTGACATATTCTTGTAATTACCTTCAAAATGGTGTCAAGGTCAATTATGAAGGTCATGACCTAATTTTTTACTTTTCTAATATTATTTATTATCTCGAAAACTATAAACTTTTTATATAGGCATGTATATTAGAATGTTGTTGGTTTTGATGTAACGATCATTTTGATATATAGATTAAGGTCATTGGTTCAAAGGTCAAGGTCACAGATGCGTAAGAATACTGAAATGGTTCATTATCTTGTAAACTATGAACTTTTTGTATAAGCATGTATATTAGAATGTTGTAGATATTGATACAACGATCATTTTGATGTATAGAAAAAGGTCATGGGTCCAAAGGTCAAGGTCACAGTAGCAAAACAATACCAAAATGGTTAATTATCTTGAAAACTATAAACTTTTTGTATAGGCATGTATATTGGAATGTTCTTGGTTTTGATGTAACGATCATTTTGATATATAGATTTAGGTCATTGGTTTAAAGGTCAAGGTCACAGATGCGAAAGAATACTGAAATGGTTCATTATCTTGAAAACTATTAACTTTTTGTATAGGCATGTACGTATATTAGAATGTTGTAGGTATTTATACAAATATCATTTTGATGTATAGAAAAAGGTCATGGGTCCAAAGGTCAAGGTCACATTAGCAAAACAATACCAAAATCGTTAATTATCTCGAAAACTATAAACTTTTTATATAGACATTTATATTAGAATATTGTAGGTATTAATACAACGATCTTTTTGATGTATAGAAAAAGGTCATGGGTCCAAAGGTCAAGGTCACGGTTGCAAAACAATACCAAAAAGATTCATTATCTCGAAAACTATGAACTTTTTGTATAGGCATGTATATTAGAATATTGTTGGTATTGATGCAATCATCATTTTGATATATAGATTATGGTCATTGGTTCGAAGGCCAAGGTCACAGATGCGAGTAGCAAGTTTCATAAATATCTAAATATCCACATCAGAGTTATTGCTCCTTAAATGTAGTTTTTATTGTGTTTTTGTGCTGTTAACGGCCCAGGTGAGCGGTACAGGCCCTATTGGGCCTCTTGTTTTATGGTTTTCTTTAAGTCTCTCTCAATTTATAATAAATCTGTTTATAACACATAATCAAACTGAAAAAATGGTGGTGATAATTGAGGTTTTGACTTAAAAGAAAATTTTTAAAAATCATTTCCATGTTTTACGACAATATCAGTCTTTTGAAATACAATACTTTTTCTTTGTTATTAGTAAAGTGGATATGTGTTGAATCTTGGGGTGAAATAAAATTAACACATCTTGAAAACATATTGTTCTACTTAACATTTAAACTTCCTGTCTTTTAGTTTCAGAAAAAATATTATAGACTTCTGAAAAATTATGGCTTTGACTTATATGCTTGTATTTGTGAGTTTTACTAAGGACTGTTATATTTCTTATTTTACTTAGTGGCCAAGTGGTCTAAGGGATGCTCATGAATCACAGCACCTCCTAATCCTTAGGTTTGAATACCAATCTTGCTGATGATAATGTGAGAAAGTTTGTCAGTTAGCTTCTTACACCAACCCAAAACTGACCACTTTAATATAAGTAAAAGATTTTTTACTTGGGTGTTAAACAATATTGCTCTTTCTCCAAGGAAGATCTGTCCAATGTGATTAAAACGTAGACTGTATATCATTGCTTTATACCACTCAGCCACCAAGCCCCACAAATCTTTGGTTTGGGATTGTAGTGTAACAGGAAAGGGAAAAAACTGCAGTGGCCAAACCAGGACTTAACCTGGGACCTTCCCAGTACTAGTCGGTTGCTCTACCCACAGAGCCACCCGGTCATCTATTGATTTTGGATTGCCACATTCTTCCCTCCCTTTCGACCAACCTGTTGGTCGGCCACTTCCAAGGGTTGGACAAGCCCCCAAATGAAACAGGAAAGGGAAAAATGCAGCAGCCAAACTGAGACTTGAACCCAGGACCTTCCCAATACTAGAAGGACACACTACCCACTTAGCTACCTGGTCACCTATTGAGTCCGGCCTGCCACAGTATTTTCAATTTGTTAAAGTATGTTTTATGTATGTTATTCCTTATATTTAACAGCCCTCCAGGAAGTCCAGACAGACTTGGTAGACTGGTTCAACATCTCATATCACAACAGAGGTATGTTGTTCTAATTTCTAAGAATACATTGATGATGTTAAGCTCATCATTTCATGTTCATTCATGAGATTTATATTTGTGTGCATTTGGTTGAAAAGTGACACAAAAGCTTTTCACTGCTTCTTCGAAACTGAAAGACCAAAGTGTGTTCTGCTGCTAAAAATTTTTCTGAGATTCTTTAAAAAATCAATCTTTGCCTTGTCAAATGGATATAACAGTAAGCATATCAAGAGCTTTCAAGTAGAAATAAAGATTGACATTCTTTTGGAATGAAATTCATTTGTTGATCCAGTGTAACTTCAGTAACATGCGTTTTGGTAATGCTATTAGTATTCTCAAGTTTTAGAATTTGAAGGGTGTCGGATTCGATTGTTGATGTCATAGAATCTGAAGTATGAGAAAAAAAATCAACATACCATTCCATGTCTAATGCAAATAAAAATTTTGTACAAACGTAGGTGTATCACATGGTGCATTGGTGAACCCACTTATTCATAAGGTTTTAGGTTCAACTTGTTAATCTGTATTCATTTAAGGTAAAACTGTTGTTTTTATTTTTAGTTACTATCCACTTTACCCACCATCAGAGGAAGTAAATGTAGACTATGAAAGTTTTGAGAAGTATGGACGGATGCCAGTCACACCTCATGTTCTTGTAGTGCCATCAGACTTGAAGCATTTTATTAAGGTGAGTTATATAATCAGCATTGCTCATTATATACATAACCACTGCAGTAGCTCAGTTGGTAGAGTGCTTGCTGCATAAGTGGGAGGTCCAGGGTTCGAACCACGACTGAGTCTGACATAAGACTTTAAGAAAGTGGGTAGTGATTGTTCTTTTGTCAAGCACTTGGCATTACAAAATGAAAGTCGAGGTTCTTCTGAATGGGAACTGATAAACAAGGTCCCGTGTTACGGTAGGTGTAACACAATAAAGAACCTTGCTGTATAATGCTATCAGTGCAATGCACAGACAAAATTTCTGCACTTTCCATGTCTGTCTGTCTGTCAGTCCATGTGAAATGGTGTCTGGGCCATATCTCATAGCTGCTTTGGAAAACTGTACATGAACAATCTTCATGGTCCAAAGGTGTGTAATGACCTTGAACAAAGGTCATATCGGGTCAAAAAGGTCAAGGTCATGGGAAAACATTAAATGTTGGGGGCGGAGGGTAAATTTAAATACCAAGTGAATATTATTAACCATAGACTGAGATTATTCATACAGAAAATTGTTAACACTGGCCACTGCACCACAAACTTTTATACCTGTGAATAAGTTTCAGTGTCTGAAATACATTTGAATTTGTACTTGAGGTCAATTTTAAATGTTTGTCAGAATAATATCAACTGCATTTAGATATTTTTGATAAATTTCAGGTTATGAAGGGATGCTGTTGTGTGAATCCAGGACGTGTTGCTAAAGGTCATATTGGAGGAACATTTGCCAGACTGGTTGTTAATACCAAAAACATTTCTAGTAACACTTCACTGAGTGAGAACATTGCAGGACAAATCTTAAGAATTTAGTTTTATGTTTGATAACAAGTAATTATTACATAAAATCATTGAAACAATTGCTGTTGGTCATTCACAATCCAGCGCAAAGTATACAGCTAGTCTATTTTAATATTATGGAAGTTTCAATGAATAAAGCACGAGAAATTATGCATACCACAGGCACTTGGAATTTTCATCCCGCACCAAATTATGGTAAACATTCTGATTAGCTATAAGTGAAAATACTAAAATATAAGCCAATTAAAACATTTACTGTAAGTCGGTGCAGGATGAAAATTACAAGTTGATTGTGGCCATGTCAAAAAGTGCAAAGGCGTTATTTTTTTATATGTTAGAAACAAGTGCCTGTGATGCATACCTCACTTGCTCTTATTATCTAGTATTTTTATTCAATGGTTTTTATAAACCCTCTGTCATCAGATCATGAATGGCCTATAGATACAGGGTTAACATATGTCCAGTGTACATATGTTCATATTTACAAACTTTATCGGTGTGAATTTTTCAATTTGCCATGATAAAATTTACATGTAAAATGGACCTTGATATTTTTATTTGTAACTGAAGAGTTATACTCTTTATACTCTGCATGTTCTTCAATTGAGAAAATGGTTGATAACATTGAATATTAATATTTTGATTTTAAATCTATTGAACTAAAGTTCTGTACACATATTAAGAAGTACTGTAAACTTGTTCATAATGGTGTACTAATGTTAATTTATTTCCTGGTCAATTGTTTTGCACGCAAATTTATACTGAGCGAAAATATGCTTATTGTGTTTTATTATATAATCTACTCAATAATCCATGTAATACGGTCATACAATAAAAATCGTATTGAATGAGTGTGACGTCATAAAGCATAAAGTCACTTCAGAGTGACGTCACACAATTGACTTGATCCATAGTTTGTTTCATTTGACACTGTTTGTTGATTCTAATTTAAGCTGATACTTTTGTACTTTTCTTCTAAAAAGAAGATACATTGTACTTAAATTGAAAATGTTTGTTTTGTTTTTGTATCATGCGGACAGACTATTGTTTACTTTTAATATTTCAGCAGGATTAAATTTGGCGCATGTACACATTTACGTGAACTTGTTGTGTTTCGGTCAATCAGCTGTTTTCTTTATAATGAAAAGACAAGTTTTAAATCTACGAAAAAAACAGTTTTTATGGGATTATATAATAAATAGAATCTTGCATTTGTGTCTATGCAATATTGAATTTATTAAACTCGTTGAATAATGTTTTATGCAACTCGCCAAGGCTCGTTGCATAAAAAATTATTCAACTCGTTTAATAAATTCAATATTACATAAACACTCATGCAAGATCCTCTATATAGTGCATAACGTGAACATTTAACTACTCGGATATGTCTAAATTTCATATACTTCGAAAATTAATACACATGCAATTAAACATGTTACACTATCACAAGGTACCCTGATGAACTCAATATTGTCACCATGTGGCACACACAATGGCAATATGAATCCTGTACCAGATTCATACTTGTAGGGAAAACGTAATACTGGGAGCTGTTTGTTGGTTGTTTATGTATAACATATAAAAATGAAATATTGTGTATCTACTTATATGAAAAATTATTAAAAAGTAATTATTTTATAAGGCGTTTCTTGTTTTAATTTTAGAATGGTTTTATTTCATATTTAATATGATACTGAAAAACAAGATTTCTGTTGGATATGGAATCAGCAGTGTAATAATGTACAAAAAATTGTATTGCTATAAATGCAGAATTGCTAAACTGAGCTCAAACATCTTTATCAGAATCATGTTGAAAGAAAATTTTTTATCATAAATATTAATAGAATCTTTACTGGTACATCTTGATCAGAATCATGTTGAAAGAAAATTTTTTATCATAAATATTAATAGAATCTTTACTGGTACATCTTTATCAGAATCATGTTGAAAGAAAATTTTTTATCATAAATATTAATAGAATCTTTATAGCCCAAGAGCTAGTGGGGTTTGAAATATGTGTCAATGGCCAAAAGCTTTGAAGGTTGTTTCTGATAGAAAAATGTCTGTAGTTTTCGAATTTGGGCGTCTTGTGAATGAACTCGTTTCCGATTTTTTTTCAGACGCGAGTTTTTACACTAGAATCGCATTTTTCAGCCGGTTTTTCGGTAATTTGATAATTCTGCATTATGGACGCGATATGGCCTTAAAATGTCTTATTACTGATGCGGTTATCAAGAATTATGATCATTGTTGACATTTAAGTTAAAAACTTCTTGATACATTTCAGATTTTTTTTTAAAATAACTATTTTAGGAAAAAAATAGACCAAAAATTTTGCGTTTTTAATATTTTGCCCTCTTTTATGTCTTATAAAAAAATAATAAAAGCATTTAAGTGAAATGTTTTACCATATTGTCACAGCCTAATGTGTTTTGCATTCAATAAAAGTAGCTGCATATCATTTGGTAGGAAATTGCGGCACCCACAGTGGAAAAACTTTCCCCTACCCCAAAAATTGCAAATTTCTCAAAAATCGATCTTTACTACAAATTTTGCTATTAGTTGCCATACTGATTGTTATACCGTGTAAGCTTTAATACTTGGGTGACAACATTGAAGACCTCTAACTAAAAACTTCTTGTTAAGCATTCAATCTCAATTTTGTGGCCAATTTTAAACAACCGAGTTTTGCGTTTTTACTTAATCTTTATTCGTTAAAGTCTTGTAGCGCATTCAAAAAAAGCCTGATTATCAATATACTATTTTATTTAGAATCCCTGATGTTTGTGCTTTATTGTGCAAGTATAATGTATAACACAATCGTCACACAAACCCTTTCACCACAATTTATTCTTCCCCTACCCCATATGCAATAAATAAGCGAGTTCGCGAGATATTGATTTTACACTTGTGCGTTCTCAGGCAGTGAGATTTTAAACACGGTAGAGTGTTATAACGTAAATTTGTACTTGAAACATATAGTAAATTACGCTGTTAGCTTGTTTATTCAATGCTTTGATTTTTTGTATTATTAAGCAATGATAGTGCCACGCCCTTTTGTATGACTCGGCAGATGGCGCTGCGCAAAGCGTTTGTGTTACGTTTTCTGTCATTGCAAATCACACGTGGTTGCAATTATAGATACTTTCATATGGTTGTTGTTTATGATAAGTAAGAAAAAACTATTCACCCCTTTTTTCTATTGTTTTGTTACCGTTTATATTTCGTGTGAACAAGTTGATTTTATTTAATATTTGTTTTTAAAAAGAATCCGTGTTCACAATAGAATCAATGAAGTTTTGACGCAGATAAGTAATCTGTTTGTTAATTCTATTTGATTCCGTGACTGAATTAAAATCACTGTAAATAATATTTTGCGATTTGTTTGTGATAACTCATTGTCATTTCAATTAGAAGTGTTGCAAAATGGCCAGCACACGGCTGGATACATCTAAGGGGAAACAGATATTACAGGGCGATAGCACAGATGAAACAAATCTTGTTTGTTGCCTTCATGTCGATAAACGTTTCCAAGATATAGAAATTAAACCTTTTGATGAAACAACATGGAGTAAAGTGGCAAAAGTTGCTGAATATCGTCTTTCGAAAACAAAATCCCACAAATATAAACAAATTTGTCAAGATCTTCCTCAAAACTTTGATCCTAAAACCAATGGTTATCACAGAATGTGTTACAAGAACTTCACTGCTGTCTCAAAAAAAGAACTAGAGTCTTTTTCCACTGTAGAAGTAGAAGAAGTTTCTTACACTTTAAGATCCCACACTGAACATTTATCGGACGAAACTTCCTCCTCCGGTATTTTTCTTCCCGTATGTTTGTTTTGTGGCCTCCTGACGAAGGGTAAGAAAAGGGAACAGTTAGGCAATTGTGAAAGTTTGGAAGCGGAGAAAAAATAAAAATGCTGCAATGGTTCTGGGTGATACAGATATGATTGCCAGAGTTTGTGATATAGATTTTGTTGCTAAAGAGGTTAAATATCACCATAGCTGCCGAAAACATTACTTAAATCTTTCTGAGAGGTGTATACCCGGGTCTGCTAAGACAGAATATGGCAACATTAGGCTAGGACACGAAAAAGCATTTAAATGGTTGACCGAATACATAAATAAAAACGTTATAGCACAAGGTCAAGCTGTAACAATTGCCTCCTTGTATGAATATTACACTACAATGCTGATGGACATTGGTCTTGATTGCTCCTCATATACCATCCAGACTTTAGAAGTAAAACTTCTAAATCACTTCAAAGATGATATTTGCATGAGTAAAATAGGTAAACGACAAGGCAAAATATTATATCCAAGCTTTCTAGATACAGATCAGATTATAGGTTTCCATAATACGTTTTTATTAAATTCCAAAGTCACTGAAGCTGCATACCAGTTGCGAAATACAATATTAGAAATGTCAAAGACATGTCCCCAATTACAGAACCCATTGACTGTAAATGAAATACAGAAAGGCCAAGCTAACCCCCCAGACATACTTATGCAGTTTTTTAAAACTCTATATACAGGGTCTTCAACAAAAGAACCTTCTGAAAGAATGAATAGATGCATCAGTTCAGCAGCAGATGATGCTTTGTTTGCTGTAACCAATGGCGAAATAAAGCCATCAAAACATTTATGTCTTGGACTGGGTTTTAAAAGTATGACTGGTAGTAGGAAAATTATTGAAGTACTAAATCATTTAGGGCACTCAATAAGTTACCATGTTGCGGAGACACTTGAAACTGAACTTGCAATGACAATATCAGACAGGAATCAGCTAACTCCTGATGGATTACTGAAAATTCCAAACTTGTCAACCGAACGGCTTGGGATAATTATGATGAAAACACCGAGACTTTGTCTGGAAGCGGAACTTTGCACGACACAGTTGGAATATGTTACCAGAACACTCCCGACGAACAACATTCAATGGGGGACTCTCTAGGAATTCCACAAGTATCCACTACACAAACAAAGTCATTGAAACGTAAACGCTCTTTAGATATTGAGGACCCTATTTTAGAATCTTACAGAAAGCGTCCAAAAATAACAAAATTTCAATATCCCGTAAAAGCAATTTCGGACCCCTCTAATTTAAATGAGACCAGAAAAAGGGATTTAACATGGGTGATTTGTCACCATTTATTTTCTAATATACCCATGTGGTCAGGATGGAATTCTCTAATCACAGTAGATCATCTACCAGAGCAAGTGATAGGCTATATGGACAATATAAGTTTGCCACCGACCCGATTAGATGTGGTGTCGGAAACATTACGTCGATCGCAGATTGTGGCACGGGAATGTTCTGATAACACAGCAATTGTCCACTATGATCTTGCCATAGCTAAACCAGCGATGCAGATACAATCGGAAGAATCACCAAAGTACGACAATATTTCATATGTTTTGGTCCTTTCCATATAATGTTGGCATATTTTGGCGCTCTTGGTCACTTAATTGAGGGCTCTGGCGGACCATATGTGCTAACCGAGACCAAAGTTCTGGCAGAAGGGTCTCTAAATGGGTTCATAAAAGGGAAGCATTATAACAGATGTCAGAGAATGCATACTATATTATCTCTTTCTTTCCGTATTCTCCATTTTCGGTCTTTTCTGGAAGAGCATGGTCAGATATCTGAATCTTTATACGAGCAGTTAGAACAATTCATTACAAATACTTCTTCAGAAGAAATGCAAAACGTTCTAGAGCAAGAAAATTTAAAATCTATTTTTGATATGTATGAAGCCTTTTCCAATGACACAAGAACTGGAAACCATGGATCAACAGCACAGTATTGGTTTATGTATATTGAATTAGTTGAACTTCTGTTACTTTTCAGTAGATCTTGTCGAACTAACGATCTACCTTTATTTACTTACTGCTTAGGAAAAATGTGTCCAGTATTTTTTGCAGCTAATAGACCAAACTATGCAAGATGGATGACACGCTATCACTTAAATTTACTTAACATTGATATAAGTCATCCACAAGCAAGAGCAATGCTTGAGAATGGTGGTTTGTCTATAAGACGCTCGAATAAATCATTTTCCAGAATTCCAGTGGACATGACACTTGAGCAGACAATCAATGCTGATGCTGCATCTCGTCTAACTGGCATTTCTGCATTCAGCCAGTCATATACGGCCAGGCGAAGATGGATGATTACACGAAGTGTCCGCAGTGCTATCGTTGGTGCTCTTCTCTCAAAAACTGGAATCCGGAAAAAGGGGGATGTGAATCAAGAGCTCAAGCCGTCGCGAATTCAGAGAGATAATAAAGATGTAAGTAGTTTGATCGACTGTATTAAAGCAACTAAGAATCCGTTTGATACAGAGATAAGAAATGAGGATCTCCTGTGCATATCAACTGGTAACAGAGTCAAAGATGATGTGAAAAATGAGATACTTAGTTGTGTAAAATATGGCGAGCAATCTTTTCACGACTTTAGAAATGGCTGTTTTGCAGATCCCTCTAGATTTGAAAAACCTATTACAAGAAACAAATTGCGCACTTTTGCATCTTTGGCACTTAAGGTTCGGGTTGAGGTGAAAGCAAAGAAAATCATACAGCTACAGTGTTCACGTGATCTATTTGGTAGGCTTTTGTTTTTGGCAACGACAACAGATATAAACTTGCAGAAAGTTTTTTGAATATCCTCTCACTCCCGTGCCGCCAGCTCTTGCACAAATTGACGGGAATATGAATAAAACCGACAAATCAATACTTATGAAAATGTTAGAGAGCAAGGCTCATTCTGATCCTCCAGCTGCAAATCAAATTGATGCTTATGTCGTTGATGCCATGTTCCTTATACAGTTGCTGTCAAACCTACCAGATACTTTTGAAGGTGTAGCCAAAACCATTCTCAAGCTATTATGTAAACTGGCAAAAGAAATACACTTTGTTTGTGACACATATGTCCATCCATCCATCAAAGATATTGAAAGAGATATGCGAGGAGAGAGCAGTGGACCAGATATTGTAGTAATGGGCCCAAAACAAAAGCGACCTCATGATTTCCGTTCAGCTTTGAAATCTGCTAATTTCAAGAGGTCATTACTATCGTTTTTGCTACAAGAATGGAAGAATGATAACTATGCTGACATTCTTGCAGGCCATACATTATATTATGCAACAGAGGACCACTGCCATCAATTCTATTGCGAAATGATGCAACAGTAGTGTGCAGTGAAGTGTCCAATCTTGCCTGTACCCACGAGGAGGCAGATACCAGGATCACCTTACATGTGCAATACATTGCCTCAAGGTCCGATTCTCCTAACGTAGTGGTTAGAGCAAATGACACGGATGTAATGGTTATTTTATTGTATCATTGTCACCAAATACATGCAAACATATGGATGGATTCAGGCACTGACGGCACCAATACTAGGCGATTTATTGATCTAACAAACTGTCCAATGAAATTGGGATCGAAATGTGCCAAGTTCTTCCAGCTATCCATGCTTTCACTGGATGTGATTATACTGCAGCATTTCTTAGAAAAGGTAAAATTAGGCCTTATAATATCGTTGAAAAAGTGCAACTTTCAGAAGCGTTTTCTCAAATATTGGAACAAATCAAAGAGTTAATGAAAGAGATATGAAGGTAATGGAATCTTTTGTCTGTGAAATGTATGGCAAAAAAACATTAAAACAGTAAATGAGGCACGATTTGCCATTTTCAGAGAGAAATACGCTCCAACAAATCAAACTGACCCATTAGAAAAGCTCAAAGGCCGATCCGAGTTCACTACCTCCTTGTAAAAGTGTTCTTGTTCAGAAAATCCTCCGAACAGAATATGTTGCATATTTTTGGAAACATGCCAATTGCAGTTGTCCTACATTAAATACTCCACAAGAAAATGGATGGAAAAAAGAAAATAACAAGTATGCGATTCACTGGTTTGAAGGTGAACAGATTCCGAAAGATATAAGACTGAAGATGGACAGTACAACTTTTACAGAGGATGACATGGGAGAAGATGAGGATGTACGTGAATCCGACAGTAGTGATAGTGAAGACACTGATGATGAATGAAATTATAATTCTGAATGAATACGAGTTATTTTGAACCAGCCTGTCTAAGAGCACTAACACAGTATATCCCGTGAATTCGCATATCGTTAGCATATTGGGGTAGGGGAAGAATAAATCGTGGGTAATGGGTTAATGTGACGATTTTGTTACACATTATACTTGCACAATAAAGCACACACATCAGGGATTCTAAATAAAATAGTATATTGATAATCAGGCTTTTTTTGAATGCGCTACAAGACTTTAACGAATAAAGATTAAGTAAAAACGCAAAACTCGGTTGTTTAAATTGGCCACAAAATTGAGATTGAATGCTTAACAAGAAGTTTTTAGTTAGAGGTCTTCAATGTTGTCACCCAAGTATTAAAGCTTACACGGTATAACAATCAGTATGGCAACTAATAGCAAAATTTGTAGTAAAGATCGATTTTTTGAGAAATTTGCAATTTTTGGGGTAGGGAAAGTTTTTCCACTGTGGGTGCCGCAATTTCCTACCAAATGATATGCAGCTACTTTTATTGAATGCAAAACACATTAGGCTGTGACAATATGGTAAAACATTTCACTTAAATGCTTTTATTATTTTTTTATAAGACATAAAAGAGGGCAAAATATTAAAAACGCAAAATTTTTGGTCTATTTTTTTCCTAAAATAGTTATTTTAAAAAAAATCTGAAATGTATCAAGAAGTTTTTAACTTAAATGTCAACAATGATCATAATTCTTGATAACCGCATCAGTAATAAGACATTTTAAGGCCATATCGCGTCCATAATGCAGAATTATCAAATTACCGAAAAACCGGCTGAAAATGCGATTCTAGTGTAAAAACTCGCGTCTGAAAAAAAATCGGAAACGAGTTCATTCACAAGACGCCCAAATTCGAAAACTACAGACATTTTTCTATCAGAAACAACCTTCAAAGCTTTTGGCCATTGACACATATTTCAAACCCCACTAGCTCTTGGGCTATTACCGGTACATCTTTATCAGAATCATGTTGAAAGAAAAAATTTTATAATAAATATTAATAGAATCTTTACCGGTAAGAGCATAATACAGATATCTTAAACGAGATTGAATATTTTCCAGTCCAGAAAGTTCTTTAGCTTTAGATCAAAAGCCAATTGAATCAGTTTTACTGGTTTATCATTACATCTATATATGGTACATGTTAACCTTTTCCTGTCAAAATTGACACCATTAACGATGACTCAGACAGAATATTTTCTATTAAATAAATACAAGTTTGATCAAGACATAAGGGTAAATGTATCATAGTGACCTTGGTGGCTGAGTTGACTAAACACACACTTATAGATCAAAGTGCAGTCTAGGTTCAAATCCCAACCATGAATCTTGGTGTAAGGAAGTTTGAGGACCGCTTTATATAAGGGAAAAAAATCTGTACTAGGGCGTAAAACGCCATTAAAAGTAGGAATTGTCCCAGTAATGAAATATGCATGTCCTAGAATAAACTACTATAAACGTATTTATTTTCGCAAATTACTAATTTTCGCTTATTTCGCGGTTGTATATTTTGCGCCAAAATTAATACCAAGCGAAAATTATATATAATGCTTATTGTAGTATAATGCATACTTCGAAAACGCAAAAATTTAACTACGCGGATATGTCTAAAACTTCTATATCGCGAAAATAAATACACACGAAATTAAATACGTTTACAGTATTCTCATTGTTTAACACTATAAATATATGAATGCTGACAAAAACACTGGGTAATAACTTTGTGGTAGTGGGGTGTTCCATCCAAGGCATTTTTTCAACAGCAATTTGATTTCATATCCACTAGTACCATGTTGAAAATATGGATCACACACAAACACACCAGTCCATGTTTAAATCAACAGCTTAAAAGCAAAATAAAACGTGGACTTCCAGCAGGGAAGTGAGACTGGGTGCAATGATGAATCCAACATTAAAATAATGTAGGTCCGATACAGTGTAGAATGATTCTACTGTTCTATGTTTGTTTCATTGATTATCAAAAACGGATCTACAAATCCCATGTCCAAAACACAAAGCAAAGCGAAATATGGTAAAGTTAAACTACCACTAAGGAATGAAACCGGTGCTTCAGAAAGGGAAACGCATTCTGTTCAGCTAATTGCACCCCTGACCTGTGAAATGAAAAGAACTTGGAACTATGGGTATTGAGAGCGTTATATTACCATGGTAACATTAGGATGAAAATAACTGGGTGGTCAAAATGACACCCCTATGGTCATTCGAGTTTATTGCCGCTTTATTTTTTGGTTAGGCAAAGTAGTTTCATAAGCTTTCACACACTTTTACTCTTGTAAGCTCAAAGGATACGGTAATAGGCGTCAAGATTGTTCAGAACATTTTTATAATCAAAAATAAACATACTAATCCATGTCTGAATCACAACCCAGAAGCAAAGTAAAAACTTTGAAACTGACAAATTAAGTTAACAAACGTGAAATTCCACGAGGCCGGGTACTGCCGAAGGGTAAAAACATTTAGCTAGCTACATGTGGAATCAAAATCCGAGATTGACTACCGGACGTCAAATATTTAAGGTAATTTTGGATACAGAGACCCAATTTTTATCAACAATATTGTAATGGCGGCCATAAAACTGAGGGTCGGATACTAGGCTTGCAATATTTCTGACTCAACAATGCCCCCCCCCCATGCATACGCTATGGGAGAGCTTATTCCCACTACGGCGAATACACCATAAACAAGAGAACCTACATGCCTATAACCGGGTAAGCATCAAATTGAATAGCAATTGGAGACACGATTGTTGAGAACATTTTTCTTCAAAAACAACTATATTCTAAGTGAAAGAAATCGTATATATCTTTAATACATTTGGCACATGCATGAACAGAGTAAAGAGATTCAAAAGAAGTGTTATAAATAATGAATATGTACATATGACAATTGTTTATTTCTCACTAATAAAACTGATGATAGTTTCTTAAGTAGGCTACATGTACCTGGTGTAAAATGTCGTACCGTGACACATTGTTCCCGTTTTCAGAGATAACGTAGCCTTTGTCGAATATTAATGTGATATGAATGTAAAACTGAAATTAAACAAGTTTTCTATCCAAAAATGTAACAAATTCAAATCTGTGAGGCACTGAAAACTATAATATATGACCCGTGTTCCAAAACCACCATGTGCGCCAGAGTATACAATGTCTTATGTCTCAGCAGACGACATGCCTATAACTTGAGTCCTAGGATAACTATCATCAATGATCCAACAACCAATAACAAACTGACGATGTCTGAAAAAAAAGTGGGAAAATATTATTTGCCAAAGATAACCAGGGGACTATCATTTGGAATATAAGCAGGAACGCAAAGAATGAATCGGCAAATTGACCATATATGAGGAATAAATATATAATAAATATGCAGGTAAGTTTGTCAGTTTACGGAAGGTAGGTAATTTCCTCCGAATACTCCGGATTCCCCCATCACCACTAAACTGACTGCCTCGATATAAGTGAAAGAATAACTGACGTGGGGCCTAAAACTTCATTACTTCACTCTATTCAATTAGAAATACAAAAGGCAATTGTTATCAGATTTGATACTTACGTTTCCCAGCGCCGGAAGGTCTCTCTACATCCGGATTAACATATCCTGGATTCATCTGAACCTGTGCCGCAGTACATCCGTTTTCATCACTCCCGTCTGAGCAATCATTGTATCCATCACATCGAGTAGCGAAGGTACAGCTACCATCGTTACACAGGTATTCGTTTGTTCCACAGGCTGTAATACACAAATTTTCCTCAATAAAATTGAAAACGTCTATTACCCATGGGTATGAACCATAACACATGTATCAGAAACTTTATTTACAGATTTTTGTTATCTTCTGTAAACTTCAAAATCCATTACAATCGATCAATTTTAAATATTCTTTACAAAGCACCACTTTATTGTTGATCAAAAGTTATCAGTTTTGAGTGCACACGCGACAGGTGTAGCTAGCAAAACAGGAGGGGCTTATCCTTCCGGAGCACCCGGTCTCACTTCCCTGGAGGAAGCCCAAATGTGTTTTACAAGTTTTTACTTATACGGATATTGATTGGTGTGTTTGTTTTTGATCCATTTTTAAAAATAAAATACAAATTAAAAATGTTTGTTACACGAGCATTGCATCTGCAGCTAATAGCCTCCTTTAGTACAATGTTCCCAAGTCAATACATTATGCAAGTCATTAATTGTCTGTTATTGACAGCCCTTCTTTGTACTTACATGAGCATCCAAATGTGTTGCAAGCTTCTTGGGCACTTCCATCTCCCACACAGTCGTTACCGCCATAAGCCGCGGAGGGGTCAGTACATGTCCTTGTATGTAAACGAGTTCCAGAACCACAAGTCTTTGTACAATCAGTCCAAGAGCTCCATGTTGACCACTGGCCATCTGTGGAATATATGTTAGTATAGAGATATGGAGCTGAATAGTTATCTGAACACCCAGCCTCACTTCCCCGTTGGAAATTCATATGTTAAATTATTCTGTCGGTTTCAAAGTTTTACTTTGCTTTGCAATTGTGATTTGGACATGGATTGGAAAGTTTTTAATTTGGCCTTTCAAAATTAAGTTGCTTCTTTTCCAATAGAGACAAATATTGAACCAATTTACACTAGCCACAAGCCGAGATAGCCAAGTAAAGGCCACTGGTTGTTAATATACTGATCACAATAAAATTGCTATTGCACATGAATATTGCACATGAATGCAAAAAATCCAGAAATTTGAAGTAAGACAAAATCATTAAAATTTAAGTACTCTTCTTTTTATATTAGCCCAATGTTTATATTTAACTCTTCTAATACATCCGTAATTTGGGGCCAATGTTATCTGTTTTCGGAATAAACCGTCAACTGAAGGTGTGGGGTTATACTTGCACACCATACCAGCTTCAACCCCACAGCACCAGACGACCGTCTCGGGACACAACCCCCACCAGCAGCGACTGGAGGACAAAAACTGCAAAACCAAAATCTTCAAGATACTGTAAACGTATTTATTTTCGCGGTGTACCAATTTTCGCATATTTTGCGGTCGTTTGTTTTCGCGAAAATAAATACAACTCGAAACTTATATTATACTTATTGTTTTATAGAGCATATTTCAAAAACGCGAAAATTCAATTTCGCGGATATGTCTGAATATCCAATACCGCAAAAATAAATACACGCGAAATTAAATACATTTACAGTACCGAAAGGAACCCAAAGGACAAAAATATATTCCACCATTTAGCTAAGAAAACACCCTGCATGAGGATGTATAAGTAATAAATGCTTACCAATAGGACATGGCGTCAGGTTGTAGGCTTGAGAACTTGTGTTACTTCCTTGACAATCCAGACCTTTCCCAGATTGTGCAGGGTTATCGCATGTCCTTGTTCGCTCGACTGTTCCAGTACCACATGTGACTGGTACGGCTGCCCAGGCACCCCAGCTAGACCAACCACCGTCAATATCAGCTGTAAAATTAAATGTACATGATCAGCGTTGTTTGTGTGCGATTTTAGCAGACATTTTAGAAAGAAGGAAGAAAAATATCATTGCTTATTTTATAATGAACTGATATACTAGTATACCATTTTTTTAATGTATCGATTGGTATGACTTATGCATGATCATTGTTTATTGATGTTTCGAAGCAATTTCAGCCCCTAATATACGCTTTTAAAAGGCGCAATTCCTATCATACTTATCAATTTATGTAACTATCACTTTTTTAAACGATGTTCGTGTTTACTCTTTTACTTCTTTGTTCCAGAAAACATCTTGATTTAAAAATACTAAAAGATTAAGACCAGCTTGTATCATTATTGTCCATGGACTCTGGTATTCGGAAAATGAAATGAGCATATTGTAGTGTGGTATTTAAAAGTGTTTACCGGTATTATCATAATAATAATAATTATTATTATTATTATTATTATTTTGAATAAAAATACAGGATTACCAGAAAGGCTAGGATAAACATTTAATCGGTATTACTGTTGTCTTTGGCTGCTTTTGAATGTATTATTTTATTAAAAAATCAAAAATAGCACATGAAAATGTTAACTTACGTATGCAAGCTGGGACAGAACAAGCCTGCTGTTCAGATCCGCTACCAGAGCAAGTTGTCCCGGTTCCTTGTTGAGTTGGGTTATTACAGGACCGTGTACGAGTCTGGGTTCCATCTCCAGCCCATGTGCATGTTATAGAGCAAGAACCCCATGTACTCCAGCTTCCCCAGCCACCGTTAACTGTAAAAGTTAAACTCGTCACATTAATACACATTTATGCTCATATTGATTATTATCAGGGAAAACTGTAAAAATCGGAATCCTGTGGAAACGGTCCAGAATTTGACCGTCTATATTTAAAGTATCTTGGTCCTCCATAAACCGGAACTTGTCTACTCTGGAAACTGTTTCCAAAACTTGTACAATACAAAACGCCTGGCAACAGATTTTTAAACTAGAGTTTCATAGTAAAAATCGTCACCATAACTATGGTACTTTGATCTCATAATGATCAACTAAAACCGAAAATAAGCTTATTCTTCGAATAAAGAAATATCTGTACGGCGCGGGTCCATAATACACGGTTTAGCACTAATTTATCTTAAACTCGGATGAATATTATTAATGTCCAGAACTCGCTAAAGCTCGTTCAGGACAGAAAATTTTCATCCTCGTTTGAGATATCTCTGTCTTACCCTGTACCGGTGTAAGATTCTATTAATGTTTCAGCATTATTCATACGAGTCCGCCGATACAACCTTTTTCAGAACAGTTAATATTTAACTTAAACCGGTCAACAAACTTTTTTAATATTTAGACATTTTTCAGACCATTTAGTTGTCTATAAGATATATATACTTACTGTTCTGACATCTGTTACCGAAGTAGTTTCCAGCACAATAACATACAAATCCTGTAGATACGTCCTCGCAAGTACCACCGTTCAAACAAGGATTAGGTTTACAATTGTCCATAGCTTAAAATAACAAAAATCACACATTTTTCAAAATACAAATGTAACCAAAATAACTGATAATATAAATCATCTTGACGGTACCTACATAACAACACACCATAGAAACGGTTTCTACTTGTTAGTGATTTGTTTTATTTTCGACCACTGGAACAATTTTTCATTACTGTCAGGGGCGGATCCAGAGTCTTGGTGAAGGTGGGGGGCACAAGTACGCGCCAAAGGCGCGACCTTCTAGGGGGGTCTGGGGGCATGCTCCCCCATAAAAAATTCGCTTTTTACAGTACAAATGGTGCAATTTCCTGCATCTTGAACACTGTCGAGCGTCTTTTCACCTCGCATTCAAAGTAGATCTAAACCAGTCTAACTTTTTTCAAAAATTGTAATATTGACGCAGGTAGCTATATATGAGTGTCAGTGAGTTCATAATATCTTTATCGATATATGTCTATCAACTGTACTGTCGAAATTTGCCGACGTCGGTAACTTGTATTGTCGGTCTTTTAATCTGCCGAGGTGTAGTTGTGCACCGCAGATCCAGACCGACTCTTTTTGCGTTATATTAAAGGAGTTCGTTCGACCTTTGGAAGTTGTAGATCAATAGGTCGATCCATCGGAGGGATACCAGTGTTTTGATTTAATTTGGTCCGTGGTCTGGGTGATCCAGTTGAGTTGATAAATCAAGCTCATTAGAGGAAAGTTTTTCTGTTTGAATCCCGGTCCTAAGTTTGATTGGTCATTGATTAATGGGGTTTAACTTCTAAGTCAACAATATTTCACTTATATCGAGACATCACCAGCTATAGGTGTAGGTGCAGAAATATTTACCTGTGTTTTGCGGTGATGTCATTATTCTGTGAGGGTTCTTTATCGTACCACGCCTACCGTGACATTTAATGTTTGTCCGAAAGACCCGCATTCATTTCTTTAATGCCGAGCGAATTCTTGGGTCAGACCTGACCAGAGACCAAACCCTCGACCTCCTTGACTTACAGAACAAGCACTCTACCAACTGACCTGCCTGCTACATATACCGAAGTGGTAGGTCTCCTACTAACATAACCCCTTTTCCACACTTGTTTAAAATTAACTGTATGACATCCATCTGAACTTTCAAGTTAATTTTAATATATTACATTTTGTATTAGTTTTAAAATGACTAGTAAAGTCAGTTTCATCATTGTATAATGCGCATTAAAGGTGCAACACACAAGAATCTTGTCACTAGAAAAAAAAACAAAAAAAAACCAGATTATTTCAGACTGATTTGTTCCGTAAAGCCGATAATCGGATGAATAGAATAAAAAGTCAAATGAGACAGATTTTTTCCCCATTAAAACCAATTAAAAATGTACAAAAATTTGTACTTTTATATAGAAATAGAACATCGCGCTATAAAAATATACAAAAAATATAATCTTGTGTGCTAAAAATTAGTTCTCTCCCCCCCCCCTCTCTCTCTCTCTCTCTCTCTCTCTCGGCAATGTCCCTTGGTTTAAAAAGGTAAATTAGATGAATTCGCGTATGATTAATGGAATCACTCTTAATTAGTATTACTCATTAACGTTATCTACTTATAAATACTACCTGGTTTCTTTCACGCCTCAGCGATCAGGTAAATAACATTATCACCTAAGACTACCTGGATTCTTTCATGCTTCAGCGAACTGGTAAATTACATCATCACCTGATTGCAATTTCCTACCCGTGTACACGAATTAATTAATCAGTACCACTAATTAATGGTCATTACGCTGGTTGATTGACAATCAGCTGTGAGAGAGAGAGAGGGGAAAGTCGGGGCAACTGGGGGGGGGGGCACGGGCCCCCTGTGCCCCCCCCCCCCGGCTGGATCCGCCACTGACTGTAAACGTATTTATTTTCGCGGTATAGAAAATTAAGGCATATCCGCGTAGTTAAATTTTCGTTTTTTTAAATATGCACTATAAAACAATTAATATAATATAATTTTCGCTAGGTATTATTAATTTCGTGCAAAACAAATGGCCGCGAAAATTAGTACACCGCGAAAACAAATACGTTCACAGTATTCCAATTGCCGTAAAAATGTGAGTTTATGATAAGCGGTCTTTAAGTATTCAAGCAATGTTTCTTAAGTACATTAAGCGTCGTATATCTCTGAGGTGTATTCGCTTGCCGATGGTCAGTGGATTTCCCCGAAAACTCTGGTTCCCTACAACATCTCAGAACTGACCCGATATATTTAAGTGAAGAAATCTTGACTGGGGTATAAAACTGCATTACTAGACTCCAATTAACTCTGTGGTTTATTATCCAACTCATATTGTAATTATTGACTACTGATAAAATAAATGGAATGATGGGCCTTCCAACGTAACAATACTTAAACAATACCACAAAAATCAATTTATTCCATTGCCCGTCCAAAATAGGGAGTTTTAAAATAAAAATACTTTATTAGCATAAAGCAAATTACTAGCTTCAAAATAGCCTAACTATTTACAATAATGAATTCATGGCGGCAAAATACAACTAGAACTGTCTTTTGAGAGCCAAATACACCCGTCCCAAAACATCTACCGTTGAAGGATTTAATGTTTTCCTGCAACCTTGACCTTTCCAATATTACCTTGGTTCAAAACCATGACACACCTTTAGACCTTGGAGATTATTCATGTGAAGTTTTGACAGTCGCCGAAAGCAATTATGAGATATGGCCCAGACAGGATTCTACATGGACATACAGACGGACAGACAGACATGGTGATTCCTATATACCCCCGTCATACTAGTTTGCAGTTGGTATAAAAATGAAGGTGGGAGACTAAATACAAATTTGTTTAATAAATGACACAAAGCAGTTCCAATATGCGTTTGTCTTTTTCTGTTTTTGTTTGGCGGTTTATATAATTAATATATATTGTGTCGTGATATTGATTGTGCTTGCTGTTGCTAAGTTGAATTTTTTAAAAATTATTTCCTTCTATCTTTGTTTTTGTTCACAAATAAAGTTAATGTCCTTGACATCAAAATTCATGTCACTCTATAATTTAACCTGACATTGTAGCACAGTTTTTTTCAATGCGGAAAGGAGTGTAGCGTATTGAAAATGTGATGTCAGTCCTTGAAAAAAAGTTAAGCTGCCAAAGAGTGGGGGATTGAGCTAGATTTGAATATTTAAGAATCAAAAACAAACATACTAATCCATGTCCGAATCACAATCCAGAAGCAAAGTAAAAACGTTGGAACTGACACATTATGTTAAACACGTTAACTTTCACCAGGGAAGTGAGGCCAGGTGGTCCGGAAGAGTAAGCACCTCCTGTTTCGCTAGCTACATGCGTCACGTGTGTGAAAGGAACATGGAACTTTGGGACGTCAAATATATCCAGAGCAAAATTGGACACAGAGACATCAAACTTGTCAACAATACTGTGATGACGGTCACAAAATAATTTATAATTTAATAGCCTTATAATTATACTGACCAGCAGATACAACGAATGAGTCTGCAATTCCCATACCTAGAAAACAAAAAAAAATCTTGTTAATACAATATCGAGGAAAACAACACAAAACTGCGTAGTATACTGTATAATGCTTATATTTTACATGGTTTTATTTTCGCTTTATACGTATTCTCGTGATAGTACAACCACCGCCGCATTATCAGCCCATTAACCTTGCTAGACTCGTTTTCCTTTTATCCGATAAGACCGCGAAAATATGACAGCACGAACAAACTAGTCATCGCCAATCCGCGGAAATTGACACCGTGAAAATAAAGCAATATACAGTAATTTGTTATCTTACAAATTTAATACTTTGAACAGTGTCGAGATTATTATGATGCCAGATGTGTTGCTACTCTGACTGTGACTATGTCATCATTTTTGAGACAGTTTTCGAAAAAATTTAAATTTTAATTGGCCTTATTATGATCATTATTACTCAACATTTTGTCCGATTTAGCAAATGTTCTTATGTATACCAATACGTTTACAATGTATTTGGTTAGTAATGAAGAAGTTGAGTTGAGTAATAGTTTTTAACGTCCCAGTCAAGAATATTTCACTTACATCGAGATGTCGCCAGCTATAGGCGAAGGTGCAGAAATTTTGCCTGTGCGTTGCGCTGTTTCACTTGCATCGAAACGTCGCCTGCTATAGGCGAAGGTGCAGACATATGCATTATGCCTGTGCGTTGCGCTGATGGTATTATACAGCAGGGTTCTATAGCATGCCAAGCCCACTGTGACACGGGACCTCGTTTATTTTAAGTTCCCATCCGAAAGAACAGTGACTTTCGTAATGCCGAGTGCTTGGCGAAAGAACAGTGGCTACTCACTTTCAAGTCTTGGGTCCGACCCGGTCAAGGATCAAACCCTCGACATCCTTTTTACGTAGCGAGCACTCTGCCAAATGAGCTACCTCAGTGGTTAGTAATAGAGGACAGTTTTAAACACGAACTTACTGTTGCTGTTTTGGTACGTTGATTGAGTACTATATACAAAGTAAGGCCTAGATTCTCTAGTCTCCCACGAACACGCAGTTCCTTCAACTACGCAGATCCACCCATTATCACTTGGACAGCCCCCGTAGCTATGGTGTATGAAGAAACGCCGTGTAATACTGCTGTGGCTAAAACACAAAATAACAACTTCCAGTTACACACAAAATATAAAACTAATAATAATCATAAGATACATTTCGAACTAAAAAAATATTCGGAGGTCATGATAAGCCTAAGCGAAGGGTGAAAATAATTTTAGAAATAACTTTTAATTTGCCGTGGTTTTACGGGGTATAAACAAGATTTTGTAAATGGCAATAATCTCATACAATTGGAAATCATTCATTTCTGCTTAAAAAAAAAAATAAAAATAAAAAAAAAAATAATAATAATAATATTGGAAAACGCTGGATTTTTTTTTAAATTTCTCATCTATCGGTTTTGTCAGTGAATGGAACAGCGCTGTTGATCATTTGGACCGCGTTTATCCCTGTCTTTTTGACGTCATTTCATCCCGTCAACGCATTTAGCGCCGCCAAAACTCGGACTTGACGAGAGTTTGACAGGTCGTGCTGTAGATTACTGGAACTGTAAACATTATTGACAGGTCATGTTATAGTTTACTGAAATGTAACCTTTATTGACAAGTCATGTTATAGGAAATGTAGTAAACATTATTGACAGGTCATGTGATTGGACCGCATATTTTAATTGTTACAGACCCTTGTGCTAAAATAGAGTACAGTATTTGGAGTTGCGAAACAATTTGCATTAAAAAGCACGTTTTATAACAAAATTTAAAATTCAATGTTTCTTCTGATTAAATACAATATTTTTTTCACAAATTATATACTATTTTGTAACAAATGACCTATAATAAAATTGCTTGACATATCTTCGGAAAAAAAGTGTAATTTTCAATCAGTTTCTAAGAAAAAAAATAATTTTCATTTATTTCTATTTAAAACAATTTGCTTATTTGATGGAATTATTTAAGTCGTTTTTTCTACACTTTTAATTGGACGAAGGTGATTTTCCGGATATTTGACTTTTCATTCATCTTAAAAAAAAATAATTATAATCTCTCTTGAGAGGCAAATACCCCGCCCACAGCACTTTATGTTTTCCTATTACCTTGACCTTTCCAATATGACAATGGTTCAAGGTCAAAATACACCTTTGGACCATGAAGATTATTCATGTCAAGTTTTATGAAAGTCGTCTAAAAGGAATTCTGAGATATGACCCGGACACGATTTTACACGGACAGACAGACATGACCCCCTTAAACTATTTTGTGGTGGTAGGGGAGGGGGTATAAGAATTACTTACCCTTCTATGCTGAAGAAGTTGGAAGTTGATGGCGGCATATCACTATAGGATGCATATACAAGTCTAGATGCTGTAAACCAGTTGTTCTTATCAGAACCATGGGCATCAAACACAAAGAATGCAACTTCTTCTCCCGACTTAAACATGGATACTCTTATCTAATAAAACACAGACATTTTGTAACAAAACAAACTTGACGGAACAGATAAATCCAAAAAAATGTATGAAACAACTGAGCTTCTCGTTATTGCTATCAAGTCAAAGTCCAAGTTGAAGATATAAAACGAGCATTAGACAAATCAACTACAAACATAATTACAAACAAAGCAAAATGATAAAATGTAAAGATTAAAACACATAGATGATTAGCTTTTATATTACTAGTTTTGAAGAAATTGAAATTTATGGGCGGAGATGGTCGAGTGGTACTGTCAGACTTTTAAACTAAAGGGTCGTGGGATGATCCTCACTTGGGACTTGGAAATTTTCTGAGATGATTTTCGCCCCCTGCCCATACTAGAGCTGTAAAAAGCTCGTTACTCAGTAATCTTTAGGATGAGACGCAAAATCGAGGTCCCGTGTCTCAGTGCTCACTAGAACACCTCTGCACATGTATAGAGTTCGAAAGAGTAGGCTACATGTGGTAGCTACAAAGGACGCTTATAGAAAGAAGCGATCAAAACAGACTGAGCAACACATTAACATAAACGGTAAAATCTTAAAGAAAACTGACGAGTCTTGCTAACCATCACCCCATAAATTTCAAGTATGGGCTATGGCGCTGATAGTATAAACAAAAACCCTATAAAATTTAAACGCCCCATCAGCAGCCAGGCGGCAAACCTCTTGTAAAATGCTTCTGACACCGCAGGCTTTTAGAAAAAAAAACCCAGCTCGTGGCCTATGACGTTACTATTGCAGGTTTTTGTTGCCGTCAAAAGAATTTGCCCAGTAAAACTTTAAGGTTTTGAAGCAAATACCTCCAATGCAAAGTAATTTCGCTTACCGCGCTGATGTAATGTGAACTCCATTGATCAACAACACTTGATTTTAAGGATTTAGAACCAGCAGCAAAGCTGTAAGCATTAGTATCATCTTCATTTAAAGTGTAAGTACCAGTCCAAAGATCATACACGCTACTTGCTGGTGACACTGATTGGGCTTTGGCTACTTTCAAAATAGGTCTCCATCCTGTAAAAGACAAAATATGACATGAAAATATTGTAATGACGAATGCAAAAAAGAAGACTCCAGTATCTTGGACATTATATGGATTCAACAAGGAATAATGTTCGAGTGTAACCTTGTCATCCGCCCGACTGGACAATCTGGAGCGTCTACCATGGCACTTTGAAGAAAATTACATTTAACAAAATACTCTGTATTGTCATGTGCTGTTTTTGAATTTCTATTAAAATAATGCATTCAAAAACAGCACATGGCATTATTTTAATAGAAATTAAAAAACAGCACATGACAGTATTAACTGTCCACGCGATACGGCACTAGCGGCAAAGACACAGCGTCTCAGAATGGTCACTTATATATAAATCAAAGTCAAGAAACATTTTTATTGTTATTTATCCCTAGCTTTTCAAAGAAAGGGGGTATGAAATACTAAGTTAACCCTCCTTACGTCCGTCCGCTGGTCCATCCGTCTCACTTTTTATCCAGAAAAATAAAACAATAAATCACACCTCTACGGAACTTGGTGCTAAGAAGCAACAGTGATTGAAGATAAGCATATTATTAACCACAGTTCGTTTCATAAGCTCCTTTGGTCCCTTTTAGTTTCAGTGAGAACCTCTTGTCCGGAGTAAATCTCCAAAAGATGGATGATGGTATAAAAAGTGATACGAGATGCGCATATTAATATTTTTAACCCGATTGCTAGTTGGGTTGTTATTGTGTTTGTTTAAACTTTCTTTGGAAATTCGTGTCCAGAGTAATTCTTCAAGTCTGTTTAACAGTGGTATAGAACACAATTGCATATTACGAAAGAAAAATATTGGCGACCGATGCTAATTCACTGAATTTGTGTTTTCTCTTATTATTTAGTTAATAAAATTGGAAAATAAGCCCAAACAAAATGGCCATTTAAACAATATTTTTTCTCGACAATTAATTCCATTTACTGATGACTCAATGCGTATAAAGCTTCTTCCCAATAACCTGGAATGAATTAACACAACATCTAACGAATTCACGACAAAAACAAGGTCCGTATTTTATTTTTACCAACATTACCTACCTTGAATAAATATACCCAAAACCTCTGCTGTTGGAAAATTAGCGCTGTTCCAAGCATTATCTGGAAAATACACAATGACAAAAATGTTAAAGAAATGAGAGCTCTTTAAAAAAAAAAAAAAAAAAAAAAAAAACAAAAACGTCTGTGTATAGATGTTATTTAAGAAGCAATGGTTGTTTTTTTAATAACGGCCTCAATTCTATTTCATTTTTTATTCCACTTGTTTCTCCTCGTTTTGATTACTTTTGTTATTGCCTGAAAGTAATGTGAATCTCCAGATACATAAAACATGTTTACATTATACCAAGACAAAATCGGAACCACTGCGCTAGCTCAGCTGGTAGAGTTCTCGCTCCTTAAGTGAGAGGTTGTGGGTTCGATCCCCGGCAGAGTCTGACCCAAGACCTGAAAGTGGGTAGTGACTGTTCTTTCGCCAAGCACTCGGCACTACAAAATGAAAGTGGGGAGGGGGGTCCTTCGAAAGATATCTTAAAAACTGATACTCGGATGGGAACTTAAAATAAACGATGCTTGTGTCACGGTGGGCTTGGTACGCTAAAGAACCCTTCTGTATAATGCCATCAGCGCAATGACAGGCAAAATGTCTGCACCTTCGTCTATAGCTGGCGACGTTTCGATATAAGTGAAATATTTTTGACTTGGATGTTAAACACCATTACTCAACTCAACTCAAGACAACATCGGCTTTTAACGAGGCAGTGGAAAGGTTAACACTCGTACAAATAATGGCTGATCTCAAGTCTTGCCTATTGTTATATTGGATTAGTTTAGATTGCTTGTAGATTATCATGCAGTTATTGTTGGCAACATTTCTGAGTTATCTCCCTTTTTAAACGCTCTTGAAAAGAACGAGGTTTAATTATCGATAATCTCCAGTAGAAAAAAAACGCTTTTAAAACGGCAAAGATTGCATGACATAATTATAACAGGATCTGTTTCATATCTGCTTTGTTTTAAACCATAGAAAACACTAATAGCGCATTGGTAAATATTCAAGGCACTCTGTTCAAACGTCAAACCGGACTGCTAAAATAAGCACTTACTCATTTTTGACATGCATATACACTTACTTTCTTCACAGCTAGCCGCAGTGTTTTGGTTACTGTATAAGAAATAAGGTCTAGTGGCGACATTCTGGTCCCAGGAGCATGGTGCGTTGGCTTCATCCCCTTTGTCTATTATCTCCATCCAAGCACGATCATTGGGACAACCACCAAATTCTTTATGTAAAGTAAATCGACGATTGTTGTCTCTATAAATAAAAGGCGCCGATATTCAAATTAAGAAAAAATATTGAAAACTAATTTTTACCAATCAAATGTTCAAATCGATAGAATTGCAACTTAGTACTTGGAACGCTATTTCAATTTCAAAAGAGGTAATTTAGATATGTATTCTTTATAAGCAGAAACAAATGTCAATATCATGTTGGGTGCCAAATGTATTTCTAATTTGGTCATAAGACAAAGACAAAAATATGTTTGTAAGTAATCATGTCATATTAAGAGATCAAAGACTAATTACGACTAGAGTCGAAATATACCTTCTAATGTTTTAGTGTTTTATAAAACGTTTTCAAAGTCACAGGCTCATGAGATGGTTAGGTGGTGTCACTATTAGAGTAAATTGTTGAAGTCAGAAGGCGTAGGACAAAATTACTCTTTACTAACAAGAATTTCGATATCCTTGGACCCAGAGACTAAATTTTCTAAAGAGAGAATTAAAATATTTGAATGAAGTTCCTTTAGATACCTTTTCTTCTCAGTAATTTATAACGCATAGTTTGGATAATCCTGTGCGTCATACTTATGCGTTTTCCGAATATAGTCGATGTTTGCCGAAATTTTACTTATTAATAGAACTTTACATACCCATCTATGCCAACGTTGGCTTTAGAACTGGAGACTATATCTGTATATTTTGTTGAGTATTTGATTTTATTGTCAGCAAGCCAAGCGTTTTTGTCAGATCCACGTCCATCAAACACACAGTAACCCACTTCATTTCCAGATGTAAACATAGAATATTTTACCTATAATTACAAACATTCAGTATTTTTGAAATAGAACGAATGATAAATATAAAACAACCAAGCATTTTTTTTATTCAAATATGATTGAGAAAAAAAATAGATGCAGCCCTCCAAACAAGTTATATATTTTGAGTTTTTCGTTTACTTTGGCTTGTTTTCTTATTGCAAGTGTTTTATGTGACAGGACTTTGTTTCTCTTAGCTGCCGTATGTTCCCTACAAACTATACTTGTATAGATATATGAACTCAAAAGATATTTATTTTTAAATTTAAGACTACAAAATTGATCTGGTGTTTGTCGTCTTCAATATATAAAATATATCATGATTAATATCCTATCAACAAATTTTGGTTTCACTACTTTTGTCGAAGCACTACTGATGAGGAATTGTTTTCCGAAACGACCGTCTAGTGCTGTAAAATTAAAACTGGTATAATATGTTATAGGAAATACAATTCAAATACAAAACGACAATAACTGCAGCAAAAACCGTTACTTATTGTCACATTTGTTCAATCACATTTTTTAAATTTTATAAACGTTTTTACAATAATTGGGGGGCATATAGAGAAAAATCGTAAACTTTTTAGACTTCAAAATATAATATTGCATTGATAAATGAGATTGCAAAGTTATCGAGGGACATTATGCGAGGAGTCAATGTTTGTTGTGACTTAAAGGAGACGCCTACAAGGAGCGGACCAATAAACTTAAAATCATAGACGAATAAATAGATATGAGCATAAAGATTTGGACACGAAATGAAAAAAATCAAAGATTTATTATTACTTTTATCATTTTATATACACACGTGCATTAATTATATATGTATGATCTATTTTAACAGGTATAAATGTATATTGTTGATTCCGTTCATGTATTTATACTTGATTTAAGTAAAAATCAAACATACTAATCCATGTCCGAATCACAATCCAGAAGCAAAATAAAAACGTGGAAACTGGTAAGTTTGGTTAAAACACGAGGACTTTCACCAGTGAAGTGAGGCCAGATGCTCCAGAAAGGTAAGCACCTCCTGTTTAACTATATACACTCGTCACGTGTGTTATAAAAACTGAATGAAAGAAACATGGATCATGGGACGTCAAATATATCACGAGCAATCCTGGACATAAGAGATATCAAACTTGTCAACAATACTGTAATGACGGCCATAAAACTTTTTGAAGGCCCTGATAAATTACTCGTCTATTTTTAAAACGTTTCCGTCTATATCTCCATTTTTTCTTTGCTTCTTGTTGTTGGGTTCCAATGACTGTTGACAAGTATGCATTTTCAGCGCATAATTTATATATTTAATATTTCACATTAATCAGGGGAATATGTGATGTTTTTGATATAACAACCTACATTTTCGATAAAATGAGTTGACCAGTTTTCCACAATATTTGATTTATATACGGTTGATGGTGTGGTTGTAGTAGTCTTAGCGGACAAGGTGCTAGCAGCGGCTGTATCACTGGACTTCCATAGCAGTCGAACACCAGTTTGGGATGTCGCCACACCTGCTATAGCTTTGAAAACCATGTCCCATGCTAGAAAAATATAAAAGTGTAAACTTATTGCTATGATCATCATCACTATCATAAAGCTTTTTGAAAAATTAGTAAAATGGTTTGTAGCTAAAGTTGATATGATCTAAGTTAATTATAATTTTAATGAAGTTGGGCCTGAGATGGTCCTTAGTTTTCAGGTTTTACTGTGTTTTCATGCATTAACAGTGTAGTTAATAAATGTTCATCAAAAACGTATTTACAAAAATGTGTTATAAAATGTATACATTAACAAAAACCTTGAACATAAGATTATCAACTTTTATTATTCTATACCTTAGGTGCCTGTATATGTTGGTACATTTGGGTGTGGGACTGGCGCAATTTGTTTGAATTCTAAATTCTTGAAAAATAATTTTATTGGTGTATTTCTCTTTTCTCATCAATTAATTCAACACAATATGTACATATATGTTTATTGCAAATGTATGCGTTGAGTGTCTTACCTTGCACAGAGACAACTAGAGCATCGGCTGTAGCAGTACTTCCTGAAATGTATTGAGGTATATTATCTGTTTAATAATTTAATAGAGATAAAAACAAACATATTGCTAAGAAAATAGAAGTAAATAAACTGAATGTGAATTCACAGAAAGATTATTTGCTAAATATTTCTACCGCGAATAAATATACGCCATTTGCAAATTATACGAAAAAGAAATATTCAAACAAACATTACTTATTCCAGACGTGTAATCATGCTAACATAGTATGTAAAGCAAAATGTAGAACAACATTATTCTCCTACCGCCAATCTATAAACTAAAACAACAAACATATCCATTTACAAATCACAATCCAAAAGCAAATTAATTTTTTTGAACTGGCATACTTAGTTAAACACGTGAACTTCCACCAGGCAAGTGAGACCGACTGCAACTCCTGTTTAGCTAGCTACACTCGCAACATGTGAAATCGAAATTCACAATGAAAGAAACACGGACTATAAACGTACCAGAATACCAGTTTGTTTTGGTAGAGGCTGTAGAATATATAAAGTAAGGTGTGGCTGTTCCTATTTTCACGTCCCACTCAGTACACCCAGCTAAATAGTTATTGTCTTTCATTACCATCCATCCTAAGGTATTAGTACAACCATTGTCAGCATTATTGACGAAGAATTTTCTCTTTTCATTCCCAGTACTCGCACTGAAGTAAAAAAGGAGAATATGATTAAAAAAAAAATTAATATCTAAAATCGCTAAACAAAAATCATCATCATCATTTTTATCCCTTTTGTAAATATAACCTGTCCAATAATAAGTGTGGTGATGTCTTCTCTCTAGATTTCAGAAGGTTATGCATACATTCGGCTTCAAACGAATAAAGAAACAAATCAATAAGCAGAGGCTAGTATGGCGAGTATATAATAGAATGGAGAATGTTATAAAAAATATAAAAAAACTAACTCCGGCACAGTGGTTGAAATGTAAGAAGTGGAAGTACAGGTTAGGCATGCTGTGTATGGATGAAGGTGCAATGTTATGTTAGACTTACTCTATGTCACAGTAAAATATAATTTAAGCTGGTTATAGAAGGAGTAAATCAGATTACCACAATGCACCAGATAAACATTTGTTCATACAATTATCTGCCGCTTAAATTTATAATTTTCTGGAAAGAATGCCTAATCATTCAAGGAATTGCTATAGGTAGATTGGGTAAATGCATTTTGGCCCTACTGTTTTTCTCATTTCAGCATCTTAAAAACATTTTGATTGCAATAAAAAACAAACATACTGATCCATGTCCGAATCACAATCCAGAAGCCAAGTAAAAACATTGGAACCGACAAGTTAGGTTAGACACGTGAACTTCCACCAGGGAAGTTAGGTCGGGTGCTCCGGAAGGGTAAGCACCTCCTGTTTAGCTAGCTACACCCGCCACGTGTGTAATCAAAATTGTGTGAAAGGAACATGGAACTATGAGACGTCAAATATATCCAGGGCAATCCCGGACACAGAGACATCAAACTTATCAACAATACTCTGATGACGGCCATAAAAGTTTTTGAGGGCCTTGATAAGCCTAGGCTTGCAATATCCCTGGGTCAACAATTTATTTGCAAGGATTTTGTTCCAATCACTACCGATGAGTACTTTTAGTCCGAGACAGATGTCTAGTGTTGAAAAACTAAAACAGGTTTAGTAATGATCAACTACAGTCATTGAAGCTCGCTATAATACAGCGTTATTGGAGGAATACAGAAAGGTATTAGAATCCATCCAGCTAAACTAAATCATTGTAACAATAATTTTAATATCAAAATTTTTTGGATATTGGACTGTGTATTATGTTTGTGTTTGTAAATTATACTTACTCAATGTCACAGAAATTAAAAGTGGCTGAAGTTATATCAGTGTAAGAGGAGTACAAGATATTATTACAATCCATCCAGTTATTTTTGGTTTTACCAGTAGCATCAAACACGATATACTTCTGTTCGACTCCATTTTTGTACATAGACAACCTCACCTAGTAACATGAAAATTCCGATTTATATATTGCATCTCTGTTAAACATTCTAAAATAATCTGGTTAAACGCATACAACATTTCCCCACACTTATTATTACTTATTATTTTTCTTTCACTTACTATTTTAAACAAATATGTTACACCCAAGCGTATGTTAGTATGGAAGTTTTGGTTAAGAATCTTTGATAGTCAAGATATGTTAAACAACTACGTGTGTCTTTTTTTTAACACGATTGAATTATAAATAATTTTGTTATAATCAGAAAAATGATGAAGAAGCACCTTGCGTCTTTTAGAAATAACAACTTAAAACAATTATGTTTGGAGGGTGATTCATTTGTTAAAATAAGGCTTAATTTTTTCAAATGTACTTATATAAGGACTAATAGTTGTAAAGTGAGCGAGATGCCTGTATTGAGCCTATTACAGTATTTTCAGGAATAATAATACTATAAAGTTAAATTATTCGACGTTACGCATAGTAGTTAAACCAAAATTTGTGCTACTTACAGCTGATATAGCGTGGTTTGACCAGTTGTCCAGAATCTCCGATTTATAACTTGTACCACTTGACGTCAGTGTTTTTCTTTGAGTGGCGTCATTATCATTCAGTGATCCAGATGCCTGGTAGAATGATATGATGTCATTGTAGCCTGAAGGGATAACTCCAGCAGTTGCTTTGAAAACAATCTTCCACGCTGTAAGAAGAGTGTAATATTATTATAACCACACACACAAACACACGCACGCACGAACGAACGCACGCACTCACACACGCACACGGTATATAAACAATCCTAGAATTGTCGTATCTCGTATATTAAAAAAATCTAGATTTTGATTGGGCGTTAACAAAAAAGTTTGTAATACCAGTATTAGTTACTATTCTTAATGTATTAAATTTTTTAAGAAATTTGAAATAAGAATTGTTGATACTGTTATATAAACGAATTAAGTTCTCTTCCATACCTTATTGAAACATTTCGATACCGTTGTATAATCATGCAACATGTTATTTACAACAAAGTCAAAATAATTTATAGATATGTTTCAGTAACAAATACTTACGTCCCAATGGTTTATCAAGCTGCTGACACGTGACTATACACCATAACGCAGATCCAATCAAAACAGAGGAAAGCAATTGAACAGCCTGTAAATATATATAAACCTCACTATCGTCTGATGGTTGTAGATTATTTGGCTGGCGGGGTTTCATTATCCTTTGCCTTAGATTGTTAACTATTACAAAATATTTAATTTCAAAAATCTATATTCTAAAAAATACACACAAAGCATATTGAATTATTTAAACCAGTAGTGTACGAATGTTTTACTAATTTTCTGCCCTTTCAAAGATGAAAAGGAGAACAAGTGCGTACGATAAGTAAAGTTTGCGATAAAAGACTAATCATTTTTTCCCCTTATGAAGCTTAAATCTATGCTTGATCGAATTGAATGGGATTCGATCGTCGACCAAGTCTCAGATAGTCCGACTAATCAGAAATTATGCCAGAAATTTCAAGAACGCAATAATGGAAGCAGTCAGACCACAAACTCCCAACAAGTCAAAAAATAAAATGGAGGTCAAGTGGGCTAATTAGTCGGACTACTATGCAGATTAATATTATTCTTATGTTATAGATATGTAAGACATGTTGGATGTTCACAATTCTGTGTTTATTATTATTCATTTTTTGTGACACATAAGCCATTTTAGATCCTTTGACCCTTTTCTTTGTTTCTTTTACTTAATATCCACTTTTATTCTGTCTGTAAAATGTAAAATAGTTCTCCTTTATAGTTGTGTCAATTACATATTTTACCAATGTTAATGTTACAGAATTAGCCGGTCGTTTCGGAATACAATACCATTTACATCTTTAGGTCATTTACAGCCTTTGATTACCTACCATTGATTCTTCCTAACTGTCTTGCAATGAATCTATTATTGAGACATGTAAAGTTATTTTAAATTTAAAATTTCGCTTTCTTTGCAGTGCTAGGGTTATCTAGTCTTTGTCGTAAAGAACCCTTTGTGTAATATGGAGACTTTATTATGACTAATTAGATGAATACTCCGATCAAACAGGGGATAAAAAAGGTATGATCAATATTTTTGTTACACGTTCTGAAATTATTTTTTCAGAACATTTTCTCTAACATTACAAATAATCATGTGTTGTAATTGCTAAATTGTGACGAGTTCTGAAAGGCTATTTTTTCAGACCATTTTCCTCAACATTTCAAATATAAAGGTGTTGTAATAGCTATATTATGACACGTTCTAAGTGTATAATTTTCTCAGAACATTTTGTCATTGCTAAACTGTGATACGTTCTGGGAGGCTATTTTTAAAAATATTATGCATTATTTCAAATATAAAGGTGTTGTAATTGCTAAATATGGCAGTGATTTCAGTAAAATTGCACCAAATTAGTCACACGGCAAATGTTTGTGGCTGCAAGCCAATACCTTTGTACTTATTCATTGTATAAGTCTTTAAGTTTAAATGTAATAAAGAATATATATTGGCATGGACCAAACTTAATCCTATTTGTTTCACACTTGGACTCTTTTGAAATTTATTTAGGAGGCTAGAATGATTGTACAGAGTACACTAGAACTACAGATTAAGTATGAAATTGGGTTAAATATACTTGATATATAACTCGATTCGTAAACGAGTATCACGCTCCAGATTCTGAATATTTTTTCCTAGGAAACCAATCATGAATTTCTCCCTAAGTTCTAAATTAAACACTGAACACATAATTATTACCACTTGAACGAAACCAAAACATTATGTATTTTTGTCACGTTGTATTTTTTATCCTTCGTTTAGTTTTAATGTGTTGTCCTGGAATCAAGTATACTGGACAGGATCAGACATTTTATGTATTTTATCTTAGCAAGATTAATAATACGTCATTAGTTTCATTGAAATTGCATCGAAGTTTTAAGTTCTTAGTCGAAATACCAATTATATATTATATATTAATTACATATTATTATATATTTTAATTCTACAGCAGGAGACCGCCGTTTCGGAATACAATTCCTCATCAGAAGTGCTTGAACCAAAATTGTGACATCAATTTTTTTCAAGATGTTGAAAAATACTCAAAGGACCAAAATATATGTATGAAATTTACCTGAGAAAATAATTTGCCTTGGGAAAAAGTTATAAATATTTAATAAAATATCAGTTTTCTGTAGTACTTAAACTACTTTTATCCTAAAAAAAAAAAAAAAAACCCGCGACATAAACAAAAATTAGTACACCGCAAAAATAAATACGTTTACCGTATCAGTGTTACTTTATTTCGTGTTCTGCGTTGTGCTGGTTGTTGTCAAGTACAATTTTTAAGTAACAATATGTGTCTTCTTATTGAACCAAAAACAATGTGTCCAGCATTGGAATTGAAGCATTTTGGTCTATGGCATGTTTTGCGCTAATATGAGCGATTTGCTTTGATTTGCTCAAAACTGACGAAAGTTTTGGTTTTTTCAATGAAAATGTTGAAATTTTATAAATGGATTAATTAAAAAGAAAATAATATACGCAACAGTTATACTTACCATCGCCATTTTTTAAGTTACGACTACATCCAACATAAAACTCGTTTATTCTGGCATAATCCTGACATAAGAATTAAATTTAACACCAACACGGTAGAGACCTTTACAAATTATTACCCTCTTTTATCGAAAATCTCTAATAATCCTCTTAAGCTTTTAAACATTTAAAATAATTTTACAGTTTTAGAATTTTGACGGATTGGATTAAGACACTATTGATCTATATTAAACGCATTACAAATTGTCAGAATTAGATTAAATAATGTTTAGCTAAATAACTTATATATAACAGTATTAACAAGAGCACCGCCGAGCGGAGCATTATACGCCCGTGTTATATTGATGGAGTAGTACTATTTACTGAGAAGTAAAAGTACAACTAGGATATATGTATGTAAAAATATATTACCAACTCCGTGTTCGTGCCATAACTCGTAACCAAAAAAAGTTGTAATTCGAACTTGCACCAGATATTAACATCGTAAATGTGTATACCAAATTTCATTTGAATCCATAAATAGTTGTAGGCTCTAATGATCGGTGGCTCTAATGATCGGAAACCACATGGTCATACATACAGAAATTTCTAAGTTAAAAAAGGGGCATAACTCCTCCAAAAATAATCCGAAAAGTTGTAATTCGAACTTGCACCCGATATTAACATCGTAAATGTGTATACCAATTTGAATCCATAAATAGTTGTAGGCTCTAATGATCGGAAACCACATGGTCATACATACGAAAATTTCTAAGTTGAAAAAGGGGCATAACTCCTCCAAAAATAATCCGAAAAAGTTGTAATTCGAACTTGCACAAGGTATTACCATGGTAAAGCTGTATACCAAATTTCATTTGAATCCATAAATGTTTGTGGTCTCTATTGAACGGAATACAAATTGTTAACAGACGCCCGCCCGGACGCCCGCCCGCGCGCCCGGACGGACAGCACCGTAACATAATACGTCCCGTCATATGACGGGCGTATAAAAAGTATTCATGTATTCTTTTCTCGCTATACTCTATATTGACTCGTCAATGTTTTTGTTATTTCCTTATTCAATAGAGTCATTTGAAACAAATTCAATTGCGTTTCAAACCCTTATATACTACACATTGCTCTTTAAAAATATGTACATAATTTCTGCGGAGTCATATAAGCGTTGAAATAGGAGATAGAGTTCGGGCTACTGTTGCTTAAACATAAATGTCCGCACTAAATTACGGTATGTGTTCTGTGTTATGAAAAAATCCCTACCAGTCCATGTTCAAATCACATTTCAAATCATAAAGTAAACTTTGCAAAATAAGTTAAACACAGGAAATTTTACCAGGAAAGTGAGCCCGGGTGCTCCGTGTTTTGATTCTTAAATCATGTAAATAAAATGAACAAAATATTTTACAAGCTTCTTTGTGCATATTGTCTGCATATGTATGGCATATGAAAAACAGACATACCAATCAATGTTCAAACCCAAACCCAAAGCAAACAAAACAAACTTTAAAGTCGGCAAATAAGGTTAAAC
This sequence comes from Anadara kagoshimensis, assembly GCA_021292105.1. Classification (NCBI taxonomy): domain Eukaryota; kingdom Metazoa; phylum Mollusca; class Bivalvia; order Arcoida; family Arcidae; genus Anadara; species Anadara kagoshimensis. The sequence goes on along the minus strand of CM037858.1, from coordinate 21,489,043 downwards.
ACGTAAACTTCAACCAGGAAAGAGAGGCCGGGTGCTCTGGAAAGGTTACCAACTCATATAATAAGCTACACTTTCTACGGGGGAATGAAAGGAACATGGAATTATGGGATGTCAAATATATTCAAGGTAATTTTTGATTTAGACATCATACTTATTAAAAAATATTGTGAAGACAGCCATCAAACGGTTTGAGTTGATGGCCTTGATAAAGATAAGCATGCAATCCTGCAATATATATAGTAGTATCGTGATTAAACACAAGTAACTCGTGATTGAACACTGTAAACAAGCTTTAATGGCGGGTCCTTCTCACATGGTTTTCAAGGGGCGTAATTCATAGTTATCAATAGCATTGTCTCCCTTAGACCACAACATAGCATTGTCTCCCTTAGACCACAACATACTATTAACTATACTTCATATCCCCCCTTTGTAAGACTAAACTTATTAACATACATTAACTAAACAATATGAACTTCTAAAACCTAACCTTGAATTCTAAACTATTAATTATATCAATTTAAAATAAAACATTATACTAGTCCACTAAGTTTAAATTTTGCAAAAGATCATCCTGATCTCTAGCATTAAAATAAATGTCTATGTAAAACTGTCCTAACTTGAACTTTTATGACAAACAGACTAGAACTTGTAAAATGGCTAGAAACTAAAATCCCTACAAGTCTATACTGTATTGACAATTCTCAACGTTTAGTGTCCATAACGAACTCGTCAAATTTCTTTGGTAGTTTCTTTTCCCTTATTGAACGTCTCGGTTCATTTATCAATCCAGTACCATTTAGGTTAGTGTTCGGACTGTCTGATTTAACAATTCCAGTTTTGTCGTTGTTCGCATTGTCGATAGACGCGTCACTGGTAGTTGGATTTATTTGAGTACCAGCGGCTTCCGGCGGTAGCATATCGGTTTCAGTGGATACAGTGATCGGTTGGTTGTATTTCTTTATGCGAATACTATTCCGGTTATATCGAACTCCATCGGGTGACTCTACCACGCAACTGTTTCCGGTTTTCTCAATTAAACGATAAGGCTCGGTATGAAACGGACTATCTAGTTTATCGCGTTTTGTTTGCTTGACCAAAACTTGATCGCCTTCTCTTAAATCACTGTCCTTTGCATTTCTCTTATTGTCTATATACAATTTGTTTCTCAGCTTCTTATGCATATCCCTGTCGCGTATTTCCTCGTCCATAACGTCGTCTGTGTTACCTACTTGGGGAAGTTTACTTCTCAAATTACGCTTAAACATCAGTTCTGCTGGTGTTTTACCCGTCATAGAATGTGGTGTTGTACGGTATGCGAATAGATATTTCCTAATTTCTTTTTTCCAGTTTTTGGATTCCACTTGTGCTATTCTAAGACGTTTTAATACCGATTTATTCTGTCGCTCAACTTCGCCATTTGCAGCTGGGTGCAAAGGCGTTACCGATCGGTGTGTGATTCCATTTTCAGACATAAAATCACTAAACTGCGCTGATCTGAACTGCGGGCCGTTATCCGATGTAATTGAAAACGGTAATCCAAATCGAGTAAACATGTTTTCTAAACTATCGATAATCTTCTCGCTCGATATGTCTTTGGTTATTTCGATCTCGTAGTAACGACTGTAATAGTCCACAACAACGAATATATAGTGTCCCGAGGGTAAAGGACCTAATAAGTCTATACTTAAGTGGTCCCACGGAGCCATCGGTAGCGGTGTAGGTGTAAGCGGTTCTGGCGGTGACATACTACTAACCACTTGACAACCATGGCAAGATTTCACATACTGTTCTACGTCTTTATCCAAACCTGGCCACCAAACTTTCGTTCTGAGCTTTTGCTTGGTGCCAACGATTCCAAGATGTCCTTCGTGTGCTATTGACAGACACCTAAGACGCAATTCCTTGGGTATAATTAAACGCGTGCCGCGTAATAACACTGAACCATATTGACACAACTGATCTCGTATAGGATAGTAAGCCACGCAAGATTTTGAATTCCACTTGGTACTACTTAAACATGATTGCACTTCTTGTAACTCGGTGTCGCTTGTTGAACATTGTTCCACTTCCTCAAATGTAACAGATTTAGGGGTTGCCTCCCTTACAACGAAATTTATGTAATTCTCGGTGTCCTTCTGTATCTTGTTTAGTTCTTCACTATGGCAATTACCGACTAAACGTGACAACGGATCCGCAATGTTCCACTTCCCTGGCGAATAACTGATAGTATATGAATACGGCATTAATTTTAACAACCATCTTTCGATTTTCGCGTTTGGCCTGGAATTTACTCCGTATAAAGCCTCCAGTGGTTTGTGATCAGTTACAAGATCAAATTCAATTCCGTAAAGATAAACATGGAATTTTTCACATGCCCAAACTACTGCAAGCGCCTCTTTTTCCGTAGTAGAATATTTCTTTTCACATTCTGTCAAAAGTCTACTCGCGTACGATATAACTTTCTTTTTTCCTCTATACTGTTGAACTAAAACCGCTCCAAGTCCGACATTACTCGCGTCAGTTATCAACTCGGTTTTCTCGGCGTTTAACCGGAAGTAGCCTAGCGTATCTGCTTTAACAAGACATTCCTTAAGCTTGTCAAAACTGTTTTGTTGCTCGGAAGTCCAGACGAACTCAACATTCTTTTTTGTAAGTCGACGCAATGGCTCAGATATTGTAGCCAAATCTTTGATGTATCTTGCACTGAAATTCACTAATCCAAGAAAACTTTTAACACCCGAAGCATTTGTTGGCGGTGTCGCGTTACAATGGCCTTAACGCGGTCGGATGTCGGTCCGATACCATTTTTGGAAAGCACATGTCCCATGAACGTTATTTTGTCCATACCCAACTCACATTAATTTATTTTTATTTAATGTCAAATTTCTACTTTTCAGTCTATCCAAAACCTTTGTTAACCTCTCGTCATGTTCTTCTTTATTTTTGCCATGCACCACGATATCATCCGAGATATTTTGTACACCTGGACAGTCATGTAACACTTGCGAAATAATATGCTGGTATTTCTCCGGTGCCGCATTTATTCCAAACATCAACCGCTTGTACCTGTATAACCTTTATTCGTTACAAAAGTCGTGATATTTCTCGACGATTCCTCCAGTTCAATCTGATGAAAACCATATTTCAAGTCGAGCTTGCTGAACACCTCGCTTTCGTTCATATTATATAATATTTCATCCACTGTCGGAATAGGATGTCTCTCGCGCATTATGGCTTTATTAGCCTGCCTCATGTCGATGCATAACCTTATGTCCCCGTTCGGTTTCGGTACCACGATAACCGGACTCACCCATGGAGTTGGATCAGAGACCTTTTCTATGATATCTAACGATTCTAATTCGTCCAATTTTGCGCTGACTTTCTTTCGTAAGCTGAACGGAATGCGGTACATTCTTTGTGCAACTGGTTGAACGCTATCATCTATGTGCAGTTTTAACTGATAGTCACTCAGTTTTCCTAGTTTATTGGGATTGCCGCTGTTAACATGATGTATACCTAACTTCAGAACTCCTAATTTTAGCGCAGTGTCTTTACCTAGTAAAGCCGGACCTTGTCCTTCCATAACAAAAAACTCGGCTTCGAACACATTGCTATCGGTTGATAGGGACACTTGGGCATTAAATTTACCAAGCAATTTTAACGGTTTGTTGGATCCATATGTGAATAATTTCTTTTCAGTTTTGTTCAGATTTACATCTTATTTTGTTTTGCTTCAGCATATGCCATGTATCTCGATCAATAATATTTGCTGATGCGCCGCTATCAATCAACATTTTGACAGACATTCCTCCAATAATGATTTCAATTTTATCTGATTTGTCCACATCTATTCCAAAAGCGTATTCGTCATCTGAATCAGAGTCAGTTTCAACCAAATTTACCCTGTTACCTGGCCTACCATGTCTATTACCAGGTGACTTTTGTTCACTTTTACAACACTCTGCAAAATGACCCATGTTTTTACATTTGTGACATTTTTTATTCTTGGCAGGGCAACAAGGATCTTTAGAATAATGACCCTGACGACCACATCGAAAGCACTTGCCCGTGTTACCGCTTTGACCTCTTTCGTGACCTTTGTCACGCTTACCATGACCTCTAGTGTCCTTCCCTGGTTGAATTTGTATTTTATTTATATCAGACATTGCAATTGCTTGATGCTCAGTGCGCTCAAATTGTTTGGCTACAGTCTGAAGACGCTCTAAAGTCAAACCATAAATTTCTAACAGCTTTCGTCTCAGTTTTTTTGATAAACATTTTTCAACCACTTGATCCCGGATATCTACATTGGGGTCGGCAAAATTGCAATAAACAGCTTGTCGCCGTAGTCTATTGATAAATTGATCTATGTTCTCGTCGCCTTGCTGGGACATATCACGGAATCGTGACCTTTCAAAAGTTTCATTCACACGTGGTGTAAAATGTTCGTTCAAAATCAACAACTACAGTATAAACAGTTCCGTGTTCATCAGGGGCACGATCTATATTTGGTAAAGCAAAGTAAATATCCTGGAGTGCAATGCCTGCTGAATGCAATAATAATGCCTTTTTTGTTGGGGTTCATTGATACCTTTCCCTACAGCGTACAGCTCGAACGAGCGGAGCCAGCGTGTCCATCTCGCCCCCCACATTATGTACATCAATATTTGGTTCAAACGGCTGGATCCCACCTATATCATTGATGCGAACTATCCCGGGCTCTGCCTCACCCAGTATACGTGGATACTGGTCCTCGTTGCCAATTGTAGTATCGTGATTAAACACAAGTAACTCGTGATTGAACACTGTAAACAAGCTTTAATGGCGGGTCCTTCTCACATGGTTTTCAAGGGGCGTAATTCATAGTTATCAATAGCATTGTCTCCCTTAGACCACAACATAGCATTGTCTCCCTTAGACCACAACATACTATTAACTATACCTCATATATATCAAAAACTTGAAAATAAGTTAAAATGTTTTCTAAAACATAACTGAATTTATTATTTGTAAAACATGTTTCACCGTTGTGTACGGTTCTTCTTGTTACATATAAATGAATGGTATAAAATAATATAAAATGGCTTTTACATACATAAATATTGTTATGACATACATACTTAACATTAGGTAATCTCTCATTCCTGGATAATTCCGTCTTTTCGAAACCCGGTACTTGACTAGGTTGTCTCCCTTGCGGGTAGGTTTTCTTTACTTCCGTTTTAAGTTTTTACGGCGGTAAAATTAAAAGTTCTGAGGAATATCGTGCCATGAACATACAATGAGTTTGTCACCGTGTTTTACTTCCAAGGAGACAACCTTAGAAGATATACTTAACCTGAAAAAGATGCAATAGTTTCTTATTTACGTAGTCATCAACAAAAAATCAGTGGAAACAAACATGACATAGCCGTGCGTGCACTTAATTTTCATATCTCAACTTTCTCTATCAACGATTCCAACCCCGATGTTGATAAAAATGTGCATTGTTCCTTGTCAGACACTGGAAACATTCCAGCTTTTGAAGATCTCAAGTGTGGTTGGTCAATCGTACATTATTCCCGAAAGTAACTAGTGTTGACATTGAAAACTATCTCATCAACAGCAGCCACAGGACTTCAGATACATTAAAAATGGAATGTTATAGGCAATATATTCGGGGTTTGAATTTCTTCAAGGAAAAGTACATTCATAAAGTCATGATAAACAACATTTCCGAGACATGTAGACATTGTTATATTAAATTTAAATGTTTACCATCAATGAAACAGGGTGTATATTTACAATGGATTTTGATTACTAAGGATGCTCAATAATCAATTCAACATTCTACAGGCCAATTGCTCTTGTCCAGCAGGGTATGTCTTATAATTATACCAATTCAATTATTATTTCATTTATTCATTGAGGAAGGGGCTCAGGATAATTATGAAATAAGAGGGCAATGTAGGCCCTGGCACTCACCTGAAAATGGTGTACATATTAAGTTTGATTTGGCCAACTATGGTCTATAGCTTCTTTTGTTAAAATAGATTTATAGATTCTCATTTAACCTATGACCAACATTCAAGCTTGAGCTAGTTTAATCAAGGTAATCATTTTTAATGACCTATTTATTGACCCAACTGACCCATATTGGAACTTGACTTAGCTTTGGTCAAGATGTTCAATCTGAAAAAGATTTGGCCAAAAATGTTGCTTTTAGAGTGTTAACAAGGCTTTCGTATGTGACCTAGTGACCTATATATTGACCAAACATGATTGACCCATATTCATTCTGAGTATTATTAAAAATATTTTGGAAAAACTGAGAGTGTTAAAAAGGTTTTCTATGATTTGACCTAGTGACCTATTTATTCATCCAAAGTGACCTATATTAGAACTTGACTTAGCTTTGGTCAAGATGTTTGATCTGTACAATTGGCAAAAATATTGGCTTCTACAGTGTTCACAGTTTTTCTACGATTTGACCTAGTGACCTATTTATTGACCCAACATGACCCATATTTAAAACTAACTTAGCTGTGGCAATGATGTTCAATCTAAGCAAGTTTTAAAAGATTTGGCAAAAAAATGTGGCTTCTAGAGTGTTAACCAGGTTTTTATATTATTTCACCTATTGACCTATTTATTGACCAAACATGACACATATTAAAACTTGACTTCACTTTGGTCAAGATGATCAATCTGAGCAAGTTTGCAAAAGATTTGACCAAAAATGTGGCTACTATCTCATTTTAATCTAGTAGTAAATAAATTCATTTCAAATAATTTATCAATTTTACTTTTCAGGCTGGGAGAAAGATGTAGCCACATAGCCGGTCTGCTGTTTGCCCTTGAGGCAAATCATACTGCTAGAAGTGATGGTCCAGATTCAGAAGTTGCTTGTACGCCCAAGCCATGTGTGTGGAATCAACCGAGTTAACGCAAGCATAGTCCAAAAAAATTGAAAACATTACATTTAAAAGAATTAAATTAAGAGATGAAGAGAACCTTTCACCAGTAAAACCACAAGTTGAATTGCCTGATGAACAGGAATTAAGTAAATTCAGGGACAAGCTATGCTCTAGGTTAGGAAACCATAAAAATGCTGCCATATTTACTCTATTGCCATCAATTGACAATACCACACTAACAGAGAGTGACTTAAATGTAGCTCTGGAAGAGACAGTTGAAACTTCATTATTTATATTTCATAAAAGTGACAAATATATAAACATAATGCAAACTATAAAAGAAAATAATATGTCTCAGGATGAAGCTTTATCTTTTCTAGAAAATTGTGACCAAGGCGTAATTGATGAAATTGAAAAACGGACAAGAGGACAGAGTGACAATGATTTATGGGTGCAGTCAAGGAAGGCTCGAATAACAGCATCTGTATTTCATGACATTGGTGCGCGAAAATCCAAAACACCACCTGACAAACTGGTTGACAGAATTCTGGGAAACTCAGATAACAACGAATGTAAAGAATTTGTTCCATCTTTAAAATGGGGAAAGAAAATAGAAAAAGTTGCCAAGAAACATTACATTACAATAAATAAACTTAAATGTAAAAGTAATGTCAAAATCCTAGAAAAAGGATTGATACTTCATCAGAAGTATTCATATTTAGGAGCAAGTCCTGATGGTATTGTTGTTGACAATAGTACACAGCATCTTATTGAGGTCAAATGCCCTTACAAGTGGAGGACAAAAACTGTTACTGAAGCCTGTAGTGATTCTGACTTCTTTTGTTTTGTTGATGGACACAATAACATTCAGTTAAAACATTCAAGCAGGTACTATACCCAAATACAAGGCCAAATGGACATCTGCTGTGTAAAATCATGTGACTTGGTTGTTTATACAACAAAAGATACAAAAATCATTCCTGTGTCATTTGATGAAGTGTTTTGGGAAGATCTTCTGAAGAAATTGGTTGCATTTTATTTTAACAATTTGTACTTCATAAACTTTCAGATTAAAGACATCATATTCATGACAGATCATTGTTATATACAATCAGTGTATGAGTTTCAAATTTTATTGTTTTAATAAAACTGAAATGCATTGAAAAGACTAACAAAGACATATTGAATCATTGATTGTAAAATTTATTTCTTCATAATTATATGACAATACATGTATATAAGAGTTTTTAGTATATGTCATATGGCAACATAGTGCCAAAACATAACTGCACATAGCACTTTTATAAAAGGATGACAAAGAATAAGGACACATTTTTAAGAACAACAAAAACATACATATATACACAGTGTGTATGTACAACCCTCAGTATCAGGTCGAGTCCTCTTTTCGTAGCCGTGATACAGCTACGAAAAAAGGACGAGACCTGATACGAAGGGTTGTACATACACAATGTGTATATAATATTTTTATCTAACATTTCCAATTAGGTTTTTTAAAATAATAAAAAACAATACTTTATGTGAAAAAATTACATTTTACCACAGAAAACCACTGAAATATGTTATGACATTTGTTCTACATTCTCCCACAATGACATCACAATGAGAAAGTGCACGTGCACTTTACCGCCAATGTTGTATCACCACAGTGTGGTTATACAAGATTGTGTATCATGCGTGTTCGATGAAACTTGTATTTCGTCAAATCAGATAGAAAAACTAGTCTAATGTTAGATAAAAAGATGTACAATATACTAGTACATATATTCATATTTTTGTTGTGATACATTAAGTCAAACTGAAACAAGAGGCCCATGGGCCTTAATGATCACCTGAAGCTGAGTACATATTTCATGCAGAGGTTCAATGGCCAATGACATCAATTAAAGAGAATGTCCAAATTTTCAGCAGTAAGGGTCAATTATATGCAAGGATTTTTGCAAATTAATTGTAACTTGTCCTAAGAATGCTACATATAACATATCTAAAGTCTAGCTACAATATATTATTTATACACAGCTAAAGCATCTATATATCAAAATGTTCATTAGGCCAATAACTACAATATTCTAATATACATGCCTATACAAAAAAGTTTATAGTTTTTGAGATATATTGACAAATACATTAATTTTAGCAATTTACCCCTTAAGTACCTTGCCATTTTCCCATTTTGGCCTCAACAGTTACGATTTGTGCAAATCTAAAACTAAGTGTCCCATAATATATGTCACACTTTCAACTTTTCACAAAATTTTTATTTCTTTACGCATCAAAGTCAAATTTTCAAGAAATCATATTTATGTTTTAAAGTTTTTATGTTATTAAATTTATATAATTTGCTATCATTTTTAAAAAGATATACCTGAAATATAAAAAGTGTTCTATTTTATAACATGTGTTCCAAATGGCGTCCTCTTTCTTCAATGACCAACGTCATTCTTCTCCTGAAGTTGGCAATAACTGCTCTGAGGGTTTCTTCTGAAATTTTCTGCATTTACCTGCGAATGGCACTTTTTAACATATCCGTGTTTTCAGGAGTTGGTGAATACACCCTGTCCTTAAGATATCCCCATAAAAAGAAGTCCAAAGGGTTAAGGTCTGGAGAGTGGGGTGGCCAAACATACTGTGTTCTGTAAGAAATGTATCGATCCCCAAATGCCGTATTCAACCACTCGATGACATTGCCAGCAGTGTGTGGTGTTGCCCCATCTTGCTGAAACCAAACTGAATTAAGATTGCGTTCTTTCCTTGTCAGCGCTGGCAAGAATTTAGTTTTCAACAGGCGCAAATAACGTTCAGAATTAACAGTTACAGTGTTATGTTCAGAATCCTGAAAGAAAAACGGACCGATTATTCCACTACTGCTAAGTGCGGCCCATACAGTCACCTTTTCACCATGTAATGGCTTTTCTGCATACATGTTTGGCTTGTCAGTGCCCCAAAACCTAAAATTTTGTTTATTTACTGCATTATTTAAATAAAATTGAGCCTCATCCGAAAACCAGATACAGCCTGGAAAAGACGCAGATTTTTCCAAAACCCAATGTGCAAAGTCAAGACGGCTGTCAATGTCTGATTGTTTTAAGTGTTGCATAATGCTGATCTTATATGGTGTCAGCTTTAAGTCAAATTTTAACATTCTATGTACACTGGTTTTACTAATTTCACCATTTAAATCTCGCATGACCTGTCTAACTGACCTTTGTGGTGTTTCTGTTATCACTTTCTCAACAGAAGCAATATTTTCTTTTGTGCACACACTCTTTGGTCTACCTGCATTTTTTTCTCTAACATCAGTAACTGTTCCTCTATTTTCAAATTTTCTTACAATTCTGTAAATTCTACTCCTATTCAGCTTAATAAGTCCTGGATACTTCTGTTTCACAACTCTGATAACTGTAGTTGCTGATTTTGTCTCATAAAACAACTTCACAACATCAGCAAGCTGCTGAGCTGAAGGTTCCATGTTGAAATTATGATGACATCATTGATGACGTCATAATTCTGGAATGACGTCACACAATTTCCCGTACTTTTCCAGAATAAAATTTTACAATAAAACCTACACCTATGCAAAATTTGACTTTGATGCGTAAAGAAATAAAAATTTTGTGAAAAGTTAAAAGTGTGACATATATTATGGGACACCCTGTATGTTTTACATGGAATATCTAAGCTATATCTCGTGTAAGTTCAGAAGAGATGATTTTTAAAGATTCTTTATGGGGCCCCAAGGGGACATATTCCTTTCATTTGTGCAAATTTAAAAGCCCCTCGCCTAGACACCATTACTTCCAAATATCATCCAATTTGGCTTTGTAATTTTGGAGGAGTTGAATAAAATGTGAAAAATATACACACGATGGACGGCGGGCCAAGATAGATGGTAATAGCTCATATGAGCCTATGGCTCAGGTGAGCTAAAAAGTACTAAGACCAGCAAACAAAAGGACAACAATTGCAATATTAAGCTTTCCCTCAGTGGAGCATAAAAGCAATTATTACTGAACAAGTTTACTTTACTAATGGTGGCATTAAATTAGTTAATGCACTGCATACAAAAAAGATTTCACTAGAGATCTTGTTGATAGCAAGTGGCAACACGCCTTGAAGAATTCTAAAAATTTTAATTTGCTCTATCTTCCTCTCAACATGAATTCTTGCAGATGCAATGCGCCTTGTCAACTCAACTTCTTCCTTGGAAAATTGAGATTTTGTTTTAAAGGGTGGACAATACAACTTGACACCAAGTTTCTCAAGGTCTGGTTTCAAATGAATGAACCCTTTATCTACCATTACAGGATCTCCCTTCTCTAACATCTGTAATAAACTGCTCGCTCTTGTGATCTGCACATCTGAGGCAGAGCCTCCCCAAAGTTTCGACACAAACACAGTAGTTCCAGTCATGCTACTCCAACTAATGCTTTGAATGTATTGTGCGATTTATAATTTGAATAAGTTACTGACTGATTTTCCAATAATGATGGTGTCTGAATAAAAATTTCCGTACAATCAAGAATGATCCTAGTGTCTCTAAAGTGTGTAAAACAAGGGGGAATTGATTTCTGCAATATTTCTAATCTGGGCAAATACACTAATGATTGCAAATATTTGTACATAAAAACTATCCAAGACTTAAATATTTTTGAAACAGAACTGCCAGATATTTTAAACCTATATTCTAAATCTTTTACAAATAAACCAAGTCTAAGTCGCATCATAACTAATAAAAATTCATCAACAGACCTCAACTTTCTTTTTCTTCCAGTCTCATTTTTAAAAGTGTTTGTTTTTTCTGAACACAACTTATCTCCACCAAATTCAATGAGGGTTAAAAATAGAGAGTTAAATATGAGAAATGATGGTAAACCAGTGTAAAACATTATTTTTTCATCGCTTTCTTGTATGTCTTCAATTGTAATATCAGGTCTTTCTGTGTGTGTTGACACATTGTTTTTATTTGGAGAGGTCTGCACTGATATAGAGTGAGACGCAATATCTTCTGTCTCTTCATATGTTGAAAAGATACCACTCGCATAGCTGGAAAATAAAAATGCCCAGTAAATGATATGACAGATCTTACCTTAAAAACACTATAGGTTTGATTTTTTTTAAATATCCAAAACAATAATAAAGACAAATTACGAGCAAAAAATTAAATAAAAATATGCCAGAAACACTGGTATGATATCAAGCATATCCCGTTATCTTTTACAGCTCAAACATGTCAAAGCACCCTCTCACAGCCTGGGTTTGAATCCCACTCAGGACAGGTCCTAGAAAGTTTGTCATTTCACCGCCTGGGTTTGAATCCCACTCAGGACAGGTCCTAGAAAGTTTGTCATCTCACCGCCTGGGTTTGAATCCCACTCAGGACAGGTCCTAGAAAGTTTGTCATCTCACCGCCTGGGTTTGAATCCCACTCAGGACAGGTCCTAGAAAGTTTGTCATCTCACCGCCTGGGTTTGAATCCCACTCAGGACAGGTCCTAGAAAGTTTGTCATCTCACCGCCTGGGTTTGAATCCCACTCAGGACAGGTCCTAGAAAGTTTGTCATCTCACCGCCTGGGTTTGAATCCCACTCAGGACAGGTCCTAGAAAGTTTGTCAGTTTGTTTGCTGGAGGTTGGTGGTTTTCTCCAATGCACTCCGGTTTCCTCCATCATCCCAAAACTGACTGCCTCGAAATCATTGAAAGAATCTTAGCTGGGGCATAAAACACCATTACTCCACTCCACTTCCTGTATTTTTCTAAACCATGAAGTTTCATCTTGTTGCACATTATTTACCTTTTATTATTTTAGAAAATCCATGTTAACACTTTTTTATATAAACCATAGTTTCTTCATAGTTTAACTTGAAGGCCAGTCATTAATGGCTTTTTGTTTGGAACAATTGTTCTTTTGAGTTGCATTTGTACCTCATAAAATTAGTTTAAATAAAATATCATTGAAGATTTATAATGTGCATAGAATTCTTCTCAAGAAGGTTAAAAACACAAAAATGTAGTATGTTTTATTAATAAATTACCCATGGAACATCAAAGGATTTTCCAAAGTTGATGGACTCTCCTACTGGTCCTGAACTTCCTCCACCTGGTACTGAACTTCCTTCTCCTGGTACTGAACTTCCTCCTAGTGGTTCTGAACGTTCTCCTCCTCCTGGTCCTGAACTTCCTTCTCCTGGTACTGAACTTCCTCCACCTGGTACTGAACTTCCTCCTCCTGGTACTGAACTTCCTTCTCCTGGTACTGAACTTCCTCCTACTGGTCCTGAACTTCCTCCACCTGGTACTGAACTTCCTTCTCCTGGTACTGAACTTCCTCCACCTGGTACTGAACTTCCTCCACCTGGTACTGAACTTTCTCCTCCTGGTACTGAACTTCCTCCACCTGGTACTGAACTTCCTCCACCTGGTACTGAACTTTCTCCTCCTGGTACTGAACTTCCTGCACCTGGTACTGAACTTTCTCCTCCTGGTACTGAACTTCCTGCACCTGGTACTGAACTTTCTCCTCCTGGTACTGAACTTCCTCCACCTGGTACTGAACTTCCTCCACCTGGTACTGAACTTTCTCCTACTGGTCCTGAACTTCCTCCACCTGGTACTGAACTTCCTTCTCCTGGTACTGAACTTCCTCCACCTGGTACTGAACTTCCTCCACCTGGTACTGAACTTCCTCCACCTGGTACTGAACTTTCTCCTCCTGGTACTGAACTTCCTCCACCTGGTACTGAACTTCCTGCACCTGGTACTGAACTTTCTCCTCCTGGTACTGAACTTCCTCCACCTGGTACTGAACTTTCTCCTCCTGGTACTGAACTTCCTCCACCTGGTACTGAACTTCCTCCACCTGGTACTGAACTTCCTCCTCCTGGTACTGAACTTCCTCCACCTGGTACTGAACTTCCTCCACCTGGTACTGAACTTTCTCCTCCTGGTACTGAACTTCCTCCTCCTGGTACTGAACTTCCTCCACCTGGTTCTGAACTTCCTGCACCTGGTACTGAACTTTCTCCTCCTGGTACTGAACTTCCTGCACCTGGTACTGAACTTCCTCCTCCTGGTACTGAACTTCCTCCACCTGGTACTGAACTTCCTCCACCTGGTACTGAACTTTCTCCTCCTGGTTCTGAACTTCCTCCACCTGGTACTGAACTTCCTCCACCTGGTACTGAACTTTCTCCTCCTGGTTCTGAACTTCCTCCACCTGGTACTGAACTTTCTCCTCCTGGTACTGAACTTCCTGCACCTGGTACTGAACTTTCTCCTCCTGGTACTGAACTTCCTCCTCCTGGTACTGAACTTCCTCCTCCTGGTACTGAACGTCCTCCACCTGGTACTGAACTTTCTCCTCCTGGTACTGAACTTTCTCCTCCTGGTACTGAACTTCCTCCTCCTGGTACTGAACTTCCTCCACCTGGTACTGAACTTTCTCCTCCTGGTTCTGAACTTCCTGCACCTGGTACTGAACTTCCTCCTCCTGGTACTGAACTTCCTCCACCTGGTACTGAACTTTCTCCTCCTGGTACTGAACTTCCTGCACCTGGTACTGAACTTTCTCCTCCTGGTACTGAACTTCCTCCACCTGGTACTGAACTTTCTCCTCCTGGTTCTGAACTTCCTGCACCTGGTACTGAACTTTCTCCTCCTGATACTGAACTTCCTCCACCTGGTACTGAACTTTCTCCTCCTGGTACTGAACTTCCTCCACCTGGTACTGAACTTTCTCCTCCTGGTTCTGAACTTCCTCCACCTGGTACTGAACTTCCTCCTCCTGGTACTGAACTTCCTCCACCTGGTACTGAACTTTCTCCTCCTGGTACTGAACTTCCTGCACCTGGTACTGAACTTTCTCCTCCTGGTACTGAACTTCCTCCACCTGGTACTGAACTTCCTGCACCTGGTACTGAACTTTCTCCTCCTGGTACTGAACTTCCTCCACCTGGTACTGAACTTCCTGCACCTGGTACTGAACTTTCTCCTCCTGGTTCTGAACTTCCTGCAGCTGAAAAATATTGGAATTTACAAGAAATTCAACAACAGATACTAAAATAGAATTATTCAAATTTATTGCTAACAAACACATATAACTATAAGCTTTCATTGTGATCAAGTTCAAATAAATATTGGTATATTTAAACTAACCAACAACCCAATTAGCTAAATAGTTTATAAGAGCACAGTGACAGTGTTCTAGCAGCCATAGGTTCTAAATCTGCTCTGGGGACATACTCTGTATGCCTTATTTTATGATACTCAGTTTGTGTAAATTTAAACCATTTTTTAAACAAAAGTTATGGCAAGAGCAAAGGCCATTGTTATTTTTCCACACATGTTCATTAGATTTTATTCAAATTGTATTGTTGTGAACTAGTAAACTTATATACATGTACCTAAATTGTGTTGTGGGCTGGATAGGGTTTGATAATAAGTTGATAGGGCATGTGAATATCTGGTAAATATGAATGTCTGGGTAGCTCTGTCGTAGAGCACTCACCTATAGTGTGGGATGTCCCGGGTTCGACCAAGCATTTTTTCTCTTTCCTGTTACATTTGGGGGCTCGTCCGACCCTGGGAAGTGGCAGACCGACAGGTTGGTCCCAGGGAGGAACACGGTGGTTTCGGTTCAAGGGTGTTGAATCGAAAAAAGGAAGGAAGGAATGTAGCAGTCTAGGTAGCTCAGTGGTAGAGCACTCGCCTATATTGCGGGAGGTCCCGGGTTCGATCCCCAGTCCGACCCTGCATTTTTCTCTTTCCTGTTACATATATATATATTCATAAATTTAATATTCATATACAAACTGTTTAATGTAGATCTATATATGTTCTTACATGTCTACGGATTCTTTCTTTTTTCACTGAGGGGGGTTTTTGAGCCAAGTTCACTGTTGGTACCTTGTTCCTTGTAAAACAACATGGACCAATGCTATCCTCGAAATGGTCTGAACAGACCCTGGTGTACGCCGTTGGTTTCCAATTTTTTCTACTAATTGCAGTAATCCATGCTCTTCTTATAGTTCTATTGGAAGGAAGTTCGTGCAAATGTTACTGATTTTCCTAATTTTCCCGTCTTCCCCTTGAAATTGTGGCACTCGGGCATACAACAATAATATAACTTTCTTGAAGATGCGGCCTATCTCGTAACTTTAAAATTACCACAATTCAGTAAAATTCCATAAATCTTGGAAAAATTCACACCAAAATAAACAAAATTTAATACAGTATCATTTTATGTAAAGAAAATGTCCATCTTCGATCACTTTTGAGACAGTTCATTGAGAAGAAAATGGACCATATTTTCAGTAAAGAACTTGCCGGATACACGGGGTTTACCTAGTCGTGTGTCATGGGATGAAAATAAAAATAAATACAACCAAATAACAATAAAATAGTATAAGACTGTAGTTTATTTTGTGCAATTGGTATAACTATCTATGAGTCGGTTTAGTCTTTCGTACGTGTTTACTTTTGGAAGTAATGTATTGCTATATAAGCATGTATGACAGTATGTTGTTTTTGCTTTTTATTGGTTCAAGTTACGAACTGTGTATGGTTCTGCTCTCTTTCAAAAATTGAATCCTATCCTACAATGCTTTCTGAATCACTTCTGAAACAACTTGTGAAGATATAATCGAGAAAAACATCCTATCTAAAGTTATAATGGAGTTTGAGTTCTGTCAATTGCGAATCATATTAAACGGAAACCGTGACATGTCTTCACGGAAAGCGTAACACAGCTGGTCGGAAAGCGTAACATTTATACCACTCCGCTTAAACGAAAGATAAAATTTCACTTAAAAGCCGAGTAAAACTTCTGTTTTTGCGAGTTTATAAAAGTAAAGACATTTCTTGAGAATTTTGATAGAAACATCATTTGAATCCAAGTCCGTTTTATTAAAATCAGCTGCTAAACAAAAGCACCTGCCAAAAATGGAAATGTGAAAGGTACGTGAAAAATATGAATATTTCTTGCAAGTTTTTATATGAGGCAGTTAAATACCATCAAATATAATGTGACCAACTTTTTGCTTTCTGTTAAAGTTTCGTTTTTATTAAGTTATATTAAAAATAGTCATCTGTTCTCTTTAACGTAAAGCGTAACGACCAAAAATGTATCATTTTACTCGGACGTAAATTAAAACCGACGGAATACTCCGACGTAAATGAAATACGGTGTATCAGGATTAACCCCGTGATTGATAGAACGACAATAACAACAACGGATGCAAATTTTCTTAAATTGTTTTCTTTGGTACGGCTTGTCTACGGGGTGTCTTAGGTTCTAGTTGTTTCATTATGGGTTCGAGTTTTCATACGTGCGAGTTGTCTTATGCACAAGTTGTCCAGCAATCGCTAATGAGAGATCGATCGATTCGGCACTAATTCATTAGCTTAGTGTTAAACTTTCGACAGGCATGTACTGTAAGTTTTAAAATAAGCGCCTCTCACAAATACACACCTTTCAATAAATAACATAAATCGCAGTCTTATCAAGTAATTGTTTTTGAAAAAAAGCAAAATGTATGTATTAGAGAGAGAGAGAGAGAGAGAGAGAGAGAGAGAGAGAGAGAGAGAGAGAGGGTGGGTGGGTGGGGTAATTTTCAGCAGTTTCGAATATTGAAGTATTAATATAATCCGACAAAGTTGCATGAGATAGTAAAAAACTTTCAACGTTTCAACATAAAATATTTCAATTTGTGTATTTATTTCGTTCAATTTTACTGATTGATCTGTATACAAATCATGAAACTAAAATGAAATTGATTTCTCCGGAAATTTGAAATTTCAATCAAACTGGTACGTGACGTTCTACTTCCAATTTTGAACGAACGCTGTGTATTTTACGACCAAATGGGTGCGGTTAGAGATTTGAACTATCGGCTTAGAAACAACAATTACTATTTTATCTCCCTTACCTCTAAAATACCACAATGATACCGTACGCTTGATACAGGTATAACAATATAATTAGTTGATTATTCAAATTGTCCATCCGATTTCCCATTCAAGCTCGGCAGTTTTTCAACAGGGATTTTGACCTTTGATCTTCTGGTTGCCATGGAAATCGTGTAGTTATGAAAATAACACCTGGAATTCTTCAATACACATTCTTGTAGACTATCTACAAGTCATCTGGTATTGTCTTTACTGATTGATGTAATAAATGACAAATAAGTAGCAAGACAGGCTGATTTTCTCTTAAAGTCGTGATTAAGTTTGACCTTTGACCCAAGGTCACGTGACCCTTTATGCTATTTATAGAACGACTAATTTTGGCATCAAAGTCTCCCGAAACTCAACTTTCAGTCTCTACATAAGATTATTATAGTTAATGTTAATTTTGGTTAACAGGTAACTTTATGTTGATTATAACACCTTTTAAGCATGAGATTTGGTAATAAGTGCACGTGACCTTCGACCTTCTAGTTGCTATGGGCAATGTCTCATTTTCAAATATTCATAGGTATTATTAAGGACTAAATAGTCTTTAAGAATCAAAAGTTCACTTCACCTTATTTGTACAAAGGGTTGACAGAATTGAGATATTTGTTACGGAAAAAGCGTATTTTCGGCAAAAAATCATGATTTATATTGACCTTTGACCCCAGATCACGTGACCTATTTTCTATTTTTAGAATCGGCAATCATTTTAAAATCTTGCCGGGCATATATGCTCTACAATGGTACCACACACCATAGCATCATCCCTTTTAATCATCATGCAATTTACATTTATTAAACCGCACTTGAAATCCCTTGGAAATCTGTCATTTCATCCAGAACGGGAAAGGGTTAAACATCTGAATGAAATTGTTTTCTTTCTCTCTTCTAAAATCGCTGTTTTCTGTACAACATTTATAAAAAGGCAATATTGAAAATTTGTTATCTAAATCTTTTGCACAGTTTGAAATATGTTGATTGACAAATAAACTATGTCCACTGTTAGGGTTGTTAACGCCACTTCGATGAAGTGTTAGTCGATATCTCAGCTCCTGTTCCGTTTCTCCTATGTAATATTCATGACACTTATAACAACTTAAAACATAAATTACATTTTTAGCGTTACAATTGAAATTATATTTGATCTTGAATGTTTTGTTTGCGTTTTTAAAATAAAATGTGGAACCGGTTTTTATTTCATTGCAACATTTACATCTTGGTTGTCCACAGGCCTTAACGTTGAATAAATTTTGATCAGGAGTTGTGAATCGCGCGTTGGTAACAATAACAATATTTATGTATGTAGAAGTCATTTTATATTATTTTATACCATTCATTTATATGTAACAAGAAAAACCGTACACAACGGTGAAACATGTTTTACAAATGATAAATTCAGTTATGTTTTAGAAAACATTTTAACTTATTTTTAAGTTTTTGATATATAAATTTACCTCACACAAAGGATATACTTTATCGACATATTTAGAATTATATATATTAGAAACTGCGACCAGGATAAAATTTTAAAAATCTTTCATTTATTCTAGCTTCATCCTTTTTCCTAAAAGTCCTTTAAGGGGTGAAAGCGCTAGAATAGGAAAAAGTCCCTCAGGGATGGAAGCGCTAGAATAGATACAAGGTTTTAAAGTGTTCACCCTGGTCACAAATTTTATGCATCTAGTGTAAGCGTAATTGTTGTCCCGAACCATTGTTATTGCCTATAGTGTATAACGATCTTTAGTTTACGCTTACAAATGTTCGCAAGGCAAGGCAAATATTTCCCTATGGAAATAGCATAGGTGTAGAACATTTTGTAATAATGACCATCTCCGATAAAACTGACATAAATAATATTTAACATACTTTGGTAAAATTCTGATCACCAAAATCAGATTATCAACAATAAGAATTAACTGCACTTTATTCTATATGCAGTGGATGCAATTTTTGTGTTTTCCTCAAACAATTTATGAAGATGTTCAAACATCGCCGCCATGAATTAAAAAGAGGCATAAGTATGGATAGAAAAAAGGTCCTTAGGGATTTTAATATTACTTATTTATTAAAATGATGTCGGAAATTCTTTGATGCTCTGTGGTTCCAATATATAAATGGTTCTGCATTAATTATTAGCACCTTAGCAAATGTTTCTCATTTCCGTTCACTATGGACGCGCAAGGATATAAATTTAGGTATTACGATAAGGCAATAGTTGCACCTTAAGCATTCAAATCGAACATATCTAAATTGAAAGTATCTCAATTAACTTTGTCTAGTTTTTGTTGCAGGAAAAACAAAAATGTTTGTTAACCTACATATCTTTAACTTGTGTGGTATTCCATTAATTTGTTTCCAAATTGATGTTTAAAATGCTTTCTCCATAAATAAAAAAGGCCAATACAAGTGAAAGAAAACGTAACTTTAATACATTTGGCACAAGTATGAAATGAATAACAAATCTGTAAACAATGATAACGATAAATTATTTTTTATTCTTTAGCAAGAAAACATGTGTTTTCTCTAGTGAACTACAGGTACTTTGTGTACATTGTGACACATTGTGGCCAATTTGGAAATATTACTTCCAAAAGAAACCATAGTCTTAGTGGAATAGTAAGGTGAAATGAATATGTAATTGAAAACATAAAGTTATATAAAATTGTGATACACTAAAATCTGCCAGGCAATGAAAACATTTTAAAATTTAATATCGCCGTTGTCCTATATCCACATTTTTGCAAGATGTCTTAAGGGACGACGGGTCTATAATTTTAGTCGTAAGATAACCATCATTAATGATCCAACAACTAATGACAAACTGACGATATCTGAAAAAGAGAAAAATGAAAATATTATACAATAAGTAGAAAAGTGAATAATGAATTTTCAAATCGTATAAGGAAAATATGTAAAAAAAAGTAAATCTGTATTATTATACCTTTTTATTATAAAACGCATTTTAGTACATGATCTCGTGAAATACAACAGATGGGGATTTTTCTAAAAAATCACCGTCAGTGTTTGAGTGACAACAATATCGACACCCATGTTATAATACTATTATCACCCTGTGACAACATGGTACAAGGGAGATAACTCGAATGGAACTTTGATGTCGTTTAAACACACTGGTATAATGAAATCATTATTGCGCTATATAGGTATGTGGACATCTAGAATTGCCAACCTTTAGAAGAGATGCACCTGTTTATAAATGTATTATATATTATAAGTTAAAAGATCAAAGTCACTACTATCTATGTAAAGTTTTAATATCACCGTCAATAAAAAATAAAATATAATATACAAATTAAAAATCTGCATTTCCTGGAAGTTTGTCATTTTGATAAAATTGATATTTTTGTTTTGGCCGCCATCACATTATTGTTGATTAATATGGAGTCTCTGTATCAAAAATAATTTCAGATAAAGCTGACCTCCCATATTTCCATGTTTCTGTCATCCTCAATTTTGATTTTATACGTAGCCGGTCTAGCTAGCTAAACAAGAGGTGCTTACCCTTCCGGAGTACACAACATGGTAGAAGTCCACGTGTGTAACGTATTGTGCTAGTTTTCGAAGTTTTTACTCTGATCTTGTGGTTCTGAAATGGACGTGATGTATTTGTGATTCATGTAGTGTCCTATTGGTTCCTAAGGATATAGTGTATTTCATTAAATGTATGTTCAACTAAACTATTAATATTCATTACAGTACATTAGGAGAAATCCATGAAAAGTGGTGTCTTTGGTACTTACGTTTTCCAGCGCCGGAAGGCCTCTGTACATCTGGGTTTACATATCCTGGATTCATCTGAATCTGTGCCGCAGAACATCCATTTTCATCACTTCCGTCAGAGCAGTCATTGAATCCATCACATCGAGTAGCGAAGGTGCAACTACCATCGTCACACAAGTATTCGTTTGTTCCACAGGCTGTTAATAAAATATCTCATTTTCATTTTTCTCAATAACATTGGAAATTCTAGGTTATTTCATAAAGCATAAATTTAATCTATCACATATTTTCAGTATCTTTCGTTTTATTTTTTTAATGTTTAATTTTAAACAGTTTCATAAATCTCCACTACAATGTTTTGTAAAAGCCTTGAAATATTGCACATCCAAAAGATACAAGAATGCTATATCTAAACACCACTGCCGCCTTCTTTGTATGGCGTCATATCAGTCATTTGGTAGTAGAATTACAATTGATAAATGATATGATTTCTCAGTATTCAGAATTACCCTGGATATATTCGACGTTTCACAGTTTCAAGGTACTTTCATTCTGAATTTTGATTACACATGTGGCGGATGTAGCTAGCTAAACAGGAGGTGCTAACCCTTCCGGAGCACCCGGCCTCACTTCCCTGGTGGAAATTCGCACATATAACTTAATTTGTCAGTTTTCAAAGTTTTTATTTTACTTTGGGACGTGTGTTACATGTTTATTTTGATTTCGAGTTATTTGGCAACTCGTAGTTTATACGTCTTACTTAGTATGTGGCACCATTATTGATTGTAAGTTTAAAAGACTAAAACCAAAACATTTTAAATTTTAAAAATGTTTTAATTAACTTTCGAAATTCCTAAAAAAGCTATTAGTACTTAATAAATTACATTCTATTTGAGTATATCTATTCAGTATTATGGATGAGAGCCAGGAATAGCAAACTGAATGAACTGCATAGCAGTTGAAGTTTAAATGATTATTTCTGACCCTCTTTCATAATACCGAATGAATGAATGCACTCAGATAGAATGTTATTTCTTATATTATTCATCAGGTATTTTCATATATGCCCAGTTGTTTGACGGAGGTTTGTCATACTATACTATGCGATTATTTAACAAAACATTTCAAAATGTAACATTTCAATAATTTGTTTTCTCCGAAATTCAAAAATCAAAAAAATATATAATTGATTTGACAGCTTTTTCGAAATAAGGATAGAAACATCGGGGTTAGGTTGGAATGTTTACCAATCATACAATGTATGACGTAGTAGAATGGGATCTATGACGTCATCAGAAAGTTTAATGTTACTTAATGGAAGGTCATGACATTGTATTTAAGGATTGTTTGTCATTTTGTGTAAATTTATTGAAGTATAACATCACGATGACGGAAAACAAATTGTATAAAATCGCGTAGCGTAGCGCAGCGATTTTATACAATTTGTTTTCCGTCATCGTGATGTTATACTTCAATAAATTTACACAAAATGACAAACAATCCTTATAATTACAAACCCTATCGTCGATGTGTAAGACCTTAAATAACGATCAAACTTCGAACTACATTGTGTACTTTAGCGCAATAATACACATTGTTTACCTCGGTTATATCGGTCACACTTGGATACCCGCCAAATAGGTCAGCAGCTGAGAGGCGAGAAAAAGTAAAATAATTATTTGAACGAGGAAAAATAAGACAACCATCGTTTTTGTGGATTCAGTATACCAATTAATTTTCACAGCAAAATTAACAAAGAATTCATTGAAGATTTTTTAAATACAATGTATTAACGTGTGACGTCAACAAAGTTTCAAATTCACAACAATTTCAAATTTGTCATCGGCAGCACAGTTTATACGTGGGGATGTGCTGTTGTCTAGATTAAATGATATCTTGCAGTTGTTAAATGATGCATTGTGTAGAAATCTATTGGTTGTACTTATTGAAGAGGACTAAGCGTATTTGTATTTGTATTTGAAATGCTTTGTGTAAAAATAGCGTGCTTTTGAGGATGTAATGTAGCAGATTCCTGAAGTACTTCGTGGTTTGCGATGGATGATTCAAGTGATGTTTGTGGTATGTAGCTGGTTGTCGGTTTACTCAGCGTGTCACTTATGTTACGTTTTTGATTTGTTGAACAATCCCTGCTATAACTCCTAATAGAAGCCTCACTTCGATGCCCAGACATTATCATAATGTGTCGTAGTTCTACCCCAGCATCGTTCAGAATTTGTGTAGCAGCGAACTTGTAATAATCCTTTGAATTTTTTATTTTATATTATTTTTAAATATTTTTAATAAATAAAAAAATTACTCATTCATTTTTTTCTATTTTATTTTTAAACGATTTTACCCATTATCTCCCAAGAGTTGACCTACATTATTTTCCCATTGTCAACATTAAATCTATTTATAGATTTGGAAACACCGAAGGTAGTTATGTTATACAAAATAACATGTCAAAACTGACGTCATTTATATCCAAATTGACCAATCAAAATTTAAAAGTGACTTTAACCACGCCCAGTTTGTAATTATTCACTATTAATGAAGTATTTAATGTCAGCGAAACCAAATATAATTATCCAAAGAAGGCCGATTCAAATTGTTGAAATATTTGTAAATATTTAGAGCCATCCGAACCTAGTCTGAAACTTTAAAAGCAATATTTACAGTGATGATTTCACATGGATTGTTTCATAATAATCCTCAATAGTTACCATTCAAACATTTTCGATTACAAAGACTCTTTTACAAATACTTACATGAGCATGCAAATGTGTTGCAAGCTTCTTGTGCACTTCCATCTCCCACACAGTCGTTACCGCCATAAGCTGCAACTGGGTCAGTACATGTCCTTGTATGTAAACGAGTTCCAGAACCACAAGTCTTTGTACAATCAGTCCAAGAGCTCCAAGTTGACCACTGGCCATCTGTAAAGTAAAGTTAGTAGAGACATATTAGGTAGTGGAGATCATGTTTGGTCTTTAAACATTGTCTTTCTCACACACAATTGCTAATTTGTCAAGTTTAGCATTAAAAGTAAAATTCGCGAAACTAAAACTTACAAATACACAACGTCTAATAATGGCGTTTGTATTGGCAGAATCTGTTTAAAGTTATTTTAAAAACACAAGTATCACCTGATAAAAAGAGTGGATTCTACTAAGATATTGAAGAATAAAAAATAATGGGCTTACCAATAGGACATGGGGTCAAATTGTAAGCCTGGGAACTCGTGTTGCTTCCTTGACAGTCCAGTCCTTTTCCTGATTGTGCAGGGTTATCGCATGTCCTTGTTCGCTCGACTGTTCCAGTACCGCATGTGACTGGTACGGCTGCCCAGGCACCCCAGCTGGACCAACCACCGTCAATATCAGCTGTAAAAAATTATATGTTGATTAATTAATGTTCAATAATCAATAATGATTTTAAGCAGTTATATCATTCGTATACCCGTTACAACTGTAATACAGGATTGCATAATTCATAAACTCCATTTGGTCCTAAACGATACTATTCTTATCTGTCTTTTTTGTTTTAGAAAAAAATATAATCTTTATCAATAAACGCATACTCAGCTGGTAACATTTGTTTTCATTCGGAAAATGAAGTGATTAGAAAGTAGAATTATTTTAATTTATGGGGTTGTTAAACAATATAAATTTGGGTGAAAGACTACCAGACTGTAGGGTTATTATTGAATCAGCATAACTAACTTACGTATACAAGCTGGAACAGTACAAGCCTGTTGTTCAGATCCGCTACCAGAGCAAGCTGTCCCGGTTCCTTGTTGTGTGTTGGGTTATTGCAGGATCTTGTACGGGTCTGAGTTCCATCTCCAGCCCATGTGCATGTTATAGAGCAAGAGCCCCAAGTACTCCAGCTTCCCCAGCCACCATTAACTGTAAAAGTTATAATGAATTTTACAAAAAAATATTAAAAAGGCAAATCTAGGAAAAATCGTACCAATATGTTTTTGCACGTTATGATTTAAAAAAAAATATCATTTTTCAAATGAAAATATTCCCACATTTGTTAAAACCACAAATAGACAAAATATTGATGATTAAACCCATTATTTGCATATAATTATATACATTAATTCTTTTATACACTTAAAATAACATAGCATTGTTTACTCCAGCATTGAATTCTATGGCTACCAACTAAAATTATTTTAAATATATAACCGTTATAAGCCTTGAAACATCAAAACAAACATACTAACCCATGTCCGAATCACAATCCAGATACATAGTAAAAGCTTTGGAACTGACAAGTTAGGTTAGACACGTGGACTTTCACCAGGCCGGGTGCTAAGGAAGAGTAAGCACCTCTTGTTTAGCTATCTACTCGCGCCACGTGTGTAATCTAAATTGTGTGAAAGAAACATGGAGCTGTGGGATGTCATATATATCCAATAATTAATACAATAAGCGATATATACTTGGTCATTCAACCTTTTTTGTTAAAAAAGTGTCTAATTTATAAATATAATTCGTATAGTTTTGGTTTATCAAATCTTTAATTGATTATACAATATTTATACTTACTGTTCTGACATTTGTTACCGAAGTAGTTTCCAGCACAATAACATACAAATCCTGTAGATACGTCCTCACAAGTACCACCGTTCAAACAAGGGTTAGGTTTACAATTGTCCATTGCTTAAACAGAGTAAAACATTCATATAAACTGTTCTTTATTTATTAGCATCATTTTAACTATATGGACACTATATTGTAATATATTTGTCGTCGAAAATTTAAAGGAGATTACTGCTATAAGGTTGCTTGCAAATAAATTGTTGACCCAGGGATATTGCAAGCCCAGGTTTACCAAGTCCCTCAAAAAGTTTTATGGCCGTCATCACAGTATAGAGCGTCATTATGAAATATTGTCAATCGGATTAGACACTGGGGTATGGTCGACACGATGTCGTACTTTGATAAACTCATTTTAAATGACTGGTTATATTTTGAATCCAAGAGGTTTTTCACAATAATATATATAATATTGGAATAAAGTTTAACATGGAAATTCAAGCTATTGAACAGTGTCAGGTATCGCAGTTAAGGCGAATTTTCTTTTGAAAATTGCAACTACCTATTATGTAATATGTAAAAGTCAGTTAGAAAAATTATAACAACTTGAGCATAAGATATAATAATTTAATAGCAATATACTTACCGGCAGATATAACAAATGTATCTGCAATTCCCATATCTGAAAAATTAAAAATAATGTATGGTAATAAAATATAAACATCGTGACCAAACCACAGTACCACTCAACAGAAAGTGATTTATATATATATTTAAATTTCATGGATGAAACAATGTTTTTTCAATTGTTTTCCTACTAAATATTGCTAAAATGTTACTCTATGTCGTAAAAACATTACAATATAATTGGTTTTGAGAAAGGTTTCAAAACTTTCAATTTCTATATTTTCACTTCCCTGGTGGATGTGGGCACGATTATTTAACCTAGTCTGTCTGCTTTCAAGTTTTAAAGTTGCTTTGAGATTGTGTTTTGCACATGGATTGGTAGGTTTGCTTTTACTTTCAAGTCCTCTGCAGCATTTGTTACAAATGTGTATTTGTTGTTGATTTTAAAGTTTTACATTTGATTTGTCAAGCAAATTCCAAATCTAATGTGTTAGGCATACTTAAATATCTACAGCATGCCTAATATTCAATGCAAATCTAAACTAGTACCGAGACTCATTGGGAATGTTGTGTGGGTATGGATTGGTGCGTTTGTCATTTATTTTTATTCTTACCGAGGGACATACTTACAACGTCACAATGTATTTGGCTTATAACAATGAACATTTTATGAAAATGAACTTACTGTTGTTGGTCTGGTACGTTGATTGGCTGCTGTATAAAAAGTAAGGCCTGCTTTCTCTAGTCTCCCATGAACATGACGTTCCTTCAACAACGCATATCCATCCAGCGTCTACTGAACAACCCCCGTAGTTACGATGAATGAAGAAACGACGCGCAGCACTGCCAGTATGACTAAAATACAAAAGTTATAGATATTACATACTAAGTATTATACCAGTAATGATTTTATAGCACTAGACGGCCATTTCGGAATATAATTTTTCATCAGTTGTGCTTGAACCAAAATTGTGAAACCAAAATTTCTTATTTTAATGTAGCATACATTGACTGTTTATTGATGAAATAAGCATTTTTGGGTCTGGATTAATAAAGGGAATAATTATCTGATAAGGGGTAATTTACTGGATTTGTTTGTCCCTTATAAATAACGAGTACTAATGTAATGATGGATGCATCATTACAAATAAGGCGCCCAAACGAATAAAAGTCAAACCCTGTATACAGAACTCATGTTAGGAGGACTTTTGTTGCTTTTTCTATGACCATGACAACGACCGCCATTTTGAAAATTTTAAACCTTTAAATAAGATCTACATACAATAGAAAAACTGCATAGAAACCCAATGAATTTTTGCCGTTGTTAAAAATGATGTCTAAAAATAATTTACAAAATGTATCACTTATTCATTTACATGGTATTACATTATTGTAAACATGTATTTTGTTAACCCTTGTTAATCAAATACCAGGTTTCCAAACTACATCTTTTAATCCCTGCATGCATTATTAGAAATTTAAAACTTGTATTAATTTTACAATAATTTTATATATGTATTTCATTGGTCAATTACAAATATTCAAATGTGGTTAATACTATGAAGGTGGAGCAAATTACTTGAGTGATAGATGATAGCCTGAAATTCAAACAATAGGCAAAGTTGATTGACATCACCTATACCCAATATCACAACCTGTTGTTTTGATGAGCTAATGATGTGTTGATTTTAAATTAATCCAAGCATGTAATGTCATATTGATAACTAAATGCAGTTACTCTATCGAATTGAATAATAAATCATGCCCCAGGGATAACTGACCATTAGTGTTCCTTATAAAAAAGATTTAGCTTGAGAGCTTTTGGACATGGATCAGTGATTACTTAAGTATCCTTGACAATGAAAATTCATGCTTATTGTTTTAATTCTTAAACAAAATGATAGCAACCATCCCATGAAGAAAACTATAGTTTGACGATGGGGATCTTAAAGTTAGTACCTAGACCTACCTGTCTCCACCCTCCTATTGGAATGGCAATATGGGTTTACTTTAGTATCAGTCTATTAAACTTTTCATAAAGAATAAGAAAATATATATGTTAGGGGTGGGGATCTCAACTGTTCAAAAGTTAGAACCCAGCCCCACCTGTCCCGCCCTCCTCTGGAATAACGTCATTGGTATTTCTGCAGTATCACTCTATTCAACTTTTAAAACAGAACCGGAAAATATATAGTTTCAGGGTGGGGATATCAACCATTTAAAAGTTAGTACCAAGCCCCGCCCGTCCCAACCCTCCATCAGGAATGACCCCATGGGATTTTCTTTAGTATCACTTTATTCAACTTTTCATGTAGAACCAGAAAATATATAGTTTATGGGTGGGGATCTCAACCGTTTAAAAGTTAGCACACTGCTCCGCCCACCCTTACCCCTCCCTGATACCCCCAGGAAAATCTTGTGATACAGACTTGTACATCTTGAGACACTGATCATGAATATATATGGTTTTATAGTACAAAATAAAGTATAA
Source organism: Anadara kagoshimensis (assembly GCA_021292105.1). Lineage (NCBI taxonomy): Eukaryota > Metazoa > Mollusca > Bivalvia > Arcoida > Arcidae > Anadara > Anadara kagoshimensis. Next base: position 21,459,767 of record CM037858.1, on the reverse strand, counting down.
ATGGCAAAATTGATCATTATTGTTTTTAAGACCTCGCCCTTCTGCCCTGCCCCTAATGACCTCATGGGCATTTTTGCTCGGCCTCTGGGAAAGGAGATGGGTATCAACCTTCATGTGAAGTTTGGTTAAGATTGGACCAACGGTCTTTGAGAAATTGGTTGGACAATTCATGGCCGGAAGAAGAAGAAGAAGAGGAATAATAATAATAATAATAACGAGTTCTAATGTAATGATGGATGCATCATTACAAATAAGGCGCCCAAACGAATAAAAGTCAAACCCTGTATTCAGAACTCATGTTCTTTTGTTGCTTTTTATATGACCATGACAACGACCGCCATTTTGAAAATTTTAAACCTTTAAATAAGATCTACATACAATAGAAAAACTGCATAGAAACCAAATGAATTTTTGCCATTGTTAAAAATGATGTCTTAAAATGATTTACAAAATGTATCACTTATTCATTTACATGGCATTACATTATTTGTAAAAACACTTTTTAATCAAATACCAGGTTTCCAAACTACATATTTTAATACCTGCATGCATTATTAGAAATTAAAACTTTTATAATTTTACAATAATTTTATGTATGTATATTCATTGGTCAATTACAAATATTCAAATGTGGTTAATACTATGAAGGTGGAGCAAATTACTTGAGTGATAGATGATAGTCTGAAATTCAAACAATAGGCAAAGTTGATTGACATCACCTATACCCAATATCACAACCTGTTGTTTTGATGAGCTAATGATGTGTTGATTTTAAATTAATCCAAGCATGTAATGTCATATTGATAACTAAATGCAGTTACTCTATCGAATTGAATAATAAATCATGCCCCAGGGATAACTGACCATTAGTGTTCCTTATAAAAAAGATTTAGCTTGAGAGCTTTTGGACATGGATCAGTGATTACTTAAGTATCCTTGACAATGAAAATTCTTGCTTATTGTTTTAATTCTTAAACAAAATGATAGCAACCATCCCATGAAGAAAACTATAGTTTGAGGATGGGGATCGCAAAGTTAGTACCTAGACCTACCTGTCCCCACCCTCCTATTGGAATGACCATTTGGGTTTACTTTAGTATCAGTCTATTCAACTTTTCATAAAGAATAAGAAAATATATATGTTAGGGGTGGGGATCTCAACTGATCAAAAGTTAGTACCCAGCCCCGCCTGTCCCCACTCTCCTCTGGAATAACGTCATTTGTATTTCTGCAGTATCATTCTATTCAACTTTAAAAGCCGAACCGGAATATATATAGTTTCAGGATGGGGATATCAACCATTTAAAAGTTAGTACCAAGCCCCGCCCATCCCCACCCTCCATCAGGAATGACCCTATAGGACTTTCTTTAGTATCACTCAATTCAACTTTTCATGTAGAACCAGAAAATATATAGTTTATGGGTGGGGATCTTAACCGTTTAAAAGTTAGCACACTGCCCCGCCCATCCCCACCCTCCCTGATACCCCCGGGAAAATCTTGTGATACAGACTTATACATCTTGAGACACTGATCATGAATATATATGGTTTTATAGTACAAAATATAGTATAAATAGCAAAATTGAGCATTATTGTTTTTAAGACCGCGCCCTCCTGCCCCTCCCCTAATGACCCCATGGGCATTTTACCTCGGCCTCTGGGGAAGGAGATAAGGATCAACCTTCCTGTGAAGTTTGGTTGAGATTGGACCAACGGTCTTCGAGAAATTGGTTGGACAAGTTCATGGCCGGAAGAAGAAGAAGAAGAAGAGGAAGAATAATAAAAAATAATAATAATAATAATAATAATAAGAAACGGTGCAAATACAATAAGTCGCCAAACTTCGTTTGGGCGCCTTAATAATAAGAAACGGTGCAAAAACAATAAATCGCCAAACTTTGTTTGGGCGCCTTAATTATCAGAAACGACACCGGCAGAACGTGTATAAATGTTAAATAGATGACAAACCCGTGTCAAATTATTTTTTTCAGTGAATTATTCATTAGCATTTCGAAAATTCTGGGTTGGACCTGTATGTTGCATTGGGAATTTATCAAATAACATATTATCCCAGTATTAATTTTTCTGCACTAGACGTTTCGAAATACATTTCCTCATCAGTAGTGCTTGGGCCAAAATTTTGAAAAAAACCTAATATGACTTCTCTAACTTTATCATTTACATCATACGTTCTTCCTCCAGTTTTGTCCATTGCTTAGAACATAAATAACACATGGTACTCCATATATAAAATTGTAACTGAAAAAGCCCAGTGATGTAGATACTTGTGCTTTGTTATATGGTTATTAATCTCTTGTCGATCAAAAAACAACACTGAGGCAATATACCTTCATAGATACCAATTACAGCGATGTGTGAAAGATTTTAAATGATTACCTTTGCATCTTTTATAGGTAAACCATTATAACTTACCCTTCTATGCTGAAAAAGTTGAAAGTTGATGGCGGCATATCACTATAGGATGCATAGACAAGTTTAGATGATGTAAACCAGTTGTTTTTATCAGAACCATGGGCGTCAAACACAAAGAAGGCAACTTCTTCTCCCGACTTAAACATGGATACTCTTATCTAATAATACAGAAGAATTGCACATTCATGATATAAAGACAATGTAACAATCAAGGTTGTTCGCCAAAGGGTATAGGCAAACAATTTTGACCTGTCCGGTTAACCTTTAATTTAAATATTTTATTGTGGACGAGTGGATTTATAGTTAGGAATCACGTGAGTTTTTTTATCTACATAATGCGAACACTAATCATTACCATGAGTACATTTTATTAACATTGAATCCTACTACTATCAATGTATCATCCTAATGAAAGGTCAAGTGGACAGGTCAATGTTCTTTGCCTATGTATAGTGTTCAGTGTATTGTGTTATTCTACCAAGTAAAATTGAATATAGAAGACATGACATTAGGCAAAGCTAATATGAACATAATATTACAAACGAACAAATTTATAAAACAAGATTAAAATAAAGAGGGACTTTGATTTTGCTAGCACGTCTTTTGAAGTGAAATGATGGAAAGTCTTGAAATATAAAAGAAAAGCAAAATAAAAAAAAATAAAATTAGTAAATAATTACATTTTTAAAACTGACAAATTAAGTTAAAATAAGCACCCCGTTTTCCTTAGTACCGTGAACAATTCAATCTATTCAGATTGTTACATACATTTATTCATTTGTTAACTTATATTTGTATATATATGTATTTCTTTTCATTTAGTTGAATACATTTACACCAATCACTTGAAGTTTGCTTAATGCACTGATGTAATAACACAATCGCTCACAATCACAAAAGCTTACCGCGCTGATGTAATGTGAACTCCATTGATCAACAACACTTGATTTCAGTGACTTAGAACCAGCAGTAAAGCTGTAAGCATTAGTATCATCTTCATTTAAAGTGTAAGTACCAGTCCAAAGATCATACACGCTACTTGCTGGTGACACTGATTGGGCTTTGGCTACTTTCAAAAGAGGTCTCCACCCTGTTAAGAACGAAATATGACGTGAAAATCTTGCAAAATTGAAAATTCATGGCGATTTCAATAGGAAATGTGGATTGACAATATTCGGGGATTTTGGATGACAACTTGTCACACCTGACTAGACAATCTAGAGTTGAGCGTCTACTATGGTACTTTCGAATTATAATTAAACATAAATATTTTGTATCAACTGTATTAGGAGTACGACATCACGAAGCCAGCTGCAAAGGCGCAAATGTCTAATTATACCTCCCATTTTTGGTAGGGGTGTCCGTCCGTGTGTCCGTCCGTCCTTCCGTTACACCTTAGGGTATCTATCTCTTTTCCGCAACTCCTCCTAAACCCTTCAATGGATTTTCATGAAACTTTCACAAAATCTTTGTGATATAATGTAGATGTGCACCTTCTATTTAAAAAAATGATCCTATGGATTTTTTTATGTAGGGGGGCGGGGTGTAGTTTTTCTAGTTATCAGTTGTTTCTAGTAAAGTAAAACTTTTCATTTTACTAAATTGACTCTTAAGTCAGTACTGCTTCCAATTACAAAGCTAATATGAATTCATAAAACTAGCAAGGTTGAATTAAAACAACAAGCATGTTGTAATGTTGTATTTCTATTTCATGGCACAAACAAAAGCGGTTTTTCCTTCCCACAGTAATTACTTACCTTGGATAAATATACCTAAAACCTCCGCTGTTGGAAAATTAGCGCTGTTCCAAGCACCATCTGAAATATGATAAAGGAATTAGAACTCTCCAAACATTTTTCAGTGTATATATATATTGAAACATGTAATTTTAACATAATAACGAAATATCAAGTTTTCAGCTCAATTGTTGGAAAAGAGTTACAGCTTCGAATTCAGCTAGCTGTTAACATTGTATCAGTAATATCTCATTTGTTAATTAATTGTACATGAGGTTTTTGCAAATGTTTCTTAGTATGCAGATATACATTGCAAATACTTCGTCCAATCGTCAATCGGAACTACGGATAGGAAAATAAAAATCAAACATTCTAATTCATGTTCGAATCACAATCCGAAAGCAAAGTAAAAACTCACAAGTTAGGTTAAACACGTCAAATTCCACAAGTGAATTGAGGCCGGGTGCTCCGGAAGGGTAAGCACCTCCTGTTTAGCTAGCTACATCCACCATGTCTGTAATCGAAACTGAATAAATGGAACATGGTACTTTGTGACCTTATATATTTCAGACATGTACACGTACTTACTTTCTTCACAGCTAGCCGCAGTGTTTTGGTTACTGTATAAGAAATAAGGTCTTGTGGCGACATTTTGATCATAAGAGCATGGTGCCTGGGCTTCATCTCCTTTGTCTATTATTTCCATCCAAGCACGATCATTGGGACAACCACCATATTCTTTAATTAAAGTAAATCGGCGAGTTGTATCTCTATAAAATAAAGGCGATGCTTTTTATATTGCGAAAAAAAAATAATAAAAAAAACAATATTGAAAAGTAAAAAGATAGTTACTAATGACATTTGCAGAATAACCACGACTTAGATAGTATTTGAAATATTGCAAACTCAAGAAAAGTAGTGTTGCAATAACTATGCCAACAAACGACAAATTTTGACAATATTTGGTTGGGTACCAACTATAATTCTTATCTGAACAAAAAATGAAAGAGAAAGCCCAGTCGGGGTTAGAACCCACGACCTCCCACTTACGGAGAGAGCACTCTACCAAATGAGCTACAGCAATGGTAGAAAAGCAGATATATCGTCCGACATGCTTATCACAACAGTATTTTGGATCTCCAAGTCGGGTTCTTTGATGGTTTTTCTTTATAACCCCTCTTAGTTTTATCGTCAAACCTCGTCATCAGCCAAAACTTGATCAAACAAATCGTGGCTCTGAATTAAGGTTTTTATCCGTAACTTCTTCAAAATACATCTTTTTGTGTTGCGCTGCTCTGTATAAACTCATTTTTCAAAGTCAAGCTCATATAAGGTGGTATCACAGTGAGAGTAAAACAAAACAGTAGTAGTAGGTCTAAGCAAAAACAAACATACTAATCCATGTCCGTATCACAATCCAGAAGCAAAGTAAAAAAGTAAAAACTTTGGAACTGACAAGTTAGGTGGACTTTCACCAGTGAAGTGAGGCTGGGTGCCTCAGAAGGGTAAACACCTACTGTTTTCAATTTATCATTAACTACCGACCCTTACTCACAAAGTCAATATTGGAAATAACATGTAAAAAGAGAGAATGATTAAAAAATGTTCCTTTATACAATTTGTTTTTAAATATTTACAATATGACTGTATCTCTCTTCTATGAAACATACAGAAGCAATTGTATTTCAATTCCCGTTGAAAGACAATAGGGGTCATGACCCTTGACGTGTATTAAATTTTCCCGCAATATTACGTCATGTCCCGCACAAGGGGTCGCGTTATCATGTGAGATACGCGATCTCGTATGGCTAAAAACCCTATATCACACGAGCATATATGGAAAAAATAGCGCCAAGGTACAAAATATTTATTAAAAGAAAGAATTGTAAATATAAGAAATGACATTTCTGCTCATGATATTTCAAGGGGTAATGAAAGATAGTGTGGCGCGTGCCAAATTCAAAATGAAGGGCTTAGCCCTTCATCGAATTTGGCACGCGCCACACTATCTTTCATTACCCCTTGAAATACCATGATCAGAATGTCATTTCTTAAAAAGGATATTATACGTAGACTGTAAGGTCTTGTACCGTCATCCGAATGACTCTTCCGACTTAGACCGATGTTTGCCGAAATTTTACTTATCAATAGAACTTTACATACCCATCTATGCCAACGTTGACTTTAGAGCTGGAAACTATATCTGTATATTTTGTTGAGTATTTGATTTTATTGTCAGCAAGCCAAGCGTTTTTGTCAGATCCACGTCCATCAAACACACAGTAACCTACTTCATTTCCAGATGTAAACATAGAATATTTTACCTATAATTTCAAACATTCAGTATCTTGAATTTGAACGAATAAGAAAAATAAAACATAAAAAATGCCCTCTTCATCGAACAAATATACAGTCCTCCCAAAAGGTTTATATTTTGAGCTATGGATAATTTTACTTTGTTTTCTTAATTCATTTCATTTATGTCAACGGATTTTGTTTCAGAATAAACAATTAGATATGGTATTAAAGATTTGGAAACGACAAAAATAAACGAACTTTAACTCACTGTATGTACGTAAGCAAAAAATCATAATATATATTCAGTTCATATTATACATCATTTAAATCAATCGTTTCAATTTATAAAAAGATGTTTCGGCTTATATTGTTCATTTTCATAATTTTTGTAGCCTGTTCTAGGTTTTATGACTAATTGAGTACGCTGCTAATGTACAAACTAGATTACATGTAATCATGGGAATATATATGATGTTTTTATATAACTACTTACATTTTCAATAAAATGAGTTGACCAGTTTTCCACAATATTTGATTTATATACGGTTGATGGTGTGGTTGTAGTAGTCTTAGCGGACAAGGTGCTAGCTGCCGCTGTGTCACTGGACTTCCATAGCAGTCTTACACCAGTTTGGGATGTCGCCACACCTGCTATGGCTTTGAAAACCATATCCCATGCTACAAAAATATAAACCATGGTTATAATAACCATCATTACCACCAACATAACAAATACCATTTTCATTAGTTTCAAAAGTTTTATGGTCGTCACCACAGTATTGTTGATAAGGTTGATGTCTCTGTGTCCAAGATTGCGCTGGATATATTTGACATCCCATAGTTCCATGTTCCTTTAACACAATTTTGATTACACACGTGGCGGGTGTAACTAGCTAAACAGGAGGTGCTTACCCTTCCGGAGCACCCGGTGTCACTTCACTGGTGGAAATTCACTTGTCTAACCTGACCTGTCAGTTCCAAAGTTTTTACTTTGCTTCTGGATTGTGCTTCGGACATGGATTAGTATGTTTTTGATTATATCCCAAAAAGAATATAACATATTGTGTTTACTTAATTATTACTGCCAACATCTTGTCGAAATATATGCAACATATATAACTACCTAGGGACAATGTTTGGGTGGAGTAGATGTGAGCTTGGATATTTGTATTTTATCATGCTTATAATGGGAAAGGCAGAAACAGCAGTTACGAGGACGTAATCGCTTTTGGGGGGACAAGGGAGATAATCACAAGTGACCAAATATAACCCCATACTAGTTACTAATTGACCAATGGGAATAAAGGGTTTTTATCTGAGGTGGGGAAATATAGGTTACGTGTCTTACCTTGCACTGAAACGACTAGAGCATCGGCTGTATCGGTACTACCTGAAATATAATAGTGTATAATCAATTTAACAATCTACAACGCTTAACACATTAAACAATTGAAAAAGTCCATGTGGCCATGTAGTCCATCATCCAAACCATAAACTCAAAATCAAAGTAAAACTTTGAGAAAAATGCAAATTAATTTACTTATTCAATCTGAGTGAACTTCCACCGGGGAAGTGATGCTGGGCGCTCCGGAAGGTGAGCACCTTCTGCCTATCTAGCTAGCTAAACATTGTTTAACGGAAACAGTATATGCTTATAACCTTTTGTCGGATGTAAACAGGCAACGCCTGCAATGAGAAAGACATACAAAGAAACGTGGAGTGTTTGTTGACCACGTGTTTTATATGTGTACTTATGGACTTACAAATCAACTTAAGAACAAGCATAATCCAGAACAGAATTATTTCCTTGACCCCCCCCCCCCACACACACACGTCCTATAAACGTACCAGAATACCAGTTTGTTTTGGTAGAGGCTGTAGAATATATAAAGTAATGAAAGAAACACGGACTATAAACGTACCAGAATACCAGTTTGTTTTGGTAGAGGCTGTAGAATATATAAAGTAATGAAAGAAACACGGACTATAAACGTACCAGAATACCAGTTTGTTTTGGTAGAGGCTGTAGAATATATAAAGTAATGAAAGAAACACGGACTATAAACGTACCAGAATACCAGTTTGTTTTGGTAGAGGCTGTAGAATATATAAAGTAATGAAAGAAACACGGACTATAAACGTACCAGAATACCAGTTTGTTTTGGTAGAGGCTGTAGAATATATAAAGTAATGAAAGAAACACGGACTATAAACGTACCAGAATACCAGTTTGTTTTGGTAGAGGCTGTAGAATATATAAAGTAGGGTGTGGCTGTTCCTATTTTCACGTCCCACTCAGTACACCCAGCTAAATAGTTATTGTCTTTCATTACCATCCATCCTAATGTATTAGTACAACCATTGTCAGCATTATTGACGAAGAATTTCCTTTTTTCATTTCCAGTACTTGCACTGAAGTAAAAACAAAATCAAGTTTATGAACAAATTTAGAACATCACAAATACGTCATCATGGCGTATGGCTGTCCGTCTGAATATGACGTCAGCATTTCTTCCAATGACTGCTATTCTAAGAAACAACCAAAGATACCACATATAATAATAATAATAATAAGAATAATAAGAACCTCATTTATATCCTAGGTTTGAATACAAAATGAACTCCAAATAAAGAGTCGAGTATATATCTGGAATGGAAGAAATATTGTAGCTTCTGTTATGTCCGTTATCACAATATTGTTTACAAGTCATGTCTCTGTATCTGTATTAGAAATTGTCATGAATGTATTTGACATCGCGTAAGTTCATGTTTCTTTCATTCCAATCATTCCAACTGATTGCTAACTAAACAGGAGCTGCTTGCTCTTCCGGAGCGCACGGCCTCACTTTCCTAGTAAAAATCCACGCATTTTACTAATTTTGCCATTTTTCAAAGATTTTAGTATTTTTATTATTATTATATTTTTTTACTTTGATTTTAAAACGGAACGATACGTTGATTCTGATTGACACAACTACCAAATCCGTCACAATGGCTGCTGAAACGAGAGTTTGTGTGCGTATGAATGAAGTTGTACTTGCTCAATATCGTAGTACTACTTGAAGCGTTAATTATAGCAGGGGACATGGTATTTTCACAATCCGCCAAGTAATAATTATTCAAAGTCAAAGTTATTGCAATGTCACAGCTTTTTGTATTATGAGCCGTCATCACTATATTGTTGATGCGAATTATGTCTCTGTGTCCAAAAATTCCTTGGGTATTTACTGACGTCCCATAGTTCCGTGCTCTCCTTGCATTCTAAGTTATGATTACACACGTGGTAGGTGCAGCTAGCTAAACAGGAGGTGCTTACCTTTCCAGATCACTCGTCACTTTCCTGGTGGACGTGCACTTGTTTAAGTTAAATTGACAGCTTCAAAGCTTTTATTTTGCTTTTAGATTGTAGCTTGGGCATGGATTGGTATGTTTCTGTTTCATGATTACACTTACTCAAGGTCACAGTAATTAAAGCTAGATGAAGTTATATCCGTGTAATCGGTGTACTTACTTAATGTCACAGCAATTGAAGCTGGCTGAAGTTATATCGGTGTAAGAGGTGTACTTACTCAATGTCAAAGTAATTGAAGCTGGCTACTTACTCAATGTCACAAAAATTGAAGGTGGCTGAAGTTATATCGGTGTAATCGGTGTACTTACTCAATGTCACAGTAATTGAAGCTGGCTACTTACTCAATGTCACAAAAATTAAAGCTGGCTGAAGTTATATCGGTGTAATCGGTGTACTTGCTCAATGTCACAGTAATTGAAGCTGGCTACTTACTCATTGTCACAAAAATTGAAGCTGAAGTTATATCGGTGTAAGAGGTGTACTTACTCAATGTCACAGAAATTAAAGGTGGCTGAAGTGATATCGGAGTAAGAAGAGTACAAGATATTATTACAATCCATCCAGTTATTTTTTGTTTTACCAGTAGCATCAAATACGATATACTTCTGTTCGACTCCATTTTTGTACATAGATAGCCTCACCTAAAAACATGGAAAATTAAAATTATATATCACTGCTCTATTAAAAGTATTCTAATTTAATCTGGTTATTGACTCTTTCAATACTTGTCTAAAATTAAAATTAACAAGGTAATTTTGTAAAAATGTTCTTATATAATCTGATGTTATAAATTTTCAACAGTTGCTTTTCACATAATTATTACTTCTGCTTTTGCTCACCCAAATAAGCTATAAATATGTTAAAACCCGGTGTTAGTTAAGCGTTAAAAATTCGGTTACGATTGTTAATTGACTAAATATGCTATTGAACCAGATCGCTGTGACAGGGGTCGTGCTTTTCTTTCTTTTTTTTTTTTTTTTTTTTTTAAATATTTTGAATTTAAAAAATGATGTATAAATTTGTCAAACGTCTTTCTGAAGTATTGAACTTTATTCTCAGTGGTCCCAATACATGTGTCACCTTGTTTCGCTGTTTTTATACCTATAGAGTCTAGTGCTATGCTCTTTATTGTGTTGTCTCTTTGATAACTACGCGGTTTTTCAGTCACAGTCCTCTAATACGTTGAAACGCTTAGATTTCGAAGATAATTTACAGTAGTGTTATAAATTACTGGAAGCTAATTCAATTCGACGTTATGCAGATTACAAGCAACTTCAATGAAATTAGGATCCTCTGCTAGGAGGTACTTTTCGCGATCTGTACTTATGTTCAAAGGACAATAACTCCCAACTAGAAAAACTGTGAGCCACAAGCTCACAAAAAATCCATCGGATCAAATTTTTAAATAGGAGGTGCACATCTACATTATCTCACAAAGATTGTGTAAAAGTTTCATGAAAATCCATTGAAGGGTTTAGGAGGAGTTGCGGATAAGAGATAGGTACCCTAAGGCGTAACGGAAGGACGGACGGACACACGGACGGACACCCCTATCACTATATACCCACCACTTTTTAAGCGGGGGGTATAATAAGGAATTCAACTCGGGTTAATGCTATGTATATCTCCTGTTAAGATAGATGTTTTGCAACAAGGTTTGTAAAACTTAATAATACTTCATAGTTTTGGAGAATTTCTACGGGCAAGAAGTGTCTTGATGAACAGGAAGACGGAAGTTCATATACGCTATTTCTGCGAAAAGCAGGGGATAATTAAGTCACCATTTGAGCTACTTACAGCTGATATAGCGTGGTTTGACCAGTTGTCCAGAATCTCTGATTTATAACTTGTACCACTTGACGTCAGTGTTTTTCTTTGAGTGGCGTCATTGTCATTCAGTGATCCAGATGCCTGGTAGAATGATATGATGTCATTGTAGCCTGTGGGGATAACCCCAGCAGTGGCTTTGAAAACAATCTTCCACGCTGTAAGAAAAATGAGTATAATATTGCCAATAAATAGACGCACAGATAAGTGGCGCTTACCCCTACCCTGCACGCATGCTCTTTAGTTCTTACAATCAAAGTGCTGAGAAGATTTAATAATTTTTATAAAAATTTAACAAATTACAGTCAAATCTGCCTTAAAGGACACCTCTTTATAAACTGATTTTAAAGCCCAGTGAAATGTTATTCAAAATAGCAATATCGGTTACTTTTTAGTTTATTATTTTTATAAAACGAAATATAAAATAGTAATTGAAGCTAGCAAAACTATAGGTTGGTTGATTGAATGTTGATTGACGTCACATTAGCAAGTTTCAGCAATTTGCGACGACAACTATTTCATCAATATCTATGGATTAATCTTTGAACAAGTTCGTGTATGCACGTGGAGTGCAAGTGTCTTGTATGGTCTGCCTTGTACCAGCGCGCACTCAGGGCGACCACAAGGTGCTAGCTCACCGAGTCAGTGCGCCACAGACAAGCGTACCAGCCTCAGCCACATTTTACTGACACCGGAAACAGTAAAGTCCAACGACAAGTAAAATCCACTTTCCCACATGTAATCTGAGTGGGACTCGAACTCACAGCGGTGAGAGATTTGAACACTGACGTCTTATCCATTAGGTCTCCACGGCTTCTAGCAAAACTACGGGAATTAGAAGCCAAAAATAAAATCAGTAACAAATACTTACGTCCCAGTGGTTTATCAAGCTGCTGACACGTGACTATACACCATAACGCAGATCCAATCAAAACAGAGGAAAGCAATGGAACAGCCTGTAAATATACATACGCATCGTTATTGTTTGATGCTTGTGTATTTCTTTGTTGGACAATTTTTTATCTATAAATGGTTTCTTTGTTATTTTGATCTTTGCAAAGGACAGTGCAGACCCGTCGAAAGTTTAACACTAAGCTAACGTAAACGAATTAAACCTGGGTCAAACCCGTTTACTTCCACCAGGGAAGTGAGACCAGGTGATCCAGAAGGATAAGCACATCCTGATGATCTAGCTACAGCCGACACGTGTAAAATGGAAATTCATTTATAAAATGATGTGTGAAATTATTCATAATTTCTAAAACTAAAAACGTTTATTGTATACATGTTTCTATATAAGAGACATATAAAAGTTTAAGATGAAATTATCAAAAATGCTCAACTAAGATTTGTTTAAATCTTTGCCATTTGAGTAAGATTGCATTAAGGTTGTCACACGCCCGACATTTGCGTTTTTGGCTGAATGTCAAAATATTTATATATTTATATAAGCTTTCAAGATTAAATCAAGTTTAGAATTAATAAGGTCATGGACCAAAATTAATCTTACAAACCAGCTCTTTATTTTCTATGTTCTAAGTTTAATCCCTTTTCCTTTTAAAGTGTTTTCGAGGTTAGAATTTTTTTAATCGGGTATTATATTACCCAAATTAGGTCTAGAAATTGGTTATACGTATGCATGTTCCAGATTCATGTTTTAAATAGTTTGAAATAAAACAGAAAACTGACGATGATATAATTTCATTGAGCATAATATGTTGTATTTGCCATTGTACATATTACACTTTACTTGGCCTTTTATAAAACCAGACGACGGATGCACATCGCCCTACAGCCCACGTGTAGACGTTAAACTCCGACAATCGTCATCATGTAACCAGAGTTATCGTACTTGATTCATGGTTTAAAGAGTTGCGCTGAGTAATGGTATTAGTATGGTCCCAGTCAATAATATTTCACTTATATCGAGACGTCGCCAGCCATAGGCGAAAGTGCAGAACTTTTGCCTGTGCGTTGCGCTTGTGGCTTTATAAAGCATGGTTCTTTATCGTGCCACGCCTTCCTTGACAGGGTTCTCGTTTATTTTAAGTTCCCATCCGAAAGAACCGCGTCTTCAGTGATTTCGTAATACCGAGTGATTGGCGAAAGAACGGTCACTACTCACTTTCAAGTCTTGTGTCAGACCCAGACGGGGTTCAAACCCACGATCTACCACTTACAGAGCGAGCACTCTACCAACTGTGCTAACGCAGTGGTTTCGGAAAGCGTCAAGGCATGTATGGTTACTTTTATTTGTGTTTGCCTAAAATATCGCTCAAACCAGCCTGAAAAGCTACAGGGCGTCTAATCGCGTGTTATTAAATATTCCTCTAGGTGTATTGAAAATGCCATAGAGACCGACTAAACAAACATTTCTAATCAAACAGGAGAAAGTAAACTATTGATTTACATAAATACATATCGTTTTAGATGAAATACTTGACGGGAGTAAATAAAATTTATTTTGCTATATAATAAAAGAGTTATTGAACTCTATATTATTAAATGATACTCTCAATATTCCATATCAATAAATCCATATGTAAAAATCATATTACACACGTGTGATATCGTTTTGTGACCTTGGTAATCAGCGCGCGACATTCCAATGTGCGCGCGCTATGACGTCGACTGTTTGTTTCAATTTAGATATTTTAATTAAACATGTACATGCAGCGCCCAATGACTTATGTTAAATTTTATGGTATAATTATGACAAAAATATAATGCTTACTTTTCCATGGAACAATTGAAAAAAAAAACCAACATTTTTCAACTGAAACGAGTTCTTTTTATGATATTAAAATAACTAAATGTGTCTGAAACAAACAATTGACGTGATAGCGATCACATATTGGAATGTCGCGCGCTGGTAACTAAGGACGTCCGTGTCCAATAGTGAAAATGGTTTGTTATTTCACGCAAGTTTTTCCTTCATTATATACATGTAATTGTCGTTTGCTACTTTTGAATACATTATTTTATAAAATTTCAAAAGTAGTATTTTTAGTGTTTCGATTTTTTTATCTTGCTTTGGGATTGTAATTTGGAATGGATTGGTATGTTTGTATTTTTTATTTTCATAGTTACAGAAAATTCCTAAACAATACGCCAATGGTTTAATATTCTATTTTAAAAAAAAATTAATTATTTGAATATTCATTTTGAATATTTTAAGTTTCAAAGTTTTAAAAAAGAAAAATAGGTTTTATATAAGGGATTTCATCAATTTTAAATAATAATAATAATAATAATAATAATAATAATAATAATAATAATAATAATAATAATAAAATAACGAGTATTAATGTAATGATGGATGCATCATTACAAATAAGGCGCCCAAACAAATAAAAGTCAAACCCTGTATTCAGAACTCATATTATTAGAAATTAACAGGTTTTTTTTTACTTCAAGGTTTAAATGAAATAAAGATTCAAGAGATGTAACCTTTTTGGTCATTTAGAATATATACTTGGAGCAAGCGTGTCTATGTATGGCGTCTCTCTCTCTGAAATTTTATTCTAAAAAAAATTATTGTCTTGGTGTCAAATGAAAGTAGAAGTAGTACATGAATCCAATTGGTTGAAATTCAAACAATAGACAAAGTTGTCTGACATCACCTATACCCAATATCACAACCTGTTGTTTTGATGAGCTAATGATGTGTTGATTTTAAATTAATCCAAGCATTTACCAATGTAATGTCCTATTGATAACTAAATAAAGCTACTCTATCGCATTGAATAATAAATCACGCCCCAGGGATAAATGGCCATTAGTGTTGCTTATAAAAAAGATTTCGCTTGAGAGCTTTTGGACATGGATCAGTGATTACTTAAGTATCCTTTACAATGAAAATTCAAGCTTGTGGTTTAATTCTTAAACAAAATGATAGCAGCCATCCCATGAAGAAAACTATAGTTTGAGGGTGGGGATCTCAAAGTTAGTACCTAGACCTACCTGTCCCCACCCTCCTATTGAATGACCATGTGGGTTTACTTAAGTATCAATCTATTCAACTTTTCATAAAGAATAAGAAAATATATATGTTAGGGGTGGGGATCTCAACTGATCAAAAGTTAGTACCCAGCCCCACCCTCCTCTGGAATAACGTCATTTGTATTTCTGCAGTATCATTCTATTCAACTTTAAAAGCCAAACCGGAAAATATATAGTTTCAGGATGGGGATATCAACCATTTAAAGGTTAGTACCAAGCCCCGCCCATCCCCACCCTCCATCAAGAATGACCCCATGGGACTTTCTTTAGTATCACTCTATTCAACTTTTCATGTAGAACCAGAAAATATATAGTTTATGGGTGGGGATCTTAACCGTTTAAAAGTTAGCACACTGCCCCGCCCATCCCCACCCTCCCTGATACCCCCGGGAAAATCTTGCAATACAGACTTGTACATCTCGAAACACTGATCATGAATATATATGGTTTTATAGTACAAAATATAGTATAAATAGCAAAATTGAGCATTATTGTTTTTAAGACCCCGCCCTCCTGCCCCTCCCCTAATAACCCCATGGGCATTTTACGTCGGCCTCCAGGGAAGGAGATGGGGATCAACCTTCATGTGAAGTTTGGTTAAGATTGGACCAACGGTCTTTGAGAAATTGGTTGGACAAGTTCATGGCCGGAAGAAGAAGAAGAAGAGGAAGAATAATAAAAATAATAATAATAATAATAAGAAACGGTGCAAAAACAATAAGTCGCCAAACTTTGTTTGGGCGCCTTAATAATGATAATAAAAATGATAATAATAATAATAATAATATACGTAATAATTTGACTTACCATCGCCGTTGATTAAGTTACGACTACATCCAACGTAAAACTGGTTAATTCTAGCATAATCCTGACATAAGAATTAAATTTAACACTAACACGTTAGAGACCTTTACAAATTATTACCCTCTTTTATTGAAAATCTCTAATAATCCTCTTAAATTATACAATTAAAATGATTTTGGCAGTTTTAGAATTTTGGCGGATTAAGACGTAACACCGTTGACCTAATTATAAAATATAGGGTTAAGTCGCCAGAATTAGATTTTAATTAAACCCTAATAATTTAACCATAAACTTGAAGTAATTTTCAGACAAAGATTTTTACAACTGTAATTTAATTGTTTGATTAAAGAAAGCAAGTCACGTTCTGGCCCCGGTTTCACAATCATTCCTTAGCTAAGATTGTCCTTAACTTAAATTTACCAAATTTTGGTAATCTCTTTTTGGAACTACTGGTGAATAATTTTGTCAAAACTAAATGCAAATGTTTTAATTTTGAGGTGATCTTAAAAATAACACCTTAAATTCCTGAATATCTTGAACATCAAGAAAATTATGAAGATTTGAAATTTTGCAAGATTTAAGTTAAGGAATATCTTAGCTAAGAAATGATTGTGAAACCGGGGCCTGTATAAGTATTCACTTATTTTTTTCTTTTCTTTAGGAAGATATTGGCCTTAGATTTTCCATCGGTTGACTTAGGTATCTAAATTACATGTACAGTCAAACCACCTAAGGAAACCAGAAAACAGTGACCTTTTTTGGCATGTGGTCCTTATGTTAAGGTTCGAATAACATGCATAAAGAGTAAAATTGAGATGAAATTTTACTGGTGACTCTTATATAGATATGGTCTTTAAAACGGGTTTGACTGTATTTACCGTATATATCAGACTGAATTATAAAATCAGTGGTCCCGATATTGTCTCGTTTGGCCGTTTCATCCATTGCCTTGTGTTGCGGTCTTAGCTGTGTTGAATGTTGTCGCATGTCTGTTTTCTATTATACCCCCCGCAAACTAGTTTGAGGGGGTATGCAGGAATCACCATGTCTGTATGTCCGTCCGCCCGTCTGTTCGTGTAAAATCGTGTCCGGGTCATATTTCATATATGCTTTGGACGACTGTCGTAAAACTTCACATGAATATTCTTCAAGGTCCAAAGATGTGTCATGACCTTAAACCAAGGTCATAATAAGGTCAAGGTCACGGGAAAACATTAAACCCTTGTAGATGTTAGGTGTGGGGATATTTAGTTCTCAAGAGACAGTTCTAGTTTCTTCTGTTATTTATATCTCAGCCACCCGACAGTCGATCTTCGACAGGTCTGTATTTAGAGGGTACCAAACATGTATGTTAGTACCATGCCGCGTTGTGTATATTTATAACGGGATCTTTTTTTTCAAGTTGGCATTTTAAGATCAATACACATTCAAGGAGGCATTTGCCATTCCGGAATACCCGGTCTGACTTCCCTGTTGGAAGTTGTTTTCAAAGTTTTTACTTTTTGGGGGGATTTTGAGTAGAACATGGATTGGTATGTTTGTTTTTTATTATTATTGCAGATCCCATTCAGACACGTTATGTACTGTGCATACACTTATTGTAAAGTTATGACAGAGTAGTCTAGACTAAGGCACAGGCTTACAGTGATGTTTTCCAGGTAATTTGGTTTCCTCCACCATCCAACCATTCCAAAACTGACCACCATGATATATGTGAAAGAATATTGTCACTGGGACATAAAACGCTAGTACTCCATCGCTCTATTTATTACCGATTTTTATAAGTGCTTGCAGTGAGATGCTTCTGGGTTTTTACCATCAAACTGATCTTGGTACATGTGCACTGTACATCTGTCTTTCACTGCTTCAATTCTTAGTCATCCCGATTGCAGACCTCAATTTCATATTCATTCCTTAACTTTAGCAAATTTGAAATCTTAAAAAGATTAAGAATCATGTCTAGTAACTGGATGATTGCTGATGCGACTTTAAACATATTTACCATCCATTGTAATCACATTTAATGCAATGGAAACAATTGGTGTGGAGAAATGTTGTCTTAAACCCGAGTCGAGTATTTCACTTATATCGATGCATTCAGTGAAGGGATAGTGGAGGAAAACCGCAGTACCCGGAGAAAATCACATATCTTCGACAAGCGTACGGACAAACTTACACTATGATCTGTCTCGATTGAAATTCGAACCTAGGCGACGAGAAGCGTCGCGATTTTTCGCAAACGCGCTTTAGACCACTAGATACAACAAATTATATCTTGATTCTGGCAGAGCAATAGTTTTCCATGACACAGTCAATGCTCTGACCTCTTAATACCAAGCCCCAGAGGAGGAAGCAGTATCTCAATTTTAAAGTATGACGGTCATTTCTGGGACGGTGAAAGAAACTGGAGAAACAGAGGGAGTGGGGAGAAAATCGACATCTCCAACATTTACTACTAGGATCTGTATCGAGTGGAGTTAGAACCAATGTGATGAGAGGCACTGTGATCCATACACTAATGCTTTAGACCACTTGGCCACCGGGGTCCCTGATAACATTTCGAAGCATATAATACAACAAAACGTTAAGTTGAATTGAGTAATGGTGTTTAACGTCCCAGTCAAGAATATTTCACTTATATCGAGACGTCGCCAGTTATAGACGAAGGTGCAGAAATTTTGCCTGTGCGTTGCACAAATGACACAATGGGGTTCTTTATCGTGCCACCGTGACATGGGGTCTCGTTTATTTTAAGTTCCCATCCGAAAGAACCGTGACTTTTATTTTGTAATCATCGCGGCCGAGTGCTTGGCGAAAGAACAGTCACTACCCCCTTTTTCAAGTCTTGGGTCAGACCCAGACGGGGTTCAAACCCACGACCTTCTAATTACGGAGCGAGCACTCTACCAACTGAGCTACCGCAGTGGTTACAACAAAAAGTATGTTTGAGCAATGTTTATTTTTTCCCCCACCATTCTTCGTCAAGGGCGATAACTCTTAATTTGCATCACCATTTGGTAAAATTAACAATAAACAAAAATTTGTCTAATAAATAATAATAAACAATTAATAGTAATTATTGTGTAATAAATTTTATTTACAAACTTTGAATATCGAATGAGTATAGAATTCAGTGGTGAAATATTCAAAGCATAGATGGAAATGTTATTTTGCTTTCAAAAAAATCTTCAGTGCATAAATATGGATTAACAACAAATGCAGATAAACGCATACGCATTATACATCCCAAATACACTGGATTATATTCTATACAGACAGACATACGGACAGACATATGCATAAGTAATAGCTATAATTATTTCTGTGAGGTGTTGGGAGAAATAATCACATGCTAAGTTCTAAATTTTAACATGCTCTTCTTTTTAAAATTTTACAAAAACTAGGTTTTAACATTAAAATACAAATATTCAAATAAATAAATAAACAGATGGAAAAAATAATGAACAATTCAAAAAAAGTATTATAAACCATTTAAATTAAAATAAAATTGACATAAATTTTTACAAATAAAACAAAGTTCTTCAACAGGTTTTGTATCACTGTATAAGGAATATGCTCTCGTCTTATTTTCAACCTGCCTTCCTTTTACTGGCCATTTTAATACTCAAACTTCTTGCGCCGAGACTTTTTTGTCAAAACGTATAGTCATTGGTTTTGGTAAGAATTGATTGTTAGTTTCAAGCATTTTTATGCCAATTTCCCTATTCTTTTTGTCATACAACTGTATTATAAATTTTTGAATTTTCTGAATCTCATATTATAAATTTTTGAATATTTCATTCAGAAAATTCAAAGATTTATAATATGACATTTTACTCTAAATTAATTGGTTTTGGACGTATTGGTTACGTCAGCTCCAGAATCTTTGTCAACATTTTTGGTCAGAATTGGTAATGTCAGCATCAGAACCGTTCTATGTCAATTTCTTTAAAAGGAGGTTTTGGTAAGAATTGGTTAAAGGCTCCATGACTTTTAATCATTGTCATCATGTCTATCTATAATTACTAGTTTTGATCAGAATGTGTAATGTCAGTTTCAGGACCTTTCTATGCCAATACTCATAGTTAGTGGGTTTTTATTTTGGATAGAATTTATCAATCGGAATCAAGACCTTTTATGTCAATTTTCTTAGAAAGTGGTTTGGTCAGAATGCGTTATGACAGTTTCAGGACCTTTCTATGCCAATACTCATAGTTAGTGGGTTTTTTTTTTGGATAGAATTGATCAATCGGTTTCAAGACCTTTTTGTGTCAATTTTCTTAGAAGGTGGTTTTGGTCAGAATGGGTTATGTCAGTTTCAGGACTTTTCTATGCTAATATTCATAGTTAATGGTTTTGGTCAGAATAAGTTATGCCAGTTTCAGGACCTTTTATGTTAATTTTCGGTAAAAATTGGTTTCAGTTTTTCTATGTCTATATTCCTATTATTTAAATCTATATTTGGTTGGACTGATTGATTAGCATACTCAACTAATAATGGTTTTATTATGTAAATGACTTGGTATTTATCAACTGCATGCATGATTTTGTTCGCGTTGGTTTGTAGATGATGGTTGGTACAATATTACCAATGGAGTAAAAACACATCATGTGGTTTTAACTTGTTTTTATCAAAACCTTATGTTCTTTATTTTACTTTTACAAAATGTTGATTCAACAAGAAAAACATTTCATTATGAAATAAGCAATGCTATTTTCTTCTTTACTTTATTTCTATAACGCCGTCTTAACTTCTGAAGCTAAATATGTTATAAGGAAATAGATCTTATCTTGAAAAATACTTTGTATTCGATTGCTATTATAAAATTTATATGTATATTAAGTAATAAAGAAAAACAAATTTGAATAGAAGAAAACAAATATGTTTTACAAATGTTCTTCCTCCGACCTATGTGGTCTAAATATCCAATGATAGATATTTTAGACTTTCAAAAATTACTCCATTGCTGGTTTAACTGGTTTACATAATCTCTCCGTTTCTGTTGAAGCAAAACGTGCATTGATCCTCTTAATATAAGTATTTAGTGTAGCAACTTCATGCACCAGCTCTTAAAATACATTTATGAAGCCCATAAAATTATAATGACCTATATGGAATGGACTTAAATCCATGTAATTTATTTCAAGTTATTTCAAATTTCAAAGTTGTAGCAATTTAATGCACCAAATTCTTGAAATACATTAATGAAGCCCATAAAATTATAATGGCCTATATGGCATGGACTTAAATCCATGCAATTTATTTCAATTTATTTCCAGTTTCTAAGGACTTTGTTTATATGAAACAAACCACAAACAACAACAAAATCAATTAAAACTAAATAATAATTAAATGATTAAATAATTAATCACAACATATGCATTTTAAGATTAATTAACATTTTTTTCAAACTGCTTTTTTTCATTCCCAACACCTCTTACAAAGGAATGTATAAAGAACACTTGTCTTGACAAATGGCCTAAAGCAGTTACAAACAACACAGTTCTGAATAAAAACGCTGGATTGTTCAGATATCATACTCTGAAGGGCACTGCGTATACAGTGATGGTACATAAAGCGTGCTATAGGACAGGCTGATTAATCATATTAATTTGTCCAGATCGGTAGATTTAATATAATTAGTGCGCAAGGTTGCAAATTAGGTACTTTTTTATCGTCAAGTGTTTGATTTTGGTACAATTTCCGAATTTTTAGTACTTTTAATTAAAAAAAAACCATTGAAATGATTTGACTAATTTGGCCTTTTCATTTTATCCATCCGTTTATCCGTTTTTATGGTACAAATCCGTCAAAAAACAGATAACCCCGTTGAATTGGTAGGCCTGAAATGATCATTACCAAAACAAGTTATGGACAGTTTCTTTAAATTCTTCTTTAAATATCTCCTTGATGTATTATTAACGTTTTGAATTCACAAAGACAGTTAGTTTTATACTGAAAATATAAAACAAAGCAGTTACCATGTAGGGATTTTGGTGTACGCGTAAACGTCACTAAAGACGTTAAATTTTGACAAAAGTTGCTATGGGGATGATTTTGATAGCATGACTTTGGATTTTACTTTTAAAACTAAAGCTTGTATTGTATATTATAACACGATGGAAATGTTTATTTTTTGAAAATAAGTACAATTCTTCCAAATATTTCAAGGTATCCAATGCCGAAATGACCAAAACTTTTATCGACTAAACAATAGTCAGATTAAATTTTTCCAATTTTATTCTTATACCTTTGCTCCAATATTTTCCGCATTCTCCAGTTAAGGATTTGAAAGATAAGAAATGTATACAAGTATGATTGAGTTGAAATGATGTTAAACGTCCCAGTCAAGAATATTTCACTTATATATCGAGACGTCGCCAGCTATAGGCGAAGGTGCAGAAATTTTGCCTTTGCGTTGCGCTGATGGCATTATACAGAGGGAAGCCTACCGTGACACGGGGCCTCGTTTATTTTATGTTCCTATCCGAAAGAATCGTGACTTTTATTTTGTAATGCCGAATGCTTGGCGAAAGAACAGTCACTACTTACTTTCAAGTCTTGGGTCAGACCCGGTCGGAATTCGAACCCATGACCTTCCACTCACGAGCGAGCACTCTGCCAACTGAGCTGCCGCAGTGGTCTGTATTCAAGGAGAATAGGAATGCAACCAAGCGTAGAAATAAGCTTCCACTGTATAGTTTTTTGTTCCACCGGAATGTAATAAAGATAAATTTGAACCAATTTTGTAATTAGACTAAAGGTCGGGTGAATGTAAACTTTACTTCGTCACGGGGCATTCTCTATTGCCAGAAAAACACCTCTATTACACTACAAAAATTTCACTCTCATTTCGCCCGACATTTTAGTAACTAATATTTTAAAAATGTAACCGTATTGTATTAAGTAGCTATACCATTTAATCTTAGTACGAATTAGTATTTAGAAACTTCGGACAGTACCAATGAACTGCAAGTACCTTTCAAGGAATGATAAACTGAGAATCCAAAATAGATATATTGAGCATTTATTTAAGATACATAATTACATTTAATCGTTGACTCTCAATTGTTTATTTTTAATTTTGATAAACATTTAACGAAGACAATCACGGAAGCGTATTGTAATGAGCAAAAAACGTGTAACATCAACCGCATTTCCTTCCGTCAGTCACCACACTTTAATGTATTATAGTGCAAAATATGAAGGAATGGTTGCGACTGATTAAACGTCTAGACATATGTAGAGTACTATAAGAAAAGGATAAAAATTCACATGGACAAAACACTTATTTACTGACGTGGTAACTATTAGAAACAGGTTAAAATTGTAAAATTTGCATTATTTTGTCACAATGACAACATGAGAATTAAAATATTTAAGTTTGAAAACACTAAGTAACTAACATTCTAAAAACATTCCAAGATGTTGCGTTTTTTTGTGCAAGATTAAATAAACTATGTGAGATCTAAATGCATGATATTTCAAAACATCCATCTCCACTCAAACTGATGTGAAATGCAGAAAAAGTTGTAATAAAACAGTTTTTATACCGGGTATATTTCTTTTCTACTTAAAAAGACCAAGTAAACTGGGACCATGACCATTTCTAGTCATGCGAATAATCCAATCTGCTTATTATTCATTCTTAAATTAAATTCTAGTTGGTCTCTTTATGTATAAAAGAGAGACTTTTTCCTCAGAATAAAGAATCGTTTCGAAACTATTTCAAGTCTATTATTTTCCTAATTGTGATTATAATTTGATAAAAGAAAATAGAATCAATGATGCTATATCGAAATGACTCCATTTATCCGTAAAGCTTTTACAACAATCGCAGACCATTGAAATTAATAATCGTTCTTTGGTCAGAGACTGAACACTGGGTTTACTTGTAACTATGGCAACTTAGATACTAATGGTCAAAGAACGTATTATTGGATTAAAAAAAGTTCCAGAAAATGTATTGAATAGTGTTAAGTGTTGAATTTTAAGTACAATTTCGGCAAAGGCGAATAGAAAGCCAGAAAAAATCGATTTATAAGAAGAATAAACTTTCTGGTATATGTCAACCGTTTGGCGGTTTTGACGCCTGAATTGAGAAATACGTCATGTTATGACGTCATTATCATATTAGTGTTTCACTCTGTATGGGTATCGTGAATTACTTAGATTCTCGTTATAACTTGGGGAAGATACATGGTTGAAATGAACGAGCAGAATTTTTTTTTCACAATTTCGATAAAACAATGATCGATAAGGGGTTAAAAGGTTAAAATATTTGCAACCTTAAAGACATCAAGTTCACACATGCACGTCATGGTCTGGACACATTTATACAAAAAATGGAAGAATTTTGAAAGAACCGCACTACTTACTTACAATTAATAGAACAATAAAACATTTCATATTTATTATGATTATTACTGTTAATTATTATTCTTATTATTAATATTATTTCATAAATATAGGCACAAGCAAGGGAGAGAACTGACAATAACATCTCCTGCAGTCTATGTAATATTATGGAAATGCAAAAACGTGTATATACAATATAATCATTAAAATTGCATCCTTATACCAGCAAATGGAAAGACATTCTATATTGTTAATGAGTATCTTAACAAAAGTGTTAATGTTATCTGTAATCCGATTAGTTATAACATCCACCAATCAACAGCAACGTTACGCCTATCGCCGATCCTCGAAGCTTTCCGCTGCCTAAGATTGTTTTGCCTGAGCCAGTTTGGCGCTTATCATTTATTAACCCGAATGATTTAACCCGTAATTTCTCACGCTACCACTCCACTTTCTGGCCTTAGTTCTACGGCTTTAGAGTCGGTTGTAGCCACTGTTGCACTTTCACCCTCTTCAGTTTTGCTCCTGTCAGTAGTTTCATCTACAATTGTAACAGTATCGTCAAGAAGTTTTTCTTGTATTTTTTCGTCACTTTTATTTGACCGTTCTTCTTCCTGAGAGGTAAAAATTTCATTGTAGGTTGGAGGGGGAGAAAACGGGCGTCCCAGCACATTCAGTCTATATTTTCTAAACGCTTTTTGTATGACCTTAGCTGCGTAGTTTTCTTTCTGTCGCAATAAGGTTGAGCTAACCACGGCACGTTTCTTTTCTTCTTTCTGTTCTCGATCACCCATGTCTTGAATGGGAGTCGTATCTGATGCATTTAGGAAATTTTTTGTTAAAGCATCTAAAATAGCCTTACAGTTAACCAAATCTTCTTCACATATTGGTATATCTAATTTGACTAACAGAAAATGATTTGGTTTTGGAAGTCGTAGAGGCTCCTCCAGATAATCTACAAAATCAGCTAAATGCCTTAAAGATATATATCCGGACGCACCCGGGTCGTATTTCTCCCATTTCTCATAATACATATCAAAATCATCGGGAGTCAAGCCTTGTGTACATCCTCGGTAGCTTGTGAGAAGTTTTCTAGAATCACAGCGATATACATGTTTACAACTACTAAGAAACTCATCACTAAGTATGTCACTAGATAAAACACGGCTAGTCCGTAATTTCCACAATTTTTCTTCTCCTCCTCACAATCAGTTTCATTCATTAATCCAATTAATACATCCGACCATCCGGCGGAAGTACACATCTGGAACAGTATTATGACACTTCTACCGAACGTTTCAAAATTGAAAGCGTCATCTAAACCGCCAGTGTGTTTGACGTGCATAAAAAAGTTCATTCCAAAGGTGGCATATATAAACATCACAAGAAATAAAAGCAAGCCTATATTGAACAAAGCAGGAATAGAGACAGCCAATGAGAAAAGTAATGTTCGGATACCCTTTGCAGATTTCACTAATCGAAGAACTCTACCTACTCGGAAGACGCGAACAACGCGAAGTAATGTTGGTGACACAAAGAATGCATCCATAAAGTCAGCCATTGCAACGCCTGAAAAAGAAAAATATACAAAAATTTATAATAAACTTCAAGAAGAACAACCAGACGTACACACAGAGAGAAAGAGAGAGAGAGAGAGAGAGAGAGAGAGCTAGTTTAAAATATGACTTGTTAATACAATCAAAGTTTTTAAAGTAAAGTTATAAAATTATGGTGAAATAAAAAGTATGTATAAAAAGTCTACAACGTAGGATTTAACACTTCTTTAATATCTTGGGTTAACGGTAGGATCTAGAAGTTCCGTTTAAAGCCTTTGATATTGTAACCGAACCCCTTATTTGATGTCAAAGAAAGACGATATCGAAGGTTAAGTTAATGCATTTCATGACGTCATTTAACTCGAGATCTGAAGTCTTGAAAGCTTATACAAGTGCACACAAAATGCGTATACAAGTGTACTTTTTTGAATACCAGAGTCATCTTAAAGACGCTGTTATAATTTTTGTCAATTTCAGATAAAAACCTTGCCACGTATATTGTCAATGTTTAGCAATTTATTAATGATTTAATCAATATCATAAAATAACGTTTTCTAAAATATGAACCCATAAAGAACAATGTACAAACATATAATAAAATAAAAACTTCGTCATTAAAAATGGAAATGAAATACAGGCGAGATCAGAAAGAGACTCTCGTTCAGTTAGCTGTATTTTCATAGCGAGCTATATATGTAGTGTTATCAAAGTGCTTCATAAAAAACCCAATCCTGAATATTGCCGAGTTGATATTTCCCAGATTTGACCTTGTGACATTGATCCTTGACCTATGAACCGAAAAATAAAGACTCCCATTGAGAATCAAAAACCCCCGTCCTCAATATTGCCGAGTTGACATTTCCCAGATTTGACCTTGTGACATTAATCCTTGACCTATGAACCGAAAAATAAAGACTCCCATTGAGAAACAAAACCCCCGTCCTCAATATTGCCGAGTTGACATTTCCCAGATTTGACCTTGTGACATTAATCCTTGACCTATGAACCGAAAAATAAAGACTCCCATTGAGAAACAAAAACCCCCGTCCTCAATATTGACGAGTTGACATTTCCCAGATTTGACCTTGTGACATTAATCCTTGACCTATGAACCGAAAAATAAAGACTCCCATTGAGAAACAAAAATCCCCGTCCTCAAAATTGCCGAGTTGATATTTCCCAGATTTGACCTTGTGACATTGATCCTTGACCTATGAACCGAAAAATAAAGACTCCCATTGAGAAACAAAAACCCCCGTCCTCAATATTGCCGAGTTGATATTTCCCAAATTTGACCTTGCTACATTGATCCTTGACCTATGAACCGAAAAATAAAGACTCCCATTGAGAAACAAAAACCCCCGTCCTCAATATTGCCGAGTTGATATTTCCAAGATTTGACCTTGTGACATTGATCCTTGACCTATGAACCGAAAAATAAAGACTCCCATTGAGAAACAAAACCCTCGTCCTCAATATTGCCGAGTTGACATTTCCCAGATTTGACCTTGTGACATTAATCCTTGACCTATGAACCGAAAAATAAAGACTCCCATTGAGAAACAAAACCCCCCGTCCTCAATATTGCCGAGTTGACATTTCCCACATTTGACCTTGTGACATTAATCCTTGACCTATGAACCGAAAAATAAAGACTTCCATTGAGAAACAAAAACCCCCGTCCTCAATATTGCCGATTTGATATTTCCCAGATTTGACCTTGTGACATTGATCCTTGACCTATGAACCGAAAAATAAAGACTCCCATTGAGAAACAAAACCCCCGTCCTCAATATTGCCGAGTTGACATTTCCCAGATTTGACCTTGTGACATTGATCCTTGGCCTATGAACCGAAAAATAAAGACTCCCATTGAGAAACAAAACCCCCGTCCTCAATATTGCCGAGTTGACATTTCCCAGATTTGACCTTGTGACATTGATCCTTGGCCTATGAACCGAAAAATAAAGACTCCCATTGAGAAACAAAAACCCCCGTCCTCAATATTGCCGAGTTGACATTTCCCAGATTTGACCTTGTGACATTGATCCTTGGCCTATGAACCGAAAAATAAAGACTCCCATTGAGAAACAAAACCCCCGTCCTCAATATTGCCGAGTTGATATTTCCCAGATTTGACCTTGTGACATTGATCCTTGACTTATGAACCGAAAAATAAAGACTCCCATTGAGAAACAAAAACCCCGTCCTCAATATTGCCGAGTTGATATTTCCCAGATTTGACCTTGTGACATTGATCCTTGACCTATGAACCGAAAAATAAAGACTCCCATTGAGAAACAAAACCCCCGTCCTCAATATTGCCGAGTTGATATTTCCCAGATTTGACCTTGTGACATTGATCCTTGGCCTATGAACCGAAAAATAAAGACTCCCATTTAGAAACAAAAACCCCGTCCTCAATATTGTCGAGTTGATATTTCCAAGATTTGACCTTGTGACATTGATCCTTGGCCTATGAACCGAAAAATAGACTCCCATTGAGAATCAAAAAACCCCGTCCTAAGTATTGCCGAATTGTTATTTCCAAGATTTGTCCTTGTGCCATTAATCCTTGACATATGAACCGAAACTTGATATATGATACATCGTCTGATGTTGATTGACATTTGTTCCAGGTTTGAACATCCATCCATAGACATGAAAACTATGGAGCTAAAATGACACTGGGACAGTAAGCCAGACGCGTAAGGACAGGACGATTCAATCGTCATTTGCAGGAGTGGGTAATTAAATTAGACCCCTCATGCAAAATATTTGCTTAGGTAAATTTGGTTCAATATATTTTGGTCCTTTTGATATTTTTCAACCTCTTGAATAAATTTTAGTTTCACAATTTTGGTCCAAGCACTACTGATGATGAATTGTATTCCGAAAAAGTCGTCTAGTGCTGTAAAATTAAAACTGGTATAATATGTAATTGACAGTTCGCCGGCCACGCCCACAATGTTCCGACAAATGGCCGTCATGCTTGATTTACACGTAAAAAGAATAAAAACTCGGCCTAAATTGTGCAGTTTAATGACGTCACAGACACTAGTAAGTCATTAGTTGCCATGATGCTGCTTTAGTACCATGATGGCGGCCAGTGTCGGAACATAATAGGCAATGGCCGGCGATACGTCAATATGGTTCGCCGCTGTACCACGTGATGCCTTCTAACGTGTCTATAAACCGAAAAATAAAGACTCCCATTGAGAAACACAAACCCCCGTCCTCAATATTTCCAAAACGTTTCGCACAAATGTTAAGAAGTATTGACCACGTGGTACAGCGGCGAACCCCATTGTTTACAATACTTGCCTAATATTGATAAAACCACAACCACAAAATCGAATATATTCCAGGGAATCTTGAAATAGTAGTGTCTTAGTCCTATAATTTTTAATATACATTCCAGTGTGAATATAACTATAAAACTAAGATTAATCCAATAAAGTGCGTTATCCATCGTCTCCGACATATCATAATGCTCTAGCGCCATTGTTATCATATTTGCCATAATAATAATCATTATTCCAATGTCGAATTTCTGATTCGTAACGCAGTCAAATATCCATCCCACGATTTTCACCTAAAGAAAGAAGCAAGTAAGATAAGTATTTAATGGTGTTTAATGTGCCATATTAAAACTGTGCAGCACAATTTTTAAGAAATTATTTCATAACAATACAAAAATACGAAGGTTGTTCAATTATTTTTTTTTCCTTCAGAGTTGAGAAACCTTGATAACTTTGAACTCTTCTGCAACAAAGATAAAATAGTAGAGTTGCGTTGTGGATATACTGTGTAACAGGAAAGAGAAAAATTGCAGGGTCTGACCGGGGATCGAACCAGGGACTTCCCACACTATAGACGAGTGCTCTACCACTGCGCTACATATATAGACCGATACATTCCTCCCTTTTTTGCGATTCCATGAATCGAAATCACCAGGTTCCACCCTTGGACCAACCTGTTGGTCGGCAACTTCCCAGGGTAGGACGAGACCCCAAAATGTAACAGGAAAGAGAAAACATGCAGGGTCGGATCAGGAATTGAAACCGGGACCTCGCGCACTATAGGCGAATGTTCTACCACTAAACTACCCAGACAGCTACAACTGATGCATTATTGAAGCAATTAGTTTTTACTTGCCATCAGTTAGGATAGAAGATTCTGTTCTATACGTCGCAGATTGCGATCTCAGCAATTGTAGCTGCGGTACTTTGTCCACAATTAGGTTGTATTTATTCGTTATGACGCAGTTTTGGAGGGTTGAAAATTTTTTTCGTTACTTGTTTATTAACATTTACCCAGAGATAAAAAGAAAACATTGAACAACCTTCGTAAATCAGTTTGAAAAACAAATTGAAAATTGACGCTTCTTTTTCTTAGATATCTACATGTATAACTTATCTTTGTACATTACGTTAATTTAATTATCTATGCAATTTTACTTAACCTTTTTGAATTTCGATGCATATTTATGGTATGCACATTTTTAAAACTAATTTATTGATATTCCAATTATTTAATATAAATTATTATTTATTGATTTTCTAGAAAAAATATATACATTGTAGTGTGCGCAATATAAGATGGTTCAAAACTGATAGCGAATGCTTAAATATCTTTCTAAATAAAAAAAACTGTGATTCGTTTTCCAGTTACCATTTGAAATAAACAAATTTATGAAATAATCAAAATAATAACATTAGTATATATAAAAAGAATTTAAAAATGAAAACAGTCAGAATGTAGAGTAATGATAAAATGCTAACATGCCAGTGGTCGTAGGAAAATGAGTAAGAAAACGCGTATGGGACGAAAAAAATTTTAAAAATAAGTTTGTCATATTTTGACTGCTAAAAACGCTTTTTAGAAACTCTACAACTTATATTGGCTAAAGATGACTTTTATATACCCGATACCCTGACCTTACAATGTCATGATCGAACTTATTGTCTAGTTTTCTGTAAAACATTGTTGGTAAGAAATGTTATATTAGAATTATTTAATCGGCTAAAGTTAAAAATCACTTAAAGGTGTTTTACGGTAACATTTGAGATGGAAAAATGATAATGTTACGTTTACTGCAAATATTTGTTGCATAAGGACAGAATATCATGTGGAAGGGATTTTATTTTCTAGATTCCAAATGCCATGTACTGCTCTGAGGCGGTTTATTTGAATAAATTTTAAAAGAAGTAAAACCAACATGTACCTAACAGTGCAGTTGGAATGGGTTGTAGTTTAGATCTTTAAATCTCATTAAAAACATGGAATAAATTAGATTTTTTTCTAAAATCTAGGACCAGGTTGTACTTTAAATTAAGTTTATAAATTATGCAGTTTAGCAGAAATGATTTATAGATTCAACATATAAAATTTATTTTTTCTTAAATCGAAAGTAGTTCTGCGATATAGCAAGAAGTCTACTGTATCTGTGAATAATAACCTTCGCAACATGAAAAGGCAAGAAATGGGATATAAAGAAATAGGAAATAATAATTTTGCAATAATAATGATAATAATAATAATAATAATGATAATAGTAATAAATTAATAATATTATATAAAATTAATATATATATTAGTATTTCATGCAATATATATCTAAACACAATAAAAAGCATGCGCATGTGTTAGCTACATCAAGGACTGCAAACTGAAGACATGGTGTGTGTAAATGTGAACATTCGTCTCTACTCTATTAACCAGACAATGAAATGATGGTTAATTTGTGGTTGATTTCAAAACTGGATCAGATATTTACATGTGCAAATGTGCAAGATAAACACACGAATTAAAATTATCCTTCCCTATAGTGCACTGCTGATAATAAATGACACTGTATGTTTTTAAAGAATGTTTTCCAAAGAATGCAAATATTATATAGCAGTCAATGGTACCATTAAAAGATAAATGACTAGAAATATCATTACTGTTTTCGGCATATTTTATGCAAGGACAGCTCAAAATGTGACATGTGCTGGTTTTTATTTTTTTATTTATTTTTTTATTTTTATTAAGTATCATAAAAATTATGCAATAAATCAGCACATGACAACAGTTGTCATGTGCTGATTTGGAATGCATTATTTTTATTAAATTAAAAAACAGAGCATGTCAAATTGATCAAGCTAAAGTATTTATCCATTATATGTTTACAGCACTAAACAGTATCTCATTTGTCAAGTTGCATTGTTAAGGGATGCAGCGAAATAATTTGAAAAGGAAAAGGAAAATTGCTTAGTTATCAACCATAATTTAATATGAGACAAAGTCTACCTGTGAAAAGTTGAAAGATCAATTCTTTAATGTTAATTTTAACAATATGTGTTAACCGGAAACGAATTATATGTTCAGAATAATTTGGCGCATCTTAGCATTTTTGTTCACAGTAACATATAGAAAAAACTAACCAAAATGTCTTCTGTAATCAAACACAAACATGTCCATATCCAAATCACAATCCCAAAAGCAAACTTTGAAAGCCAAAGACGTTTACTTCCAACTGGGAAGTGAGGCCAAGTGCTCCGATAGGGTGAGTGCCTTCTGTTTGATGGTCCAATGTATCCAAGATAATTTTAGACTTATTAAAAATAGTGCAGTCAGCGGTAGTCACCAAACCTGCTGATAGCTTTGAGAAGCCGGGCTTACAATATCCCTGTCTAAATCGACTTTTTGGTATTATTTCATCTTCTTTTCACTTTAACGGCAAATACTACATACTTGTAATAATCTAACTAATAAATACATATAAATTACGCAGATTGACATAAACTTTACAAAAACTGTGGACTAAAATCTATACACTCTATGGTTTAGATGCATGCAACACTCGAATGACAAAATTTTACGGTTACAGGAGGGTTATAACTTGTTTCTTGGTGAGGGAGTTACAAATTTTCGGATTTATGGAAACATTTTATTTCATCACATGCAGTGTCATTTGGTCAGAAGTGAACATATACCACACAAAAATGTTAAAGACCACTTTAAAAAAATGAATCAATTCAAAACCACAACAATCAAATTATTGTTCGTGACAGGAAGAAATAAAGTTAGAATGTATCATAGATGAATACTGATAGATATAAAATGGAATTATTATTTTTGAGATATTATAAGCTCAAATTTTTTGAATGCTTATTTGATTGCCACGGCATTTCTGGTTTGAACGTTACCAAAATAACTACAAAACGGAAAAGCACCCAAATTTTGAGGAAATAAGCGAAATTGGACGAAAACATCGATGCGAATATCGATACACTTTGAGAAGAAATTTTATCATTTATAATTTCATAATCTTGGAATAAAATCGGTAATAAAACAATTATGTATGCATTTGATTTTTGCAGCTTAGAATCAAAGTGGTCCTCATCATTGTTTGTTTAGTATATAAAGAGAAGTAAGACTAACGGCGGGCCTCGGAATAGATTTCTGAGGCGATTTGTCGGACATCCTCTTCATGGCCTGATAATACTTTTTCTGGTCTTCAGTCATAAACATCTCTATGGAGCCAGCCTGCCGAAATATAATGTAAGCACAGATAGTTTCCGAGTAACTATAAATAAAATATATTTCCATGCGCAGAGATAAAAAGCAGGATCTAATCCACTGAATTTTCACATATTCTCAAAACAAAGTTACATTATGTATGTCGGTAAATTTATTTATATATATATATATTTAAACTTTTGATGCATATTTAGCACCAACATAAAGACAAAGGTCAAGGTTGACTTAGAAGTAAGTCAACTGGTGTTACATGAAAATGTTACCAAAATTAAATGTTCGTACTATATTTCCGTGATTACATCCTTTAATTATTATCGTCACTCTTAACGCTCATACTTTTCAAAAGAAGCGTTCATTAAAAGCTGTTATTCAAATTCCAAAACACGTTTCTTAAAATCTAATTTTTATAAAAGTTTTCAGATGAATTTGAGAATATATGAAAATTTTTCTCCACCCAACAAGAAATATATAACTCATTTGGTATAAAACAATCTGTGATCATTGTTAAATGAAATTATAAATGACCTTAAACGCAATTATTAAAATGTCGTATACAAATACACATTTTCAAATTCAGTTTTTTGAAATATTATTACATCTAACTTTTGGAATACACAGATAAGAAATTTGAAATTAACAACAATTACAGATTGTTTCGGTACCAATAAATGCTGAGTTGTAGATATCTACACACCGAACATGACACGGCGTGATACCATAGTAACAGGCGTGATACCATAGTAACAGGGTTATAGCACCACCAGACGGTTGTAATTCAGAAGCATTACAATATATGTATAACATAAGGCATGTTGAAACTGACTTCCGGTCTAGGGACTGATTTCTGTGGAGATTTGTTTTTCATCTTTTTAAAAGCGTTGTAGTATTTCTTCTGATCTTCTGTCATAAACATTTCTAGGGATCCACCAGCCTAATAAACAGTTCCAATGTAGATGAAAGAATCTTTATATATTTTATATAAAGATGTATATAACATTTATATTTATAATTAAAATATTTGATATCTTCATCTATTAAATCTTTTAACGAACATGTTTTTAACACAAGTTTTCTGAACGGATTTTTAAGTTGCAAAAATAAGTGTAGACCGTTTTCACAGACAATTGTAAAGTTTACTCATACCAATGTATATAACATTGATACTCTTTAATAGATCTATGATTATTAAAAAAAACTTGTCTTTGTAATATTTAAAAATTATATGTACCCGTGTCCTGAAACAGAATATTATTAAACATCAATTGTTTAATGACTGGTAAGCAAATTATAGCTATTAGTAATTTTTTTAACAATACGACTTAATGTCATTTTAAAATGTACTTGCTGGTAAAAATTAAAAAAAAAAAAAAAAAAACAATAAAAAATATATAGTACCTATTAAATCTCTGTGTTCTTAAAAATGTCACAATAATGCTTGAATTGCGATATGTAACAGCCACGATAAATACATATTGAGAGCATTGATGCTTAACTTCTTTATAAAAGTAAAATTAAAAGTAATGGAATAAACGAAAACAGATTATATGCCTTTTAAATACTTACCTTCTTCTTTTGTTGGTTAAAGTTTTCAATGATAACACCAATAAAAAGATTAAGCGTAAAGAAAGAGCCAAATATGATGAAAAACACGAAGTAAAGATAATACAATCTACTATTTTCCCGCTGTGGTTGTAGGTCAAGCTGCAAATAAAAATGGTTCCATTATTAATATGAAGCATATTCTATATGTATGTCTGCTGGTTGCAATTGTTACCGTATGTTTAAAAAATTCCACAATAGGCAAATGTGACAAAAAATTACAGTTAATGTCGATGAAATTTGAACTCGTGTCCTAAGGAACAAGACCCCCTAACGTATGTAGATTGACGAGCTTACCTTTTCCGACCTAAAAGACCTACTTCAACTAGAACTGTCTCTTGAGAGCCAACCCCCCCCCCCCGCCCAACATTTAATGTTTTCCCGTTACCTTGACCTTTACGATATAACATTGGTTCAAGGTCATGACACACCTTTTGGGTATATTTAAAAACAGATGTTAATCCAATCTTACTACACCTTGTATGTCGTGAATAGGTCTATGTTGAATTTCATTTTTATTACACAAAAATGATTACTTACAGTTAAGTACTTATGATCAACATGGAATCTTACGAATACTTAAAAAGTCTCATCACAAGATTTTAGCAAATTAAAGATATATCAACCCCTGACATTTTTTATTTTAAAAAAACTAAATCGCTCTAGTAATTCATTTATTATTTGATTTTTGTACTATACATTTGAAAACTTAAGAATTACTTATATCTGTTTGTTAGTACTTTAAACAAATTATAACACAATTTTTATTACCTTTCTGGAGCACACAGCCTTACCTCCCTGGTGGAAATTTCGTGTTTAACTATAGTAACTTTGTCAGTTTCATAAGATTTTTCTATTTATTTTTATTTTGATTTGAACATGCATTGATATGTTTATTTTGATTCATAGTGCTTATGAACATGTGGCTAGACCTAAGCAGTAAAACGCAATAGCTGGTTCTTGTACAATGTTTTGCACAATTTACTAGTATTTATCGTTCATTATTGGCATTAAATTAAAAAGATACTTACATCAGTTATGTCCACAGCATCAGCCAGAATTGGCATCCATCCTTTATAGGTGGCCTAAAGAAAAACAAATCAGAAATACCATTTTTACACTTTATTTAACTTTTGAACTAGATCTGCTTGCAAATAAATTGTTGACTCCAGGATATTGCAAGCCTAGCCTTATCAAGGACCTCAAAAAGTTTTATGGCCGTATTCACAGTATTATTGGTAAGTTTGATGTCTCTGTGTCCAGGATTGCCCTGGATATATTTGACGTCCCATAGTTTCATGTTCCTTTCACACAATTTTGATTACACACGTAGCGGGTGTAGCTAGCTAAACATGAGATGCTTACACTTCCGGAACACTTGGCCTCACTTCTCTGGTTGAAGTTCACGTGTCTAACCTGACTTGTCAGTTCAAAGTTTCTACTTTGCTTCGGGATTGTGATTCGGACATGGATTAGTGTTTGTTTTTATTAAAAGTATCTAAAGTGCTATATCTTATGAACTTTAGCAAACTGAACAGCACACAGCACATTATGATTAGTTTGTTTTGCGTTGTAAACGTTATATTAAAAATTTCATGTTTCTTTAAAATCTGGAATTGCTTTCTTAAATAAATTTATAACACTGTTGGCCCTTACGATTTGCACTATTTTGTTAAAATCAAACATCAAACAGTTTATAAATATTTAAAGTAAAAATATTTATATATGTCCATGAGGAAATAAACACTCACCACTTGAAGCAATGACAGGTAAGCATTTCCTACGTTATCAAAGTTGATGTCAGAATTCACCCAATCTACATTTTCATGTTCTACATTTTTCAAATATAAACACACATTGCGATCTGGTACTATCTGAGCGTCTATTCTTGTCATTGAAGTATAATTAATACATTTGAAAAATTTTCCAGAGAAAAACTGAACTCCAACGATCCCAAATATTAACCAGAATACCAGACACACCAGAAGTACATTGGCAATAGATGGTATAGCTTTAATTAAAGCATTCACAACGACCTAAAATAAATAAATTATATTACATTTGTTGCTAGTTAAAATATTGAATTCCTATAAAACTAAAGTATACTCCCTAGTGCAAAGTATCTCCTTAGCTAAATTTGGTAAAATATATGTTTTGGTCATTTGGGTATCTTTTCAACATCTAGGAAAAAAAAATCTGGTTTCACAAACTTGGTCCCAACACTACTGATGAGGAATTGTATTCCGAAACAGCCGTCTAGTGTTGCAAAATTAAAATTGCTATATGTACTTTCAATAGTTAAATAACCACAAGTGTGTTCCAGTACTACTAACACCATTTGGTATTTACTCACATCCAGACGCGGAGTAAGGGTTGAGTAAGGGCGTTTAACGTCCCAGTCAAGAATATTTTACTTATATCGAGACGTCACCAGCTATAGACGAAGGTGCAAAATCTTTGCCTGTTCATTGCGCTGATGGCATAATATAGCAGGGTTCTTTAGCGTACCAAGCCCAACGTGACACGGGACCTCGTTTATTTTAAGTTCCCATCAGAAATAACCGTGACATCCAGAGACGGGAATTTTATAATCAGTAGTCCCAATATAAGTTTGTCCGATCTTGATTTTTTGCTGTGGTACCGTTTGATTGTATTGTTTGTTCGTTGTCAGTGCATGTTTCTTTCAGATACAATATTATATGAGAGACAATTAATACCGGTATTAACAAATTATTCCAATGAGCTACAAGATTCCAGAAAATAAAGCAATTCATTTCTCATTGACCATTTTAATTACAACGTGTTGACATACATCTTTTATATTAAACCATCGTAGAAGAATGTGTTGCATTTTATCAACACGTACTATGCAGTCGCCACAAGAACCAATAACCATCAATGTATTCATTCGCTAAAACAAGATGAATTGAATCTATATTTCTTAAAATTAGGAGCTAATAAAGAATAAGACTTACTCGCATCCCTTCCCATCTTGAGACAGCGCGCAGTGGTCTTAGAGCTCTCAATGTTCTCATTGCTTTAAATGCTCCAACGTTGCCGACGCCCATTGCCTCAGCGCCCAACATTATCAAAGATATCTACACAAAATATACAATTAAAGACACGTGAAATATTGAAGTTCTTTCAATTAATTATATTAAAACAGATAAAATAATCTTTATTGTTTATACTTTAAATGGCAATAGGTTAACATTTATCCAATTAATAAAGAAAAGTTTCAATTTAAAAATTCTTTCAGACAAATGGGATAAACCAAATATTTAGAAAGTAGAATTGCCATACCTCGGGTAGGAGGAGCTAAACAAAATTACGAAGCCAATTCCTGTAAACGTATTAATTTTCTCTTATTTTACAGTCGTTTTGTTTTGCGCGAAAATTAATACCATGCGAAAATTAAATTATGCTTATTGCATTATAGTGCAGATTTAATAAACGCAATTTTTTTACATTTTGATATGTCCAAATTTCATATACCTCGAAAAATAAATACACGCGGATTCAAACATGTTTAGAGTTAAAATCAGAAGACAGAAAACATTTCTGAAATAAAAAACCTGCACTTAAAGAAATTATAGATAATACAATAAATTCTTGATTCGTATGTATTTGTAATCGCAACTAGAAATTTATAATTTACCCAGCATTTACATACTTACACACACAATGACAAAGTCAAGCCAACACCAAGCGTCTGTAAAATATTTCTTGTATCCAAATGCACACCATTTTATCAACATTTCAAGAATGAAAATGACAGTGAAAAATCGATCCATTATCATAAGAACCAGCTCAAGGGTTGCTCTTTCACTCAAATACACATCTTCAACGGCCTATAATAATAATAATAATAATTGATAGTTAATACACATGTATTTCAAAAAAGTTATAAAATTTTATGATGTTTCAATAATAACGCAACTAATGACGATTTAGTACTTCATGGTCTGTTAAAGGTTAGCATTAATAGACGGGTGTATAAAAATTGGATGGTTGACGTTCCATCATTTCCACTATATTGCTGGCCATTTATGCCGTAATAGCTAATATTCATATGAAGTACGTTCCGTGTTCTTTCAAAACTGTCGTTGCTTTCATTTACCGTTCAAGTCAACATGAAATTTGATTATTTTGTGCCAATAAATTATGAGAAAATAGACAGTCACAATAGAAATACAAATGATATTGGACGTTGGTGTATCATATAATGACATGAGAAGGTTACTGTTTCATCCGAATCACAATCCAGAAGCAAAGTAAAAACTTTGGAACTGACAAGTCAGGTTAGATACGTGAACTTGCATCAGGAAAGCGAGGCCAGGTGCTCCGGAAGGGTAAGCACCATCTGTTTAGCTACCTAAACCCGCCACGTGTGTAATTAGAATTTTGTGAAAGGAACATGGAACTATGGGATTTAACATAGGTTAAACTGTATCAATTACAGGTACAGCTGTATACTTACCAATGCAAGACTACTGGCAAGGATCATAATAATAATAAAAGTTTCAAAGTAGCTGTGACGCACTACAAAATACATTTTACAACGGAACGCCCACCATCTTTTCCCGTATTCTGTGTTTTCCATTCGGATGCAACATGTACATTTCTTCCTGCAAACTTGACACCAGCAGTCCTCCGGAAGATCCACTTCATCTACGCCGACATTGTTTATTTCAGTTTCCTTGTTAATGTTTACTTTTGTAAGACAGCTTTGCTTAGACGCATCGTCTGACATTGAGCTTGAATTGGAACCCGAATCTGAACAACTTCCTCGACTTTTTAAAGTTGACGCTCGACTTAACGTTGGTGCATCTGAAATCTGTAACACAAACAATAATTTCAGTAATGCGGCTGGATACTATTTAACCCTTAACTCAGTCAAGATAGATTCACCAATATCAAGGGGGCTAGTTCAAAAGTAGTGCCCAAAAGACACTAAGCTAGCTACTAATTGTCTTAAGCTTATGCTCTCTCTCTCTCGAGTTAGAATTGAATCTAGTAGGCGGCGAGAGATAAAATGAATTGTACGCGAGCGCGAGATCATTCGACGGGACTGCAAACAAATGTTTGAAAGATACTTGCACTTACGTGATATTTAGAAAAAATTGATTATAATGAAAACGATCGAGAACAATAACAGATTTATTTATGTAATGTGCATGCATATTTAAGCACGTGATCGGATTTGTTCAATGATATTTTCATGGTCTGCCAAATTAGGTCGTCCACGATCTAATGTGAAAGTATACAGCGAGTCTTTTTAAAATTAGGGTAAATGTAACGAATAAAGCGTGAGCCGGCGTGATTATACACATACGCCGATACGCTACGTATACCTATATGCGTTATTTTAACCTGTCCGTGTTTATAAAACACTCTGCCATCAGATTGTGGATGGACTATATGAATGCATCATTTCTGTATGAACATGACGTATTGGCAGACATATATATATCAAGTGCCACAATAAACTTACCAAATCACCGTCTGTCGGGCTGTCACAAACAGCTGCTCCATCTATTCCATCTACAATTAAAAAGGTTGAATTATAAAATATACAGAATTATTTCTTTAATCAATCAACCAATAACACAATAAAGGATAAACACTTTTCTGTTAAATTAATGTAATTTTAGTCTAGTAGAAATGTAGTCCATTCATCAGTTTTCAGAAAGTGTCTAGTAACACTGTTATGTGTGTAATGTTAATTTTCTGATGTTATATTACAGACAAACAACTTTGACCTGTCAGTTTGACCTTTCATTAGGACTATTCATATAGGAGGATCCACCCATGGTAGTGTTAAGACCCAAGTTAATACATTCACAGTGCACAGGTGTACTCTTTTGAGGTGAGTATATCTCACAATGTATACAAAATAAACAGCCGTGTTTCCTAAACATAGATGTACTTGGTCCATGATAAATATTTAAATGAAAGTTCAAACAGTCAGGTTAATGTTTTTTGCCTATACATTATTTGTAAGGGAACTGTTTACATGTAATATCTTATTATATCGGTATAATAAATGTCATTATTTTTTCAGGTACATAGATCGATAGGATGTTTGCCCGACATAAATGTAAAGGGATAAAGGGGGATAATTCTTGTAAATAATTTATTATGATAATGTTATTATAATGTGTGCTCTAAATATTGACTTGAATGGATTCTACTGCAACAATAGTTGTGTTTGTAAAATTGTTAAACAATTTGGTTTATTTCAGACGTATTTTTATGATTGTGGAGTGCAGCTGTTTTATTCTTATACATGTACAAAAGAACGAGTTAATTACATCTTTCTGATTTGAATGATCTATAAATCTCTACCATATAGGGTAGGTCATGCAAAAATTATAATTTTATATCAAATAGAGAATTGATAGTGAATACTGTATCAAAAAATAGTTTGCATGCTTCAGAGGAGATAGAACTAATAATAATATCTTACCCAAAGTTTTAAAAATGGTCCCGACGTAGTTTCCAATCAAAATCAATATGCTTATCCATGTCCGAATCACAATCTAGAAGAAAAGTAAAAAGTTTCAAAACTGACAAGTTTAGGTTAGAATCGTGAACTTCCACAGGGAATGAGGCCGGTGCTCTAGAGGGTACGCACCTCCTGTTTAGCTAGCTACACCCGCCGCATGTGTAATCAAATTGTGTGAAAGGAACATGGAACAAGTGACGTCAAATATATCCAGGACAATCTGGACACAGAGATATCAAAACTTATCAATAATACTGTGATGACTGGCATAAAACTTTTAGGCCCTGATTACCCTAAGCTTGTAATATCATTGAGTCAATTGAGACCAATGTGAATTTGTGATGCTAATGTATGATGCAGTTTTAAGACCTGCTTCTTCTATCTTATGATTTATCATGAAAAACCACTACAAACTCTTACAAGTAACCTTAACATTAAATGCACGCATTGCACGGCAACAATAAACCATAGGAAATCACTATAGTTATGATATATCAATGTAATGATATAATTACATATTATACTAGTTTTAACTTTAAGAACACTATACGACCGTTTCGGAATACATCTGTAGTGCTTCGACCAAAAAAATTTTTAAGACGTGAAAAATGCCCAAAAGACCGAAATATATTTTACCAATTAGCTAAGAAAATACTGTTGCATAAGTTTTTGAGGATTTCAAATCTTAAATTCTAATTATGAAATATTATATTGATATATTGTGCAACCTTGCCTAGGTTTTGTTAACTGACAACGAATTCAAAGAGAAATTTTCATATCTCGAAATTTCATTCCAAGATTAAGTCATATCGTTAGACTATATGGAGACTACTTGGTTGTTTTTGAAATGATGAAAGATGCTAAAACATCATTATTCAATACAATTTGTTAGAACTTTATATTTAGCGGTTGTAAAATTCGAATTTTAACATTTATGAACAGGTAGCTTTAGAGTATGTCACAAACGTTATTCCGTTTGGCAGGTTACTAGGGGATATATGAACCTATTAGAACCTATTATCACGAGGATTTCATTTGGTAACTGGTTTATCCTTATTTGGCAGAATGCGCTATTCTTATTTAGTATTGGTTGTATGTGTCGTGTCTGCATTCGTCGAAAGCAACCCTTTATCATCGCTTCTCTAGCCGTTTATAAATAGTTTTTAGTTTTGAAGAAGTGCTCTATAGTTTCCAAGAGTGTCCAAGTATGCATTTTGTGTAAATATGGAGCACAGGGGTGATTAAAAGTCAAACACACAAACATACTGATCCATGTTTAAACCACAATGCCAAAAGCAAAGTAGAAACTTTGAAAACTGATTAATTCAAGTGATGTTTTTATTTTGAAGATCTTCGTATTAGAGAGTTCGATAGTCATTTAAATTATAAGTCATCAGTCGAGGAACACTAGCTGTAATGTAAAACTAATACTGTCTTGGTATGGACCTAACCTACATATCCTTAATATAAATCATATACTTCATTTATAAAATCTAAACAATATATGTGATTGTATCAAGTAGAAATCGTTCAAAATCTCCACGTCAACATTTTAGTATTGTGACGTAACAGTAACGACGTCATCATTATACAGCGATTGATGCGTGAAAACAGGTACATGTGCGCATCTATCTACCACACAGCAACATGGAGGAAGATATTTTTATACAAAAAACGAATTCTACATTTATACTTCGTGTAACTGAAAATTGAACTAGACATAAGGCCCCTATATTGTTAGAATTTCCGATTATTTTTGTAAATTCAAGTAGTTTTGCACACATTTACAATCGAGTAATACATAAATAGCTACGTCATAAATGATATCATAGCTTTGGTATTTGTTAGAATTTTAAATAAAATTTTGCAAAACGATGGAAAATGAATTTTTATAAATTTTAAAGACAAAAAATGCTTTTTGAGAAATTTTGAGGTTTTAACCAATTTCTACTTGATACAATCACATATGGTAAAAATTAAAAAAAAGAAAAAGAAATTAAGCAAGGTTCAAGGACTAGAAAGTAAATACACAACAAAAAGAAAAGATGCATACGTTTCTAATTCAAACAAGAAAAAAAGGAAAATCACAATACCATGCATAAACAAATAAAAAGAATCACGCAAAGTCCTAGATGCTGATTGTATGATATGTTTATACTACAGAGCAAACCAACAAAAATATTTTAAATTATGAATGTTATTTGCAGTTTAAATTTGCAATTAACAGTGACAATTGCAAACTGTTGTTTTAGGATATATAGTTACCCCTGTACTGGGTTTTAATAAACGGATGACATGCAGCCTTTTAAATTGCAGTGTCATGTTTCAAAAAGCAGGGAGATAGTACCAGGGCAAGGGACATGAC
This sequence comes from Anadara kagoshimensis, assembly GCA_021292105.1. Lineage (NCBI taxonomy): Eukaryota > Metazoa > Mollusca > Bivalvia > Arcoida > Arcidae > Anadara > Anadara kagoshimensis. Next base: position 21,415,400 of record CM037858.1, on the reverse strand, counting down.
AATTACAACGTTTCATTATTTATCTAAATGTTAAACCTGTAGTAATAACTTTATTTTTCAGCATAAAAAACAATGTTATCAAAAGCTAAAATTATCTGTCATCATTCGGTGGAGATAAGATGATAAGGTGCCAAGGTGTAATTCCGTTTTTAGTTCGAATCTTATTACCTTAAACATAATATCTCCGTTTATGTCTAGAGCATTTTGTAACAACTTTTGATACTAAAATTGTCATAGGTGGCAATGGCAAAATGGAAATACTAGAGAGTCGTTAATATTGGTTTGGATGAATTTCGTGTTTTCTAAATAATAAAAAACAATATTGGGAGAAAATGACATGGAATTGAGTTTATGATTCTAAATCCGACTGATATTTTAAAACTAGTATTCTGGTAAAGTATTCTCCGTTTAATAATCTCAGAAAATCCCAGTTTGACAGGTTTACGCTTCAAGCCATTTCATTTGGTAACGCTAAGATTCCATTTTGAAATATCTATTTTAGGAGGGAAATAGTTGAACGTCAAACACAATAATGACGTCATAAATAGTATTTGAATAAATGTGGTAGAAGAAAAAGGTATAGAAACGGTAGTAGTGCGTTAAGAAAAAAAACTTGAGTGACTTGTAAAGAAGCAGCGATATAAGCAAACAGGTGTCACTAAACACAATGACGAATACCCGGCGACATTTTGTAACAAAACCGCTTCTTCTGCAGGACTGTCGGCTGCTATATTGGTCACGTGATTCCATCCAAATGGCGACATTATATGCGTCATTTACATACACATCCCGGATAATAAAGCATTTACCAGGAAATGTAACGGGTTACCATGGAAATCAACAGTCCAGCAGACGAAGCGGTCCAGATACCAAACGACACTGAATACTCCTCATTATAAGACGAATGCAGCATGATGACGTGGTACATTTATTAAAATGTTTTAATGGTGAAGGACCTGTCTTAGTGGCAACCGTGGGAGTGGTAACTTGATCATTTTCAGTGTCACCAGTGGTGTTGGTGGTGGTAGGATGTGTGGTACACACGTTACCATTCATCTCTAGCTGTGGTTGTTGAGACCGTCTCTGGGGTTTCCTTTGCGTCCTAGACTTGATGCAGACTATAATTCCTACTTTCACCCAGTTGCCAAACCTAAAATTATAAAGGAGAAACGCGATTAACTTATGATCCTGTCTTTACAGAAAGCACCTTAACGTCTTGCTTTCATTTTTAAACATCACATTATGTCACGTTGTCTGACCCTTCTGGATATGTTTGATATGAAACTACTTCTATTGTCAATCAGGTTGAGTTTATAATGCAAAGACAAACAAGAAACATTAAAATAGTACACATTTAATTTATATTTATGTGTTCGATAATACATCAACAAGGGTAAATCAAATCTGACCACATGTATCTAGTTTATAACATATTATACATTTTTTTAATTTTACAGCACTAGACGTCAAGGCCGTTTCGGAATACAATTCCTCATCAGTGTTGATCAGACCAAATCATGAAACCAAAACGTTTTTAGGATAAAAATTAATTTTATGCAAGAAAAAATTACAGCCATTATCAACCTCTACATTTTTTATAATAATTTTTAAAATTATTTGCTTCATAAAGAAACTTTACAAATATTCTTGTATATTAAGTCCATATCTTACGCCCAAGTGTGATCTTTGAGTTTAGTTGAGTAATTGGGGTTTTACGGCCCAGTTAAGAATATTTCACTTATATCGAGACGTCACCAGCTATAGACGAAAGTGCAGAAATATTGCCTTGCGTTGCACTGATGGCATTATACAACATGGTTCTTTACCGTGCCAAGCCTACCATGACACTGTACCTCGTTTATTTTAAGTTCCCATCTGAAAGAACTGCGACTTTCATTAGGGAATACCGAGTGCTTGGCGAAAGAACAGTCACTACCTACTTTCAAGTCTAGGTCAGACCCAGTCGGGGTTCAAATCCACGACCACCCAGTTACGGAGCGAGCACTCTATCAACTGAGCCACCGCAGTGGTCTTTAAATATAGGTTATACTGCTTTTCCACAAACCTTGAAAACCTGTCGAACGCTTCAGCTAATTTATTAGGTTCCTGGTCCTCACCCTCTGTTGTTTGTAAGTTGCTTGTATCGAACGCAGCCAGCAGTAAGGCAAGAAATAAGTTAAGTACCTAGAAAATGACAAAATGTATACCTTAGGTTTTTATAATTACCAACCAGAAACATTAATGTCTCTCGTTATATTTGTAACTTTTTCAATCAATAGGGCTGAAAGAATTAGCTAATCAGTTCAGAGCTGTCGAAAGTTTAACACTAAGATTACGAACTAGCACCGAATTAGAACCTCATCTCGGCCCTTCGCAAACTATAACTTTTCGGCAGCTGCAATCTCTCCCCCGGCAGGTTTTCGGCAGTTGCAATCTCTCTCCGGCAGGTTTTCGACATTTGCAATCTCTCTCCCGGCAGGTTTTCGGCAGCTGCAATCTCTCTCCCGGCAGGTTTTCGGCAGTTGCAATCTCTCCCCCGGCAGGTTTTCGTGCAGCTGCAATCTCTCCCCCGGCAGGTTTTCGGCAGTTGCAATCTCTCTCCCGGCAGGTTTTCGGCAGTTGCAATCTCTCTCCCGGCAGGTTTTCGGCAGCTGCAATCTCTCTCCCGGCAGGTTTTCGGCAGTTGCAATATCTCCCCCCGGCAGGTTTTCGTGCAGCTGCAATATCTCCCCCGGCAGGTTTTCGGCAGTTGCAATCTCTCTCCCGACAGGTTTTCGGCAGTTGCAATCTCTCTCCCGGCAGGGTTTTCGGCACTAGGTATCAACATTTCGACAACTTAGCAGACGAGATCGGCTTCATTTATTTAGTGCAGTGTTAAACTTTCGACGGGTCTGTACTGAATCGGTTTTTTTTGGCGCTTGGATCCATTCATTTTAGCAAGATAGAACATACTATACATTAATACAAACTTAAAAATGAAGAATTTGTCATTCTTCTTAAATGCTAGTACAAGGTAAAAAGTGCAACAACTGTCCTATTATGATGTATAGGCAAACAACATTGACCTGTCCGTTTGATCTTTCATTAGGAATAGTCATATAGAAGGGCCCATCCAATAAATTGGTAGTGTTAATACATACAAAGTGTTCGGGGTTACTCTATGAGGTGAGTATACAAAAGACACACGTGTGCTCCCTATACATAGATGTATAGGCAAACATCATTGACCTGTCCGCTTGACCTTTGATTTCACTATTCATTATGGACAGGTCAATTTAAGTAATAGGGTGATTACTAATCATGGGCTATGTGTACATGTATTAAATAACGCTACCTATTTATTAAATAGACCCTCCTGTATGAATATTCCTAATGAAAGGTTAAACGGACAGGTCAATGTTGTTTACCTATACTTGGTCCGTGATAAATATTTAAAAAGTCAAGCGGACAGGTCAAAGTTGTTTATTTATGTTGTTCGGTACGATGCATCAATATTTTTCAGCAGCGTTTGTTCCAGTATAGTAACCTCCAATAAAATGATATTTTGAAATTCAAAACAAAAATTATTTTACTTTCCTGATGCTAGATTTAATTACATGTAATTAATCTTACGTTTTATTTATTTATTAAACTATTTAATAAATGAATTATCTGTTATTATTAAATTATACATTTATTTATCGTAATGTGTTCTTTCTAATGTTATCCACATAGCAGAAGGTTTTCATTTTCAATTCATTTTCTCCTGTTTTTCTCACAGTCCAAGAACTGACCGTCTAGATATAAGTAAAAGAATCCTGACTGGGACATAACAAACAATTACTATATTTTTCTCTAGTCTTAATCCGTAACTTTTCCTGATAAATGTCTAGCAGTGTCCAAAGTCTCATTTGATTTATTCTGAAATTCTATATAATTTTGACTGAACCCTCGAGGTTTTACTGTAATAGAATTTGCCATTATATACTCATTACTTTATATTCAGCAAAATACTTACAAAGCAATATGCGTTGAGTTGAGTAATGGCGTTTAACGTCACAGTAAGTAATATTTCACCTATATCGAGACGTCGCCCGCTATAGGTGAAGGTGCAGAAATTTTAATTTGCCTGTGCGTTGTGCTGATAGCATTCCACAGCAGGGTTCTCAATCATGCCACGCCTACCGTGACACGGGACCTCATTTATGTTAAGTTCCCATCCGAAAAACGCGACTTTCATTTCGTAAATGCCAAGTGCTTGGCGAAAGAACAGTCACTGCCAATTTCAAGTCTTGGGTCAGACCCAGTCGGGAGCGAGCACTCTATCAACTGAGCTACTGAAGTATTTTACATAGGTTATGAACTTGAACTGTCTCTTGAGAGCCAAATCCCCCGTACTAATATTTAAAGTTTTCCTGTGACATTGACCTTTTTAATATGATCTTTGGTTCAAGGTAATGGCACAGCTTTGGAAAATGAAGATTATTCATGTGAAGATTCATGAGAGTCCTCCAAAGCATTGATGAGATATGGCCCGGACACGATTTTACACGGACTGACAGACAGACAGACATGGTGATTCCTATATACCCCCCTCAAACCAGTTTGCGGGGTATTATTATACTTACTACTAAATTTCCAATAACCATAGTTAACAAGAAAAATGGAACACAAGCAGGCCCGAATACCCGCTGACATCCCCACATTGATTCTATCCACTCTCCACACAGAACTCTAAACACTATCATAAATGAATGTAAAAAGTCTACGAAATTCCAATATGGTAATTCCTCCTGTAAACAATCTGCACAACTTGCATTAACTTGGTATTTTTCTATATATGATGTCGCAAATAATTGTTGTCCCATTACAGCAAATATGAATACAACTATCCCCAACACAAACGTTAAATTTCCTAAAGCACCCAACGTCCGTGCCACTATACTTATCAACATATTAAGAGTCTGCCATGATTTAGCCAGCTTAAACACCCTCAGCTGAAAAGAGATAGAATATAACACATCGTCTTCATACGAAGAAATATTTTTGATATAACACTAATATTAACTTCAATTTCCTCAATCACTAAAGCTAATTGACGTTTCGCCGGTCATATCTTTTATGTTTCAACACAGGCCGCCATAACGGCACCAAAGCAGCATAAGGCCAATAGTGTCAGTGACGTCATTAAACAACGCAATTCAGGTAGAGTTTTAATTCTTTTTGCGTCTAATTGAAGCATGTAGGACCTTTATCGGAACATTGAAGAGATGTCCGGCGATCAGTCAATTAGCTAAAGTGTTTGTTAAGAAACATTTTCAATATTTTTTTTAAAAATTAAACAAGAAAGATAAAACAATAAATGGAGCTTAAAGCTGAAGACAAATTTATTTCTCTGTAAACCTTTTACGCAAAAATAAAAACTTATCAACATATATACATACATATACTTATTAACTTGGAAAAAGAAACCATGATAGTTGATTGGTACCCTTAAAAAGAATCGCTTCGTGATTTTGCTAACCCTATTAATGGTGAACCGATGTATAATCTGTGCAAATTTGTTAGACTTTTTTGAATTATGCTAACTTAACGATCAAAATTATAAGTATGAATTATGTTGCGAAAAATGTAATTAGTCACACAACTCGTATGTTGCACAGAGGTATAACGAAGAAATTCTTCAAATACTGTAACCCAACTTTTATTCGCGTACGATTAACTTTCGCGTATTTCCCGAGGACAAAATAATCCTTTATCACCGCGAACTTATTTCTGAAAATGGTCATATAAATATCAAATATTAAGCATATCTATATGGCGAAAATTTATTGTCGCAAATTAATTTTAGTAAAAGAATCGCTAAAGTTTATATCCGGGAAAAAAGTCGGTTTGCAGTACCTGATGAATTTCAACGAAATAATATACATTTCAAACTTATCTCGAACGAAAACAACAAACCACGAATTTATCACCCTACAAAATGATATTTTTCTAAGAACCTCGAAAATAGGACCCCACAAAAAATTATTTCGTATGCCTTACCAAACGAAAACTTCTCAATACTGATAGACCTCCAGCGCCTCCTAGTGCCAACTCTAAGAAGCTCAAGAATACAATTACGGCGTCAAAACAATTCCATCCATCTTTGATATACGTCAGAGGACTTAATGCAATTATCTTACTAAACGCCTCCGCTGCAAATATTGCCGTGAATACCTAAAAATTTTATAAATAAAAACATACGTATAACTAGAAGGTTAAATCAATGTCTGTCGTCTGACCAAATTATAAACATTACTGGTTGATCCAATTCTTTTGTTGTGAAGACATACCTGATGACAAGGTATTTTGAATTAGTTAATAACTAACAAGTGGCGGTTGTAGCTAGCTACAGGGGGTGCTTACCCTTCCGGAACACCCGGCCTCACTTCCCTGGTGGAAGTTCACGTGTCTAACCTGACTTGTAAGTTCCAACGTTTTTACTTTGATTCTGGATTGTGATTCAGACATGGATTAGTATGTTTGTTTTTTATTATCTTGGTTAATGTCGGGGGAGGGGGGGGAGGCTGGGGGCTCAGTGGCTGTTGTATAAACATGTGCTTAATGATCACTAGCACCGTTCGTTGAACGGACAAAACCGTTGGCAAGTGAACTGACAACGTGACTCAGACTAGGATATGTCTCCAGTAGGATTACATCCTAGGCCGTCAGGGGAGTTGTGATCCGCAAGTACGAATTGAGTGAGTTGAGTTGAAAAATGGTGTTAACGTCCCAGTCAAAAAATATTTCACTAATATCGAGACGTCGCAATCTATAGGCAAAGGTGCAGAAACTGTGCATATGCGTTGCGCTACAGGGTTCTTTATCATGATATGCCTACCAAGACACGGGACCTCGTTTATTTTAAGTTCCCATCTGAAAGAACTGTGACTTTCATTTCTTAATGCTTGGCGAAAGAACAGTCACTATCCACTTTTAAGTCAGACCCGGTCAGTTCGAACATACGCCCTCCCTTTTACGGAGCAAGCACTCTACCAACTGTGCTTCCGCAGTAGTTAGCAAGTACGAACGTGAAAAAGGGGAAATCTTAAATATCTTAAGCAAAATAGCAGTTTTGTAATTTTCCTGGGTATAAATTCAAAAATATTGTTGATGGTTCATTAATAAGTAAAAATATATGTATTGTATATGTGAAACAAATTGTAAGATTTAGCGTTACCAAAGGCAACGGTTCAAATTCTGTGACATGAAAATGCCTTGCAATAAGCAACTTTTTCTCGAAAGATTAGTATTATAAAGTATAAAAATGATGCGAAAGCGATGTCATATGCACCCACAACAAGTGAACAGCGACAGAAAATCAAAATCAATGTCATATTGATTGAACCAAGTGAAGAAAGTTCTAAAGATAATTGCACAGAAAGGGTTGTAATGTTGTGTTATGGCACCCAATAAGCTTGCCCGCATTTTGTATATGTTTATTAGCCTTGCGTATTTCCTATTTCTTCCAGTTTGAGAGCAATGGTATTCATAGGACTATAAACGCCAAACGACCGCATCACTGCTATCGCGCATTATTCAGTTTGTCCTGCAAAGGTTTGTTGTTTAGTTTAGTTTAATTGTTAAATTTAAAAGAAAGTCTTACATAATTTCCTAGTTCTAATACTCTTTTCAGTTCATCAGTCATGCCATGGTGATCAGCTGCCATAAAAGCAGTATTTACTAGGATACATATGGTTATGAAGAGGTCTACAAATGGATCTAAAATGAATAAAGCAACAATTTTCTGGAAAAACAACCAACAAGGACAACAGGTCCAGCTACAGAACATCCGGTTGAGACGATCCTTCAATGGTTCTCTCTCAAAACTAGTCTCACTCATAAAACCTACAAATATAATATACAGTATTGGAACAAATACTGAGGAAATATTTTATCATATGTTTAAACTAAATTCAGACCCCAGTTTCACAACCATTCCTTATTTAAGATTTTCCTTAACTCAAACTTAGCAAATTTTGGTAATCTCTTTTTGGAACTACTTGAATATTTTTGTCAAAACTAAATGCAAATCCAGAAGTGTTCTCCAGAAGTGTTCTAAGAAATGACACCTTTAATTCCTAAATATCTTAAAAATTAACAAAATATTAAGGTTTGAGTTTGGAAAATCTTAGCTAAGGAATTATTGTGAAACCGGGCCCTAGGCAGTGTCGTTGAAACATCAGTATTAAATCAAATACATGTACTAAAATTGGTGTGAAAAGTTTAAAATGTTATTATTGTAAATCCATTTCTTATTCAATCCTTGAAAAAGGCAGATTTAGGCAAAATTACTTATTTTAGTTTTTGAAAATTAAGACGGGCTAAATATATTTGGCGCTTCAGTCTAAAATGGCTGGTATATGGTTTATTGAAATGTAGGTTTGCAGCCTTTTCTGACAATTCATTGAATTGGAATTAACTCGGGACGTGTTACTACGTTTTGCCAATGACGAAAAACATTCAAATTCCATGCGTCCGTTCTTGATTATATGCTGAGTATGTGTAAAATATAGAATGCCAATTTTCTGTAAGGCAGCTGAATCGCGTGTATTCGTTAATAATAGCAAGAAACCATTCGTTAATAATAGCAAGAAACCAGAACCCCTTTGAAAAACATGCTAGCCTTGAAATGTCAAACATTGATTAACCTTATCGTGTGGGACATCAATGAAAATCTGAAAACATAATTTTCAATACTCACTTCTCCTTCCGCCTGACACATCTTGAAGTATTTCTTTAAGAACCATAACATCTACAAAAGGCAAAATTAAGCAAGATAAGTATTCATTCTTTAACCTGTTTAATGCATTTAAAGTAATTTGTCAGTTTTAAATGTATTACTTTGATTTAATAAATGGACTGGGATGTTTGTGCTTTGTTTCCAAATATTGTTTTTATTTCTTACAATAAAATGAAGCGAATAAATTAAAGTTCCATATTTCTTTCACACAATTTTGATTACACACGTGGCGGGTGTAGCTAACTAAACAGGAGGTGCTTACCCTTCCGGAGCACCTGACCTCATTTCCCTGGTGAAAGTTTACATGTCTAACCTAGCTTGTCAGTTCTAAAGTTTTACTTTGCTTCTAGATTGTGATTTGGACATGGATTAGTTTTTGGTTTTTTTTATTAAAGCGAAAAAAATATGTTAAAAAATTCTGGTATACGATTTTTCGACATGGCCTATCGGAACATGCGCAAATGCACTTGTATTTTAAGATTATTTGACACGACTTAGAACAAATCCAGAACTGCTTTGACTTATCTTTTAAAAAAAATATTTTCATTATCAACTAGCTCAAAGATAAATCATTGTATTACATGAACTTGCATCTGGAACTTATATCAGTAGAAATTGATGCCAAAACACAGCACAACAAAAACACACGACGATAGAGAACTAGATGCAAGATAAACACATATCAAGACCAACCACAATATATTTTAATACGACGATTATAAAAACTCTGTCTTAAAGTTGATAAACTAACTCCCGACTTTGGACGGGCACTAGATGAATGCGCTGTAGACATGCCATGCAATAATAGCGCATTGAACTTATTGATTACAACAGAACAAGTAGAAAGTGTACTAATACTCTGCTCATATGTATATGTCAGTAATGAAATGTTGTTGCTGTTGTTGTTGAATGTTGCTCAACGTTGCATCAGCAATTTTTTCAGCTATTCGCGACGAGAACTATTTAATTAATCTTTATGAATTGATCTATGAACGTGTTTGCATGCAAGGTGCAAGTGTGTTTAATGGTCTGCCTTGTAAGGGCAACTATAAGGTGCTAGCTAGGACGCCGCAGACAAGCGTACCACTCACCCAGTCACATTATACTGACACCGGGTAAACCAGTAAAGGACAACGGCAAGCAAAAATTACTTTCTCACATGTGGTCTGAACGGGACTCGAACCCATAGCGGTGAAAGACCATGGATTTGTAGACTAACGTCTTATCCATTAGGCCACCACAGTCTCCAGTAATGGTATTATCTGTGGCGAAAACATCTTGTTGATAAAATGGTCTCAATCAATGCCGAAGATTTAAATCTAGACGTTTTCCCCGAAAAAAATGTTTTTTATTGTGAGAACTGTCATACAATTTTTATTTAATTTAATTGTCATAAACCATTTTTTCTAAATGTCATTATTCGATAATTGTTGATTGGTTTGATGTCTCTGTAAGCAGGATTGTCATGGATATGTTCAAAGTTTCTTTCACACTTTTTTCATTACACACGTGGCGGGTGTAGCTAGCTAAACAGGAAGATGCTAACCCTTCTGGAGCACCCGGTCTCACTTCCTTGGTGGAAGTACACGTGTGTTTAACCTAACTTGTCGATTTCAAAGTTTTTAATTTGCTTCCGGATTGTGATTTAGACATGAATTAGTATGTTTGTTTTTGATCAATGCAATCAAAAAGTGGTATATGACATTATCATTTAATACATTAAAAATGGTATATGACAGACTTGTAGTGGAAAACGAGAAAATAGTAGTAAAACTTCAGAATTGTAAAAGAGCGAAGATGGAAAGCCTAAAGGTGAAAATTACGTACTTGACAACAACTAAAACAACCAAGAACACACCACCACCAATCAACCAACGAAAAAAATACAATATAAACACAATGAGACCAACCACTGATTCCCGACTTTTGACGAGTAATGAACATAATGAAAAAATGGAACCAGTGGTGTGGTTAAAACGTTTTTGTAGTGCCGTCACCATCCTACATATTTAACAACACCGATAAAAAATAAAATGGTTTTTTGTTTTGCCTTGCATGTCGTAATCTGCCCCGTCGAATCTGAAGTGTGTACCTTTACGATCCACACCTGTTGCACTTGGAGTCCCACACTGTAGGCTGTTCTCATAATTTTTCTTGTTTTTTTCGCCGTGGGAAATACTGTTTGTATCCTTAAAAAGAAACAAATATTCCATTTATTGCATCTAGTTTATATTTTTGTCAGATATTATATCAAATTTGAATGTTCATTTAGGAGATATTTCAAAATGAATTTAATAAAGCCGTCAAAGAAAGCCAGTTTCCTCCAAGTTGGATTTAATACTGTAAACGTATTTAATTTCATGTGTATTTATTTTCGAGGTATATGAAATTTAGACATATCTGAGAGTTAAATTTTTGTGGTTTTTTTTTTAAATATGCACTATAACACAATAGCATAATATAATTTTCACTTGGTATTAATTCTCGCAAAACAAACGACCGCGAAATAACCGAAAATTAGTACGCGCGAAAATAAATACGTTTACGGTATGATTATAGAATTGAATAAGTAATAAAAACTTATATTAAATACTTACAGAATTTCTTAAATAAAAAAATGTAAAACGGGCATATCAATTATAATCTTACAAACTTTTTTCAGTACAAAAAAGGGTATATATATATTTTACATATGATTATTAAAACTTAAGACTTGTGATTTCATAAGTAAATATTAGCAACAAAATCTGATTGAATATTGCTTAGCAAAATAAAAATATTTAAAAATTAAATCGAAGCTTATCGAGCAAGTCAGTAATGGATTAGTGACAGATTAGTGCTGCTAGCATAGCGGCAACAAGCAAATATCAATCATTATGGCGATAAAAAAATAAAATTATTAGTTTGAAGCTGAATCCATTGCTTCTTTCACGCATGCGCAAAGACCTTCTGAAATAAAATTGAAAACAATTTCCATATTAAATAAAAGTTGTAGCTTGTAGATAAAATTGTAATGACCAGATAAAAGTATGAGAAAAGTAAAAAAGCAAATAATATAATATAATAATAATAATAATAATAATGAAAAATATAGAAACACAGTGAAGTTGGGTCACAAAATATTGATTGTAAAAATTAAAATTTCTCGATGTGACCATTTCAAAATATATTTTAGTAATTTTCCCTTGTGTCAGGTAAAGACATATTTATGCAGATGTAGCTTATCAAACAGAATGGTTAACATGAGCGAGCTGTGTAACAAAAAGCCCCTTCGGTGGAAGTATTTAAGAATTAATATTTATAGATGTTTTGAAAAAAGAACAGTTACAATTAGAAATTTCAAATTTGAAAAATGTAAGAAGACAGGAGACCAATTTCAGGAATATTTTGTAATCGTCCATGGAAACCTTTTTGTGGTTTTATCATTATAGAGATAATGATGAAGAAAATTAGAATTCTATAAAACTGAATTTGTAGAACAAAGATCATTGAAACAGAATTGACATTAATCCGAAGTAAACCTAATCTGCTCCAGTATTGTTTACAATGTAACAGAATGTTGTTTGAATGTACCTTTATGTTTAAGAACTGTGAACATGCTTAAATGATATTAAAGGAACAATAATAGAAAAAAAAATTATAAAGTGAAATAAAATAATATCAAGCTGAAATCTGAGATAAATTTAGATTTAAGTCACTGTAACTTACATTATCATCAGATTTTGTTTTGTCTACTACAACTTCCGGCAAATGGTGGTCGCCTTTGGCTTTGTTCCAATTCCATGGGTTTTCTAGTTTACTGGGTTTTTCTAAGGGCGAATGATGAGCCTGACGCCTGCCTGACCTAGAAGCTCTACTAATTAAAGAAGCTATACTATTTCGCCTCGAACGAGCGTCACAAAAAGATCGACGGCTCGCGAAACTACTTCTTCGGCGTTATTCAAAAAATGTTTATAGGCAGGTAAATTGCATAGATCATCTGAACATGGCGTAACTGCATTAGAATCATCAGCAAAAGGTAAATTTAGATTGTCCAAATAGTGCGGTGGTACAAGGGGCTGACGTTCGGGATGAACAGGGATATCTTTGGACTTCCGGTTCCGGCTGTTGCGACGAACAAATGGCGAACCAGGCAGACTAAAGCTGGGCTGAAAAACACGATGACGGACAACTTAGTACCTCTGCGTACTCTAAGCAAATTGAGAGTGCTTTTGGATACCATTACTTCGACATTCCGCTATTAAAAAGCATTTTAGTTGTTAACAATGTCAAAAAGTTAAATGATTCCAAAATAATTGTCTGATGTTGAAATTAGCCATATAGCGAACACGATTGTGAATTATCACATATAATACTAATTTTGATATAATAACGTTGTATTGTTGGACTGTTAGATAAATTTGGTCACATAACGCGTGTTCAAAATTTATATATTTAGTAAAAAAATATATATATACATGAATACAGTTTGGTAAAATTTGCATAATATCTCGAGATAATACTAAAAGTAAGCCAAAGTGATAAATTACATGGCGGAGAGGTATCTTGAGCTCATTCGCTCTTTGAATACTTAAAACCTTTTAATGTCATATACCATTTTTGAACTTAATCATAAAATACATTCAAAAAATGGTATATGACATTTTTAGTTTATTTTATGACTAAATTCAAAAATGGTATATGACATTAACATGAACAAAAAATCATGATTTTTCCCAATAAAATCTTATGTTTTTCCTAATTTTGCGATATATACTTACCCATACAGTATGATACATCACTATTTTATACTGTATACATATAATGACAAAAAAAATATTGACCATGTGTAGAGGAAGGCAGTTTGGTTGTTTTGCTAAAGTAAGCTCGATTTGGCTGTTTTCAACTTCAGACTATTACTTGTGTTCTAAATGTGTTAGTATTGAATCAGTAATGAGATTTCTGTCTTTATCATGGCTATCTGACCGTCATTATCACAAATTTCTGCATTTTTAAAAAAGTTTTAAAAGTCGTTCATTACACCGTATAAATGCATCTTTTTTAAAATAACGAAATGCATTAAAACAGAACATTTTTGCATCGTTTGGGTAAATTCGTGCTCAAGGTACGCAATATCTTTCCAAGTTATCAGCAAAAACTTTTTTAATTCTTAAATGTGCTTATAAGTTTTCTGAAGAAAGGTATTTTTATTAATTTGACCATTAAGTTTTAGAACGCAACAATAAAGCAATCGACGTTTAATCGTGAAAGTTTTTTTTTAATTCGCCAAGTTTCTTTTTGAAATGAAACAATAAAATATGAATGAAAGAGAATAATTTAAAAAAATGGTTTTGTTTGTACTAGGATATCTAAGATAAATATCCTGTAATTTTAATACATCAGAACAATATCTTATTAATCTGATCGTTTTGTACTGTTGGTAATTCAGATAGCCATGATAAAATGCAACAGAAATCAATTAATGAGTTAAATCGAAGTAAAGTTTCCATTTATATTGATCTAAGGTATTTGCAGGTAAATCTGTAAGCAAGCAACCATGCATTTGTTAAGGCCTATTAATTCTAGCAGTGTAATCAAAGTGGGATTGCAATGTGTTATCCGTTAACATGCATTAAATTTCACTGAAAAGGTCACTTCAAAAAGGTTAAAATGTTATTCTGTTTAAAATATTACGAAAAATATTTAAAATATTAAAATAAAAAGGTTCTGAAAAATTCTTTTTGCAAAAAATTTGGCGATTGTTAAATAGGCATGCGCAGTTACCTTAGTAACAGAGAGATGGGATTTGTTGTTTTCATTTTTCTCTGAATGGATACTGAGTTTGTCTTGGTCTCCTCCACCTCTTGTATTATCACTGGCGCTAGACGGGCTCATCGGTAACTTCTCGTGTGACATGATCTCATCCAACATCAGTTTAGCATTTTCCATCTCATTTTCTCGCTTTGCCTCTTCTTCCTGTAAAGTAGAACATACATATAAACTCTTAGTGTCTGATTTTCTGTGGCCAAAATGTGCAAAAGTGCTTTGGTGTAATGGCCAAATGAATTCCTATGTTTCGGTCGTCATAGTAACAATTGAGTCTTAGTGTTTGGTCGTCATGGTCACAATGTACTTTAGGGTCTGTTTATATTGCATAACTCATAGTACATTAGTACTTCCTTGTAATGGTACTGGACAGATAATACTCTGTATTTGGATGTCATTGTCACAAAGTACTTCTTGTTGTTATAGTCGTTGTTTCGTGTTCATTGCCACACTACGCTCGTGGTGATTAGTTGCTATTGTAATAATGTTTTGACGTTTGGATGTTAGCCACAGGCCCATCAGGCTCTCATCGGTGAACTTGATATTTGTATATTGTGTTATTACCTTGTTCTTTGTGTAGGTTAGTGTATGGTTATTGTGCTTACAGATTTCTCTTTGGTTTATGGTTGTTATGTTCATAACGTGCTCATAGTGTTTGGCTCTCATGGTCGCAAAGTATTCTTGGTTATCAAATGGCCTCATTTACTAAATTTCTGCCTCAATGATACTTTACAAATTCTGTGTACATTTTGGAGAAAATTCCTTTATTTGTACCTCGCTTAGAACTGGATATACTTGTTTTAGTTTGATGAAATTAGTCGATTAGGCGAAATGAATTTCTTTTTATTGCAATATTATCATGTAACATGCGAATATATCATGCTTTGTTGGATTTTAAATACAACTGTCGTTAAAACACATCACATATTAATATGTTTCTAAACTCCGTGTCATCTAGTTGTTGAGTCAGTTTGGCTGTAAAAAGTAAAGGGAACTGTTGCAACATCTATGACATAACAGTGTTGGCATACATGCTTCAAGTGTTTCTCTACACTATTAAGTGTTGACAAATGGGGAAAGTAGTGTGTATTGAGGGGAACGAGGAGATAATGGATAGCGGCATGAATTCAAAATAATAATAAAAACTACAAATCGAGATAAAGATGTAAAAAACTGAGACTCTGTCTTCATACAACCGTACAAACTGCTTTGGGTAATCATATCCTAAGCGTTTAAAACAAGGGAGACAACTCCAGGTAACGTTGTAAAAGGAGATATTAACAAATTCTCTTCATGGTTTTGTTGAAATTAGCTAGAAGTGATAAAATAAGTCAGTCCAACACATGCAGATGTTGCAAGGTCAGATTCAGGTTTTTGCAATGAAACGGTACAATTTTTTAAAAGGTATGGAAAATGCAAAAGGGATATTTTTCTATTCATTCATCTAGCAAGACACAATTTAAGCACTATGTCATGACGATATGAAACACATACGGCTGACTAAAAATTTGTTCTTTAATCATCGGTTTTGGAGAAGCTGTTTTCAGGTTTTTAGCTGACTGTCACCAAGTGATCTACTTATGGTCGTTGTGGTGGAAGTCACTAGCAAACTTGAAAAGCATTGCCTTAAAGATGTTCCATATAAAATTTTATTAAATTATAATAATATGTGTAATAGAAGAAGTTGTAAAAATAAAAGTATACGGACACACAGCCCACCTCAGAAAGTTAGACAAATCAAAAGATTATCCGGGCCTTTGTCTCTTGAGAGCTAAAAACCTAGTCTTATGCTCAAGTCATATCACACCAATTATTTTCGGAAATCAATTGAATCGGAAAACATTTGCTATACAAGAGCACATATGTGTTTCAAAGTCATTTAAACACAGGCAAAAATTTACTCACATTTTGCTTTTTTCTCTGCAAAAGTAAAAAAATAATGCTTTTCTTTTTAAAGGACAGAAAACTGCATATAGTCTGGGGTTTTAAACTTGTTCGTTTTGCTTTGGCAGTAACTTTTTGTGGGTCATATTGTTTGTTAGTCCATATTACCCTTGACCTCAAAAAGTAAAATAACGTCATTGTAAAAAGGAGGTACATTACATTCAACCGATTGCACTTAGTTTCAGGTGAGCGCTATGCGCCATGCAGATAAGTCTATTGCGATGGTTCACCGACGTCGTGTTGTCGAACTGAATAGACGAAACTGAGTATATCCTTCTTACAACACTTACCGTTGTACCTAGACTGTATATATTTGGGGCATATGTAAAGGGTGTGCTTTGCAGATTTGTCATAAAATTCTAAATAAGTATTACTACAATTATAAACATAATACCTATAACTTCCAGGAATAAACAAAATAAATCTATTAAAAGTGTTGTATTTTTAATTTATCTAAAGCTATTAAAAATGAATGTCGTTTTGTTTTTTTTTAAATCACAACACATCCAAAATATCTTTAAAAACTGAACAACAATTGTGTCATTTTGAATTTCAATAAAAAAAATGAGACATTCAATATTAGCACATGGTATTTTCAAACTCGAATGATATTCAAAATTAGCATATAACAATTGCATTTAACCATTGGAAATTGGAATAATGAATAACTGTTAGACTTAACTCTCTCTCTCTCTCTCCTCTCTCTCTCTCTCTCTCTCTCTCTCTCTCTCTCACACACACACACACACACACACACACACACACACACACACACTTTGTAATTTTGTAACATCTGGTCCATGATTCACAATCATTTCTTAACTGAGATTTTCTTTAACGTAAAACTGGCAAATTTCAAAAGAGTGTTCAGGATATTCATGAATTGAATGTATCATTTTGAAGGTTATCATAAGCTTATTACGTTTATATTATAATGTTGTTGAAACATTTAATTTGCAGTATCATAAACTATTGTCAAAAGCGAGATTTAAAGTAAAGAATATCTAAGTTTAATCATGATTGTGAAACTAGAACCAGATACTCTTTTTACATCTCTTGCAATACGGTTAGTGCTGTCTTAGGCCATCATATATTATTATCATACATTTATAAAGATTGTGTTAATGCATATATAATTAATTATATAATTTAAGTTTTTATTTACGGAGCTGTTGTTAATGCGTGTCGGAGTGGTTATGGGTACATTTGTGCATATATAATATTACTATTATATTGCTTTGGTTAATTTGTTGAGGGTACATCTTACGTTTAGGAAGAATTGGTCGAACAATATTAATTTAATATGAAAGGGTAAAAATAAGGAGTTGTTTGACCGTGGTAACGATTCATTAATTTATTAATTCATTTAATTTCGTGAATTAATACGAATATACTATACGTATATACGTTTGGTGGTTAGGTTTTTGGACAATAGGAATTCGAATTTTAAATTTGAAGTGAAAACTCTTATAGGTGGAAAATTAAGGACGCATACAACTTACATATTCTATTGCTCTCTGGAAGAAAATTTTTGAAAAATGCATAAATATAATAATATAGATTTCTTTAAGTTGAATAATAATTATTTTGAAATTACGGTTTACAAAAATCATTTACAAAATTTACAGAGGATCCCATAACAAGAGTTTACTCTTATATAAACAAGTTTCCTCAACAATTATTGAATTACAACTTTGCTATTTTGCACAGAAAGAAAACAGGTATACTAAAATAAATAAACGATTGTTTTTTTTGTCATTTTAGATGATACAAAATAAAATAAATAAAAACAAAATACTATTAATATTAGGATTTAAGAAGTAAATAAAATTTAAAAAATATATATGTACGATTTTTTTCTCCAGATACAAAAATTCCAATTAAATTTTGTATAAAGTATATTTGTTATACAGTATATCATCACATAAACGTTCCGAAACCATCTATCCTTCTACCATATTACAAAAACATTAGTTCTGGAGACAGAACGAAGTCTAAATAGTTAATCCCTTTTTTTAAATATATGCATTGCCTTCACCATAATTATGAACATAGCCGTTTGACATTAGAAGTGAATTGAATACACGCGATCCAAATAAATAAATATCAAGAAATAAGGAAATAATTTATATTGTCAATATATATCAATTTCAAATCAAGTGCCAAACGGTCTCCAGCAAATATAATATAGATATATCCTTCTTCTGATTATTACTGAAATTAATGCAATTAAAACAAATATTGATATTAGATATACATTATATTCTGATTATATAAGCAGTGTTAACTTGTATTGTACCTGGTGCTCTAACTCTTCTTCCTGAAACGTGAATCAATTTAAAACATAACCAACCGTTATCAACTAGAAGCCAAAAGATCGCCAATGCGAGACGAGTCTCAGTGGCTTAGTGGTCTAAAGCGCGCGCTCATGAATCACGACCACTCTTATCGTTTAGGTATGAATCCTACTTTGGCAGGTCCCAGTGAGAGAAAGTCGGTCAGTTCGCTTGCCAAACGTTGATGGTTTTCTCTGTGCACTCCAATTTTCCCTTACCATCCAAGAGCTGGCAATTTGTATATTATTGAGAGAATCGAATCTTGACTGGTTGTACATTAATGTAACTTTCCATCCTGTCATACCGTGTAAGTTTGAAACACTGAGCACGCTAAAGCTACAAAATGTAATTTTTGTGGTTTTTTTTTAAAACGCTGCTGTTCTTAGTCATGGTATTAAACAGCACCTTATAAAAACAAATGCTCATATGTTGTCAGCTAGTGTTGGTTTGTACATCCTATCACAGAGTTTAGACAAACTATATTGACCTGTCGGCTTGACCTTCCAATAGAAATATTAATATAGGAGGATCCATCCAACTCATGGTTAGTTCTAGGATCCAAGTTAATACACATGTTTACTCTATGAGGCGAGTAAACAAAATAAACACAAATGCTGTACTTGGTTCGTGATGAATATTTAAATGAAAGGTCAAGCGAACAGATCAAAGTTGTTGCCTTTAGTTGACAAATGATGGTTTGAAAGCATTGTAACATTGGTATAACCAACGATTTAAGGACATGGTCTATGCCGTTGCACTATTTAAAAAATATGTTTAAAATGTTATATTTAAAAATGTTGATTCTATTTGACATATAAAAAGAGTGTCTCTGAATTTTTTACGATATAAGTAAATGTCCATGCAATGCTTTTGCGATGCACGAAAGTTGAGACAGGAATGGCACTTGTTAAGATGAAAACATCCTTTATCTGCAATGATATGCAACGAATGTGCAATCCAAGGTTACTTGAACAATGGACATATTCTTATACACCGTATTTACAGTTACGTGGTTCAAACGAAACTATGTGGTTTTTTTCGCTGTTTAACGCTGTAACGTCAAGGAAACTGATTTATTACAGCAAATATGAGTATTTGGGGTAATTGACCTCCTGAAGAAGATTAGCGATTTTGGCCCAGAGTTCATTTAATAACTGAAACTTAAAAGTGACCTGTCCGCTTGACCATTAATTTAAATGTTAAATGTACATTTATGCATAGGTAACAAGTATAAGTATTTATTTTGTCTACATATTTGGAAATACGTTCATTGCGTATGTGGTACCTGCCAATTCTACCCATGTATTGTGTGCACTATCGTATACGATTATTTCTAATGAAAGGTCAGACGGACGGGTCATTGTTGTTTGACTATAAACGAAAACTTTTCATATCACTTCATGATATTTTGACATAGTGTAAATATGTCCTAAGATATTACGTTTACATATATAGTTAAACGTGTCATATCGACCACCTTTTTATAGAGACCGTCTGTCCATTGAAATCAATGTTTTAAGGTCTGATTGATAATCCAACTAAAAGGAACCTCTATGTCATGATCACTTATCTTAGGTCCTTTAGTTGGTCTTTATATGCAGTTTTTACAGTTCCACACGTGTATGTTAAATAAATATGTGAACTCTCATTTTGAGGTAAACAAAGAATAACACAACAGTTTTGTTTTTCCTCGTGTTACACTAGGCACTTATTTCTCTTGTGGAAGTTCAAGTGTTGAACTTAATTTGTCAGTTTCAAAGTTTTTACTTGTTTCGGGATTGTGAGTTTGGACATAGATTAGTATGTTTGTTTTTGATATATATATTTATCACACACGCGATATTATTTTATTTAGGAAGTGTCAATTTTTGGATTTGGATTTGTAAATTATCGTCACTGTTAATCCTTTAATCTATATTTTGATTTTGGTAATACACAGGGAGTATCATGCAAAACTTACTTTCTTTCGTTCGTCCTGGAATTCAAATTTATAGTTCATGTAATATCAATTTTAAAAGAAAGTTCTCAAGTTTATGATTGAAAAAGAAATCGGTTTTACAAAATCGCTCAAAATTGATGATCACTGAGAATGGTCAATATAAACACGAATGAAAGCCATAAAATTCACAAAAAAAAAAAAAAAAAAAAAAAAAAAAAAAATCTGAACTCGGAAATTCCTTGTCTCATTGTATAAATAACAAAATCATCCCTTGAAAATTGGCAACAAATAAGCAAATATTTCACAAAATATAAAATGTTGCAATTTAAATTTCATAAAAATCAAAACCAAACTCATGCAATGAATTAATTCAGGCATGATTAAGATGGATTTTTTGAATGTTAAAAAATAGTGAACTATTCACAAGTAACAATGAATGATAAGAATAGTATTTTATAATCATATTATGAATTTATTAAAGCAATACTCTCTTAATACACCTGAAAAATTTGTGTTTGTTTAAAAAAAACGACACTCACAAAGGAAGTTAAATGAAGATAAGATCCAGAGGTTATGGTTGTTATAATAGATGGTTAATCCGTCGAGTGGAAAGGAAACTTTTAGGCATTTGAGTTCTAGTTCACACAGTGGAAACCAACATCAAAGTTTTATCAATGAACACTACAAATGCTGATGGAAGAAAAAAAATGACTCTGAAAAATTTGCTTTACTAAATAAGCCACACATCAATAATACAGTTCTAAACCTTTATCATCTCCAATTTGATTGGAGATGCCCTTCTAGTCAGTCATGGTGAAAATTTCAATATAGCACAATATGTCCTGCATCACAAGTAATGAGACGTCCCCTAGCACGGTAATCTATAATTTTAATTTTACAGTACTAGACGAACATTTGTTAATACAATACCTAATTAGTAGTACTTGGACCAAAATTGTTAAACCAGAACTTTTTGAGACGTTGAACAGATAATCAAAGGACCAACATATATTTTACCAAAAGCTAAGGCATGAGGGAGTAGACCTTAGTTTTTGAGAAATTTCAGAATTTAAAAAATAAATAAAATAGGGGATTTAGAGTTCCTAAATGTATTGAGAAATTAACTGTGTTATAAAGTAAATTTGTGCCATTTGGTTCAGATGATTTTGCAGTGTACACATGAATGTTCATGTCGCTGAAAGGGACATAAAGGTAGTAGTGTTTTGGTTGCATTAGATGTATAAGAATGTTAGCATTTTGGTTGGTATTAAATGGTCACTCAAACTGGCATTAACATTTACTTACAGCACGTATTTTTCTCTGCAATCCAAAATAATAATAGATATAATTTGCATGTAATGTGCAAAATGTTTTAATTTGTGTATCTTTGTTTTAATCCAACCACTGTGGTAGCTTAGTTGGTAGATTGCTCGCTCCATAAGTGAGAGGTCATAGGTTCTAACCACGACCGGGTCTGACCTCACACTTGAAAGCGAGTAGTGACTATTCTTTCGCCAAGCATTGCGAAATAACAGTCACGGTATTTTAAATAACCGAGGTCCCGTGTCACGGTGGGCTTGGCAGGATAACTTACCCTGCTGTATAATACCATCAGCGCAACGCACAGTCAAAATTTTTGTACCTTCGCTTATAGCTGTCGACGTCTCGATAAAAGTGAATTTTTCTTGCCTTGAACGTTAAACACCATAACTCAACACAAGTCTTTTTCTAAAACGTCTCCATACAATACTGAAAAGAAGCTGACATTTAAATGGACAGCAAACAACAAGTGTCATATAAGTGTATAAGTAAGTGTATAAGTATAAGTGTCATACAGTCCAACCTGCCTTAAAGGCCACCTCTTTATAAGGGCCACCTGCTTATAAAGGCCAGTAGAATTGTATCCCAATTGTTACTTATTCATATTACTTGAACCTGTATATAAAGGCGACCTGTCCATAAAGGCCACTTTTACTAGATCCCTTGGGTGGCCTTTATAGACAGGTTTGACTGTATTACAATTTTTGGGTACTATTACATGTATTTCATTGAGAATTTTAAAAAATATTACATAAGATAAAAGACATTAAATACTCTCACACAAAGGTAATCTAGCATTATTTGATCTAATGTAAGCTATAGTACAGACCTGTCGAAAATTTAACACTAAGCTAACGAAAATGCTGTCAAGTGGTCAATGTATGGCTAGCTACTGACTGGAAAAGCTCCCGAAAAATAGATACCACCTGCCGAAAAAGCTTTAGAGATATACTCGTAGCTTACGAGGGGCAGAGATGTGCTGTGTAACGTTCATAGTGTTGTTGCCGAATAAACGCGTTCGACACGTCTATGCGGGGAATTTCAACGCATGAAGAAGTCGGTCACGTTTATGCAGCGGCGTTCAACACATCAAGCTATCGTTGCTTATAAGCGGCGCAAGGGTGCCTTTTTGACCCATGAAGAAGACTAATTTTAACAGTGCTGGTCTAATGCGTTTTCTCAGAGTTAAACTTTTAACAGGCTTGTATCACATATACTGAAAGTTACAAAACATGGTGATGTGTTTGACTAGAAGTGGACGTCAATTCGGTTGACAGTCAACGATTTAAGAGTATTTAAACAGACCATAGTCCCACAATCTTTTCTTAACTAAGCTTTTCCTAAACTTAAATCTGGTATTTTGTAAATCTGAAGAAATATTGGGTTTTTTTTATTGATACGCTTAAGGAATCATTTTGAAGTCCACGAAAAGCTTATTACAGCTATATTATAATTTTGTCGAATACATATCATTTACATTGTGCTAGCTTACTAAACTTTGGTTATTATCTTTATAATGCGGTTCGTCGCTGTACCATGAGATACCTTCTAACGTTTGTGGGAATACTTGTTTCCAAAGGACATATGGAGTCGCATAAGATGACGTTTTTGCGACGCTAACGTTTTCCAAAACATTCCACACAAACTTTAAGAGATATTGACTATACGTGGTACAGCGGCGAAGCCTATTCAACCTGAAAATAGTGATCAGACAAAAATCATACAGAAGTTACAATAAGTTACATAATCAGTTACATTTTCAAACAAGTTACAACAAGCTACATAATTAGTTACCTTTCTTTCTGCTTCTTCCTCTGCGGCGTCTGCTTGATCCTGTTTTTGAGTTTCATTGTACGACATAGCCACAATAGCCAATATTAGATTTACCAGATAGAACGATCCCAGAAAAATGACAATCATAAAATACAGACAATGCCAAGGTCCTTCAGCACGTAGTGTCTACAATAACCAAGAAACAGTAAAAATATAATTTAATTGCTTATATGACAAACAAGATAAAATTATTTTCCTATTTTCAAATTTCCTTTTTCCTGCAGTAAACTACATGTATGTGTACCTGCTTCTCCTGCTTATGGTGTATTTGTTTCACAATTAATGTGTCATGGTAGAGCTTGTTTTCACTGCGGGAACTTTATACAATGATGCAAGCAAGCTGCTTATGTTTTATATTTGTAAAAAAAAAAAAATGGAAAAAAATATATATATACGCGTAATTTTATAGCTTTAACATGAATGCTCTGATGATAATTTAAAATAAAAATATTGCAAACATAGTCTCCTCTATTGAATGTAGTAATCCTAATGTGATTTTTTATAGTCCACATTTCATATTGTCGTTTCCTCCACATCTCTTAAACTGTTGACCTCGATGCACGTCAAACAAACTTGACCTGGGTATAAAACACGTTCCAAAACAACTAACCTATGAAGTCAGTTGATGTGAAAAATTCAACGGAAATTGTTGCACCTGTAAATTTCTAATCAGATAGACAGGTATTACTGGTTTAATAAACGATTTGAGTGTTAAAGATTCTAGTATACTAGTGTTACTTATGTTTCTTATCTTAGGTTTTACATTCTAAAAAGCTTCTTTTACCTATGTTCCATGTACTTTAGAACGAATAGCTGCTACCACTGATAATATAAAAAAAACCATATACATCAATCGCATCAATTTGGCTATTAGTAACATAATTAAACCTAACTTACCAAGTTATAAAGATTTTCCCAATAATCCTGTGTCATCAGTCTGAACGCACACAGAAACGCCACACCAAAATTGTCAAAACTTGTATAATTAAAATTTGGATTTGAATGTGTTTTCTTGACACAAACATATCCTGGACTGCACTGTCTGTAAATAAAAATTACAACACACGTTTAATATTTTAATGAAATACCGGTATACATGCAGTAGATGTTGATTCATTTGTTGGTAAAAATAAGACTCAAAATTAATGTTTAAATTAATGCATTTATGGATACTTAAATATTAAAATCCCAGCATTTATTGATCACTGCTTGTAAAATACAAATGTAATACCTGAAAACCTCTAATAGTACTAAAACCATACCAACGAACATTTACTGTATTTCCATAAATTGAGTGCACATGGTTTTTATTATTTATTTCTTTTAATTGAAAATGTTTCCATTAAACTGTCAATAAAATGCATTTAAAATGCACTGACCTAACCAAATTATATTTTAAATTAAAAACATCAATGTTCAGTTCTCCTTTACATAGAGAAATTTTGCAATTTTTTTAAATTTGATCAAGTGTATACACTAATTATGACATAACATGTACAGTTGTTCAGAGTAAGAAGGTACAGAGGGGGTAATTTTGACATAGACTTATTTGTTGTTTTGTTAAAATCTTCCTTTTGGATGAATAAAAAGTATTTTTTCCTATTAGGTCAGTATTTTTTGTATTAAGTTTTGACAATTTTTTGTGAGTTTTTTGAAAAATACAACTTTATTCTTCCATGTGCACTGGATTTGTAAAAATACAATAGTTTAATGTTCGTTCAAAGTACAATGTATTACTGTAATAATCGGCGGTCCCAATGTATGGTTGTTGTCTTTCGCTGTTTTTTTCCATTTAATTTAAATGCACTGAGGCATGGGACATAGGTTTTTAGTCTTTTCCGAAAAAAAACTCTTCTAGTTACTTTTAAAAGCATTAGTTTGGACAGGGTCGAGATGAAGAAAAATCATCCTTGTAAATTACATAGCTCACAACCCTCGACTTTGAAAGCCACTGACGTACCACTAGGCTAAGTTTGTCTAGTAAATTTGGTTTTATTTCTTAACAAACCTAACAAAAGGAGAAAAATGGACCATGCATAAAAAGTTTTCTGACCAAGATCAACAAGTTATTGAATATGTATTTATCATCAATGGCATCAATCTTACTAGATTAAAAATTCAAAGTAAGATTGAACTTACCCTGCACCAGTATTGTTGCCACACATTCTGGGTTCACTAGAGTTTCCTATCATTTCCCAATTGTCTGTCAATGAAAAAAAGAATATTGTTTGATTTTTATAGGTTATTGTTATAACACATGTATGTTTTTTATTGTCCCAGACACTAAATAGGGATGGTCAAGTGCCAGGGTTGGGTCCACTGGGTTCACTTGCCGGGTAACAAAAGGTCTGTATGTTAACTTCGTTCATAATTTTCACCTTTCATTTTTATCGCAAAAGCAAGTGCATTTATTATCTCAGCGTACGTGCTAGTGTTAATGATTCCCCTAACCTGTACTTCACATTCCATACAGGGATATTGGAGTTGAGTTGAGTAATGGTGTTTAACGTTCCAGTCAAGAATATTTCACTTATATCGAGACGTCACCAGGTGCAGAAAATTTCCCTGTTCGTTGCGATGATGGTATAGTCCAGCAGGCTAGGGTTCTGTCTTACGTATACCGTGACACGGGACCTCGTTTATTTTTAAGTTCCCATCCGAAAGAACCGTGACTTTCATTTCGTAATGCCGAGAGGTTGGCGACAGAACAGTTACTTCCCACCTTCAAGTCTTGGGTCAGACCCGGTCGGGAGAAATAAGGGAGGACGCAAGAAATAAAAGAAGGGTTATTGGAAAACGAGTTTAGTAAAACCTGACAATAAAAATAGACCAAAACCTTTGTTATCTCTGATTTAATTTGGAATGTTCATCTAGTCAGTTATGATTACGTCACACGGATTTCATCCAATAACCTTAGATAAAGGGTTTGTTTCCATTTATATAATATTTTTATAACCCAACCATCCGCAAACCTAGTTTGAAATCACCGTGCATGTCTGTTTGTCTTTCCGTTTGTTTGTCTGTGTAAAATCGTGATTATGAATGGTTTTTATCAAACTTGGAACAAATATTTAACAACACAAGTCCAGTACCACATATAGGCGTATCAACTCTATTTAACCAATTGGTATTTGGTTTTACAGAGACAGTTTATTGTTGACGAGTGTTCGTTTTTTCTAGTTGTTGAAAAGTGCATGTGTTTAGTATTTTTATACCCCTCGCAAACGAAGTTTAGGAGTTATATAGGAATCACCCTGACTATTTGTCTGTCCGTCTGGTTGTCCGTCCTATTATCGTGTCCACTCCATATCTTCAATGTCTATGGATGGATTTTAAACACACTTGGCACAAATGTAAACCAACATGAGACGATATGTTGCAGACCAAATTTATGTGCATAAGTCAAAGGTAAGGTCAGGATGTCAAAAGGGGGGGGTGTATTTGGCTCTCAATAGGCAGTTCTAGTTTGTAAAAGCGTGTTATTGGATATTCCGGAGGCGTTGTCAAACACGTGGTATTCAGACATGAATCGCTACATTACCTTGATAAACCAAGTAATCACATTTAATTGTGAATTCTTACATTGATAAAATCGTACCTTTGTCATTGATAAAAGCATAATAAGTTTCATTATCCATAGTTTCGTTAACTTGTAACACACATTTATGTCTTAGTGCTCCCATATATAGCTGCATTCCCACCAAGGCAAATATTGACAACATAAACACCGTAAGAATACCAACATCCCTAAGCCGACGTACGGCCTCTAATAAGGCACCAACAATGGTTTTTAAACCTGAAAATGAAAAGAAATAAAATTATTTGTTTTATCGGAAAAATTAAAAAAATCCTGCCCCCGGTTCCACAATCATTCCTTAAGATTTTCCTTAAATTAAATCTAGTAAATTTTGAGAGTAAGAAAACCAACATCCCTAAGCCGACGTACGGCCTCTAGTAAGGCACCAACAATTGTTTTTAAAAATCACAAAAAATAAAATGTTTAGTTTATCGGAAAAATTAACAAATCCTGCCCCGGTTCCACAATCATTTTTAACTAATTTTACTTAAATTAAATCTAGTAAATTTTGAGAGTAAGAATACCGACATCCCTAATCCGACGTACGGCCTCTAATAATTGGTTTTAAACCTGAAAAGGAACAAAATGTTTATTTGAATGAAAAATCGACAATAAGTGACTCGGAATTAAGTACCTGGCCTCGGTTTCACAATCATTTCTCATATTAGCTAAGATTTTCCTTAACTTAAATCTTGCAAAATTTCAAACTTTATAATTTTGCTAATTTTTAAGATATTCAGGAAATTTAGGTGTCATTTTGAAGTTAACTTCTAGATTAAAACATCTGCATTTAGTTTTTACAAAAATATTCATCAGTATTTTAAAAAAGTGCTTAATTTAAGTTAAGGAAAATTTTTGCTAAGGAATGATTGTGAAACCGGGAACTGGCATATAAATACTAGTATATAATCAAAAACAAACATACTAATCCATATCCGAATCACAATCCAGAAGCAAAGTAAAAACTTTGGAACTGACAAGTTAGGTTATACACGTGAACTTCCACCAGGGAAATGAGGCCGGGTGCTCCGGAAGGGTAAAGCACCTCCTGTTTAGCTAGCTACACCCGCCACGTGTGTAATAAAAAAGAATTAAACATGCAGCCTAATTATATATAATACGCTCATCTAAGAGAACCAAAATTGAAGTGATCTCAGTTAAGGTCCGTCATTTTCTAATACTGATTCTTTATGAACTATAAATGGAATAGACAATAGTTGTGCTGGTACCAAATTGGTTAATGAGGTCCTTTTTAGTAAATTTATAACAAGTTGAAAAGTTGAATAAATAACCATTATTTAACAGCATATAATTAAATTTTAATACTATCCAGTGTTGTAAATTTTTTATATCTATGATCCCATAGACAAAATTTTTTGACGTCATATTGCGCAGAAAATGCTCATGCTAGCTACCGGCGGTTGACATTGACAATCAGCTGTGTTCCGCTTTTAGATTAATGTGCCATTTTTTGTTTTAATGCGCTGGTTTTTTGTTTCATGTGTATAATTTAAAAATTACATGAATGTTATAAAAATTGAACTTATTTTTGAATTTAATTATAAGGAATGATTGTAATTTGTTTTCTATCTGTGGGGTCATAGATAAAATTGTTTGGTGCACGCGTATGCATAAACCGCTTCGCAGTTTAAAATTTACCATAATTTAAAGTTAGCAGCAGACTTTAGTACCATTAAAAGGGAGATAACCGGAGAAGTATATAGTCATAGCCTAGATTTTTAAGTTGTTTACTGAAAATTTAGAGCTTGCACTTCAAGTTTCATAAAATCAATAAGAAGAATTAAATCAACTTAATTAAAATAAATGTTTTAACTGTGTAATTTAACGATTATTTTGGTAAATGGATTTCAACCAGTTGCTAGGCAACGGTTCATAACAAAAAGATGTTTAAAATGTTTACTGTTTTAGGGTCGCTGTGACCTCAAAAGAGAGTTAAGGTAAACCAACCTTAATTTAAAGCCGATCGGGCCTTGCAACATCAGTAATGTTTCATTATCATTAGTTTGTTTGTTTGTTTGTTTTGGATCAGAAGTTATTGCGGACAATGGGCATCGCACTGACCGACAAAAGAGTAATTTAAGGTCTGACTAAAAAGAGATTGGACATAATCACTGAACTCCATTTTGCCACTATAGTATCCGTTCAAATTCAGCAGAAGGTTTTCAAGCCTTGTCGAATTGTGCATACCTTTTTTTCATGTAGTAAGGTATTGATGGGTCTGGTAACTGTCAAAAATAACATCTATATGTTTCACATGTGACGGATGTAGTTAGCTAGACAGGAGTTGTTTGATCTGGAGCACCCAGCCTCACTTCTCTGGTGGAAGTTCACGTGTTGAACATAAATTTGCCTGTTTCAAAGTTTTATTCTTTTCTTTTTGGATTCTGATTTTATCATATAGACCGGTATGTTTGTGTTTGATTTTGCTAGTCTATTAAATTTCTATCTTAAGAGAAAATGTCTTTTAAGAGTTAGGAATAAGTCGTAAAACTACTGTAACAATTACCTGGTATTACTGCTACTGTTTTTAGAGCTCTCAAAACACGAAATGTTCTTAGTGCCGACAGGTTTCCTAGGTCTACGAATTTCGTAAAGTATCTGCAATGGATAAAGATACAGAATATATAAACTTGCTTCAAAGGACTGATTTATTGATCGAGAAACATGCATGCTAGACAGCTATAAAACAGATTATTACTCATGTTTCATCAAAAGACGGAGATTAACAAATGAAAAGAAAGTAGACTCCAAAAAGCTCAATAAAAAGCCTTTTTAAAATTGCGAATAGTGAACAAAGTTAGATGAAGTACTAGGATTTTACGCATCAGTCAAGATGCATGCTCAGCTTATAGTCAAGGTTCTTTTACTTATGTCAAGGCAGTCAGTTCTAGGATGGTGGAGGAAACCGAAGTACCCGAAAAAAGCACAGGCTTTCGGCTACGGAGAATTTTTTCAAATAGACATTTGTCAAAAAGAAGAGTTAAATGAAATGATAGGAAGTGACTTACGCTAGTAATATGGCTGTAAAATCTAACCAACAGCTCTAGGGTGGTGGAAGAACCCGAAGTACCCGGACCCAGGCTTTCGGCTACGGAATTTTTTTTAAAAATAGACATTGTCAAAAAGAAGAGTTAAATGAAATGATAGGAAGTGACTTACGCTAGTAATATGGCTGTAAAATCTAACCAACAGCTCTAGGGTGGTGGAAGAAACCGAAGTACCCGGAAAAAAACCACAGGCTTTCGGCAACAGAGAATTTTTTCAAATAGACATTTGTTAAAAAGAAGGGTTAAATGAAATAATAAGAAGTGACGCTAGTAATATGGCTGTAAAATCTTATCAACAGTTCTAGGATGGTGGAAGAAACTGGAGTACCCGGAGATAACCACAGGCTTTCGGCAACAGACATTTGTCAGAATGAAGGGTTTAATGAAACAACAAGAAGAAGTTACTTACGCTAGTAATATGACTGTAAAATCTAACCAATTCCAGGGATCTCTAAGATACGTGAACGGCTTTAATATAAATCCTCTCGCAAATATCTTCACTAAAGATTCCACTGTATACACTGCTGTAAACACATCTCTACAATAAATAAATAAATAAATAAATAAATAAATAAATAAATAAAAATTAATTTCATGTCCAATTCATTGTAAAAAGATTCAAAATAAACCAAATTAAGCAGACACGGTTTAAGTTAATTTATTTATTAAAAATGTCTTAATTTTTTAAAAATAAACCCATAAACCCACAGTTGTTAATAAAATATTTGAATCAATGTAGACCATTTTGCTACTAGGCTTTCGGTGTAACAAAGTATTTAGACCGTTTCCGTATATATATTCTGATTATAAGTTTCTATTGCGTAAACCCTAATTGTTAGAAGAAATGAAATGCTATACCGTGAGTCAAACCTGTCTAAAAAGCCACCTAAGGGAACCAGTAACAGTGGCCTTTATATACAGGTTCAAATAATATGAATAAAGAACAATTGGGATACAATTCTACTGGCCTTAATAAGCAAGTGACCCTTATATATA
Source organism: Anadara kagoshimensis (assembly GCA_021292105.1). Lineage (NCBI taxonomy): Eukaryota > Metazoa > Mollusca > Bivalvia > Arcoida > Arcidae > Anadara > Anadara kagoshimensis. The sequence continues at coordinate 21,383,818 of CM037858.1, read as the reverse complement.
GGTGGCCTTGAAGGCAGGTTGGACTGTATTCTAAGTTTCCATTGCATAAACCGTAATCGTTAGTAGAAATAAAATGCTATATACAGTCCAACCTGCTTTAAAGGCCACCTCTATATAAGGACCACCTGCTCATAAAGGCCAATAGAATTGTATCCCAATATGTATTGTGTCATATTATTTGAACCTGTATATAAGGGCCACCTGCCCATAAAGACCACTGTTACTGGTTGTTCCCTTTGGTGGCCTTTATAGATAGGTTTTAATGTATACTGGTTTGTTTCCGATTCCATTTCATCCTCTGTACTTTAACCATAACCCTGGATACCATTTCACCCGTTAATCTAGTGTTTCTTCAAAGTGAGAAGTTTTATATTCATTGGTTTCAATAAGAGTCCATTTTGTATTTCATCTTGTTCTTTCATTCCTCTGTTATTGTGTTTAGTTTGTTGCATTGATTATGACAAGTACATTTTTCAGTCAAAAAATACTTTCTTTTATTGAATATTACAAATTCAAACTTAAGCTTAGTGATGTAGATAGAGATTGTTACCCTTATAGGAATTGTCATATGCCATTTTTAAAATTTAATCATAAAATACATTCAAAAAATGGTATATGACAGAATTAAACTTGTTCCCGAAACATTTAACAACACACAAAATAGGGTGGAACATTACCAAGTCACCAAGGTAACAAAATATATAAATATACGTACTCGATAAACTCCAATTCTTCTGGTATTTTTGTTAACGCCATGAAAACACAATTGATAATGATTGTGAGGATAATCAAGACACTGAATAGAGTATATAGGTTAAGGAAACGTTTAAATGTATATGTTTTTTTTACTAAACTGCAAAAAAATGTGTAGTCCTAGCCGGGCTACCTTACATGACAAAATGGTGTTGTGTTACTTCCCAGTATCTGTGCTGGTGGGGTGACTTACGGTTTTCCAGAGGATATCACCAACCCAGTAAGCAATATTTGTGTATTATTGTCAGAAATATACTATTGTCTAAATTAGTTGCTACTTAAATTTTGAAATTCTTCATAAACTAAGGAATACTCTCCCCCCCCCACACACACACACACTCTCTCTCTCTCTCTCTCTATCTCTCTCAGAGGATACACAAGACCCTCTCTCAATAATCAAAATAATAATAATAATAATAAACAAAATGCAATATATTGTAAAGGATATGGATGAACCAAAATATACACAGCTAGACGCCGTAATGGGTTGAAAGGTGTAAGTAAAAACAATGCTTTTGTGGCACTGAAACGGCTAATAGAATGGTCTTTACCAATAACCATAAAAGTCTGAAAAAATAAAAAAAATGCGTTGAATTAAGTGAAATTTATTAATAAAAAACAAAGATACTGATCCATGTTTGAATCACAACCAGAAGCAAAATAAAAACTATTAAACTGACAAGTTAGGTTAAACACGTGAACTTCCACCAGGGAAGTGACCCGGATGTCCGAACGGGTAATTCCCTCTTGTTTAGCTTGCTATATACTTTGCAATAACATAAAAGTTATTTTCCTTGCAAAAAGATAGATTGAATTGCTGTATGCGTGTATAAGAAAATATAAGTTTCCTTAAATCAAAATAAAGTAATTATTGACCAGATAAACATACATTAACAAAGTTTACACAATGTCCCCTATTCGCTTTCGTAAAATTCCGATTGAAGCAGTTTTCTACGGCAGCGTTTAGGAGACATGAGCCACGGCAAATTGGTAACATCCAACAATGTCCCTATATCCTTGCGCAATATTTATATCCTAGAATAGGACTCTCTTGCTTTTTTTAAACATAACAAATAGTATTACAGACAGAAAGCGAATGAGTCAGGTTCTACGTCCAAACCAAGGTTATTTAAATCGATTTTACATCCAGATATCAAAATTAATACCGCTGTAGTAACCGTATGTGCAACGAACATTAGCAATTGAAAGTTCTCTATTTTGTGCCACGACCTCTGTGGCCTTGACACATGCATCCGTTATAACCTTTTAATGGAGGGTATGGGAAGACATTCAACAGCAAGCACTGAAGTTTAGATTTAAAACTGCCACTATAAATAGAAAACTTTCTGATCGTCCATTTGCCAATATAAAATAGTGATAAGTATACATCTCTGTTGTTCAAAACTCAAGCTCTGTTAGCTTAACTAAATGGTTAGTGAAAATTCAAAATGCTATTAAAATTTTTGATATAAAATATAGTTTTGACTTTAACTGCCTCTACTTGATAATAACTGACAATCGTGTGCATCTCGTATCTTTTTAATAGAAATTTCAGAAATATTGTCTTATAAAACACAAAATACCATTTATTTGCTAACCAACTGGTTAAGTTAACTAAGCTCTGAGTAACCGAGCGGAGATGTATATATATATATCACCAAGGGACGATTACTAGCATTCCTTTAAGAACTGCTTTTAAATCCAAACCTCAATGCTTGGGATTTAAATTTCTGGGAAGCGCTTTTAGTATGGTTGCACTGCTTCAACCATTCTTTAACAGAAATTAGGCTCTTTTGTTAAAAAAAGTCACCAGAACTAAAGAAAATGGGCTTAAATACAGCATAATAATATATATATAATGTCCATTTTACTTCACTTTTAATATGATAACTTTTACTGTCTTATCAAGTGTTGCATTGTAACAAGCCGCATGATTTGGTTTATACACAAAAAGCTATTATTATCATAAGACAAAGTAATACGTACCAGATCATTTTCATAAAACGGGTCTAAATCCACTAAGGGTTTTCCTACTAACTTTGAATCAAAATCGTCCTTAAAAGACAATGGTAACTTTTTGCCAACCTCCCATTTGGGATTAGGCTTTTTTTCCTCTTCGTGATGCGGGGGTTCTTCTTCCTCACCCTCTTCCGTCTGTTTTTGTTCGTTTGCTTCAGCCTGTTGCTCTTTAATTCGGTTTTCAATTTCGGCCAAAACCTTAGGAGTGAACTCTTGGAAAGGACAGTCATAGTCATCATCCTCCTCATAAAGATCACACATTTTGTGTACCGTTTGTTATAGTAACATCCAGACATTTAGTGATAGAGATATCTGAAAATAGAACGAAAAAAAAAACCCTTCAGTAAATAATTTTAATATGAAAATTAAAACCATCTGAAAGGTATAATCTGTGTCCAACAAACCTCTGATTCAGTTAGATCTGTCTCTTATGAGCCAAATACTCCCGCCCCAATGTTAACATTAAACGTTTTCCCGCGACCTTTACCTTTCCGATATGACCTTGGTTCAAGGTCATGACGCACCTTTGGACCATGAAGATTATTCATGTGAAGTTTTATGACATTCGTCCAAGGATATGACCCGGACACGCTTTTACACAGACAGACAGACATGCTGTATACCCCCTCAAACTAGGTCACGGGGGTGTACTAGTTTGATGGTGGTATAAATGTATGTTGTATATGAGCTCCATTCGGTCGAGCAGTTTTAGCGGAGACAATTTTTAAAGAATAAGTAAAATGGTAGAACAACGAAAAGTTTTCCCGAACAAACGCCTTGTAATGGATAAATATTTGTTTGTTTTATTGATGGTTACTACAACAATCTTTGGGTTGCCATGCGAAACAAAACTTTATTCTAGATAAACCAGGGATGTTGTCACAAAACTTGGTTCTATTCGACCAAGCGGACACATGTACGTACGCAGCACGCACGCTTCAATATGCTATATAATTAGCTGGCTATAGCCAATAATTATTGCAACATTGAAATTGCCATTTACTCACTCACATGACGTTATTTACGTGGAGTTGAACTTTTAAACTTTCAAATACAGAAAGATCGAAAGCCATTTCAATTTTCAATTAGAAAAAATAAGGAAAGTAATTGGTAATTCCAAGAGATTGCAACTTGATAGTTCGACTGAATATAGGCGTTCCAAGCGCCTTGAAATTTTACCCTGACAATTTTTCAATATGTTTTTGAATGACATTTAATTGTATAGATTTTGGAATTACTAAATTGCACCTGTACTGAGAATGGATAACATGAATCTAGTCGATTATAATTTTACTAAATTTTAAACGCTAATTTGTATGCGGAAAATTGCAATACGTTTTATTCATCTATTTTAAATTACCGTGAAATTGTGTCCAGTGTACATAATACCTCTATATGTAATAAATATATATATATGCGCGTGAAAACACACTGACGTTTAAGTGTTTCTGCGCCGTTGGGTATGTTGTTTGTATGTTTGTTAAAGCTGCACGGTAATCGTCACCTAAATGTTTTATGAGACAACTATGTAACAGGTCACTTGTATAAACAAACAATAAAATTTCGTCATCTATTTTAAATAACCGTGTAATTTTGTCCAGTATACAGAAAATACCTCCATTGACATTTTGTTTCTGCGCCGTTGGATGTATGGTTGTTAAGCTGCACGGTAATCGTCGCCTAAATGTTTTATTTGACAACTTTGTAACAAGTCACTAGTGGTGTATTTGTTGTTTTTTATTTCTGCAATAAAAGTATACACCTAGTCGTATTAAAATACAATAAAGTACTAACTAGGTCGTCCATAAGCTGATTGCTGAATCCTCTATGTGTTCTGGCCACAGTTTCACAATCATTCCTTAACTAAGATTTTCCTTTAATTAAATCTGACAACATTTAAAATCCCTAAAAAAATTAAGATATTCAATAATTTAAGGTGTCATTTCGAAAATTCTAGTTTAAAATATATTTATTTAGTTTTGTCAAAAATATTTGTTAGTAGTTCCAAACAAAGATCTCCAAAATTTGTCCAAATTAAGCTAAAGAAAATCTTAGTTAAGGAATGATTGTGACACAGCACCCTGGCAAGTCTTTTAATATAGTGTTTAGCTTTTCTTTATTTCGACTTCTGTAAGGTATACAATCTATTTATTATAACCTTCTTTGAAAAAGGTTCACGCTTTCTATTTTTTAGGGACTACGATAACGTTCATGATTTTTGCTGATACATAACACAGTTATATGTTTCGAAGGTTCACTGATTCGGAAGTAAGTGCCACGGGGCACCATTCTGTCGTTATGACGCGTGTCTACCCTAAATGACGAATCGTGAAAATATATAGGTTTTTTTTTACATTAGCGTAGAAGTGACACGCAAATACGTGCAAATATAACCCCAAAAAATGACATTTTAGCTGTTACCTGACTGAAGAGATCACTATGCACATTATATCTTACAGTTCTGAAGTTTTGTGAAATAATTGGTCATAATATACATGTAAGATTTACTATCTCCCCCCAAAAAAATCTTATTGGGTAAGGAATCGAAGTGTGAACATGCACAGTGAACAAATATGCACTCTTCAGATGCTTCTATCAAAACGACAGTTCAGTTTTCTTTTTTCTTTATATAAATTTCCCTTGTGCGGAGAATCTCATTTGAAATACGAGAAATTCGTGGAAGAATGTGTTTGTGTTTTTATAAGTGATGTAAAGTATAAGTAACTTCCATATGTAACTATTCTTAAAACTTATAACTAAAATTGGATGTCATTTCAAAAACGACCCCCAAACGAACCGCAACAGGAATATCCCCAATCATGTACATAGTCATCATACGAATAGCCAATGACACATCTACTCGCATTTGTTGACATCGGATAAATAATTACAGCAGCGCATTTGTTGGCCATTATTTGTTGCATATATAAGCAATTACGTTTTGTGATTAGTGTTTGTTTCTTCTTCTCGTGCCTGCTGTTAAGTCGTTTACTAAAGAGTGTTCCATAAAGGCATGTTAAATATTTTTTAGAATGTTACGGACAAAATGTTGGCGGAAAAATGGAGGAAACACTGCATGCCTACCACTTTGTATGGCGGACGGAAAAAATGGAGGAAACACTGCATGCCTACCACTTTGTATGGCGGACATAACTACTAGTGTTCACTTTTGTGTCACCTTATATTAGTTTATCTCTGGTATTTCTGCTGGTGGATGAGCACAAACTCAGTATACAAGAATTGTGTATTATTGTCAAAAAAACTATTGTCTAAATTTGCTGCTAGTTAAAAATTTAAATTCCTCAAAAACTAAGATATACTCCCTCATGCAAAGTATTTCCTTAACTAAATTGGTAAAATATATTAAAATCCTTTGGGTATCTTTTCAACATTTTGAAAAAGAAAAACAAAAGATTTCACAATTCAAGTCAATGCACTTCTGATTAGGGGTTGTATATCTATTCCGAAACGGCCGTCTAGTGCTGTAAAATTAAACATTGTATAATAGATAATTTAATTTGTATTCTGCCATTCCTGTGTCAGTACATTTTCACTATTCGAACTATTAAGACAACAGGGAATGTCTGTTATTATTGATAAACGGTTAATTATTTTTATATAAAGTATCCCGGCGACTGATAAATTAATCAGACATCATACAACTCGGTGATTTTAATTAACCAATATTTCTAAGCACAAATCGTGCGTCTGGAAACACTATACTTCAATAATTCAATAAACGCATACTTTTATTACCAACAAATTCCATGAAACAAAGAGTCGTACTTTGAAAGTTTATATTGAAAACCGCTGACAGTTTATTGTAGTGATATTAGAATCAATATTTGTTTGTGTTTTTGCAAACCAATAAAGAATACGTTACAAGTCGCTTTGCATGTCAGAATTAGTTAAGGGTTGATGGATGAATCATTAAGGGACGATGGTGGTTTAAAACTGAAGCAGAATATAAAGTTCAATGTTGAAATCAAAACTTCTGGCAATATTCCATGCAGGAAATAGAAAAAAATAAAATGTACGTCGACTAGAAAAAGGTTATCGTTCACTGGCGTGTGTAGCTAGCTAAACAGGAGGTGCTTACTCTTCCGGAGCACCTATCTCAGTTCACGTGTTTAACTCAACTTGTCAGTTCTAGTGTTCACTTTGCTTCTAGACTGTGATTCATACATGGATTAGCATGTTTGGTTTTATTATAATCACGTGATGAGGTGATGTTATTGAATCTAGACGTAAAGATCGATGGTGGTACGTAAATTATGGCATTACATTTTTTGAGAAAGTGTACAAAATGCAAAGTGATAAGCGCTAAGACATGCTTCATATTCAAAGGACGGGTCGATGCTGATGCACCACCTTTAGCGTCGTTTTTGTGCTGTTTTTTTATACATGGCATAGAATAATATTGTTAATAATTCTGACTGAGGAGAGCTGACTCAAATAGGTATTGCCAGCTGCCCAATTCTACTTCAGTAAAACAACGACAGAAAAAGTGACGTCAGAAGCGCCATCTCATGGCAAGAATTGCCACTAATTTCTGCTCAATTCTGAGCATATAGGTAGGCAAAAGTTGATTGTTTGAGAGCCAGATTTCAAAGTCAAAGAACCCGTTAAGCCAATTTCAAAGCGGAATGGAGCCACTCTTGTAGGTCAAGCTGATTAGTTAGTGAAAATCTAACAATCTAACTAACAAAAACTGTTATATGTAGATAAACAAAGCAAAGTTTTGCATTCGACAAATGTGCCAACTGTTTGCGTTTACGGAGCATTGAAAACTGGGGACCTTTTCAGAAGTTTTTCATCAACTAATGTCATAAATACCCGTAGAAAAGCAATGTCCTTAGCAAAGCAAACTGACAAACTTTCTCACGCTAGAGGTGGAAGTTTGAGCCCACGCAGTGAAAGTCGTTTTATACTACAAGGTCACCAAGGACCTGGATTCTGTTCTAGAAAATGTCATTCTTTTTCGTGCGGTATTGATTACTGAGCATACAATATACTTATATTTAATATTACAACAAAAATGACATTCTATGCAAAATCAACTGTCGCAATTAAATACCAACACAAATGGTTACAATTTGTTTCCATATGGGAAATTATTTTTTGCGCCAGTTATTCCAGAGAATAAAGTTGAAAGGTCAAATATTTGTTGAAGTTCAATATGCGAAAAAATCCCAAAATATGACAAAGGGAACTTTCTATAACACGCAAAACCGCACGAATGTAGACGTGTTATCTGTGCAGGCGGACACGCATTCGCATTTTGCTGTACAATAATGGGTACCATTTAGTCACTGTTGTCAGAGACCGTCTAAATTAGAGAGTTTCAAATTCAGCGTTTTCATTATGTGTTTTTCATATGCTTCGTACTCTTGTCAGGTCTGGGTATTGTCATGGCCGCGTTATTAATACACGAGTTTTTATTTTGTATACAAAATATGTACTATATTATTTATTATTGCATCGAATCTGTGGATAACACACACGCGCGGGTGCACACACACACACACACACACACACACACACACACACACACTCTCTCTCTCTCTCTCTCGATATATATATGTCAAGTTTAACCAGACAAGAGTATGACAGAGGTGATTCATGGATATGACATAACTGGGTTATGTAACATTGTTACAGAAACAACAGTAGATTTTTATGTCCTAAATATGCAATACTCGTAATTAGATCCTTATGTTTGAGCCGTTAGTCCTACATTACAGCATATTAGTACATTAATCACAGTACACACACGTGATGATTATGTAACCAGTAGACTATCGTGACTACTGTGTACTAAACAAGAGGTCTAAGAAAAGACCACACCCAATACCGCTTCAGAAATGTGAGAAGGTTGGCACAAGTTACATTAACGTTATGTGATGATGATATCTCTCTCTCTCTCTCTCTCTCTCTCTCTCTCTCTCTCTCTCTCTCTCTCTCGTCATATCATTCTATTGGTAGTTTATAAGTGTCATATACATTTTTTGAACGTATTTTATGATTAAATTAAAAAAAGGTATATGGCATTAGCGTAAATATACAATTCTGGTCCTGCAATACATTAGAAACATTTAGTTACTTGAGGTAAAGTGCATACAAGTTCATCTTTAAATAAAACACCTCGACCGATATAACTCGGGAATCCATGGGTTTTATGTTAAAGAAACTCTGGGATAGTTTTCAAGAAGGTATTGTCTGATTAATTCAATTGCCATAGTTGTTTTTTATATACGTGTTTGGAATATGTTGTTTTTTCTTCTTAAAATAGTTAAGTTAACCAAAATACATATAAAACATTGATTTGTGGTGACATGATCATTGTCTATTGCTCATGAATAGATACATTGTACTTCATTTTAATGTCATTATTGAAGATTGTATCGCATGCAATCCGAAATATAAACCGAAGTATGCAATTCAGTATAACAAAAGAAACAAAACGTTTTGGTAAAAACAAACTGTTTCCAAGTACAGTCAAACCTGTCTATAAAGGACACCCAAGGAAACCTGTAAATTGGCCTTTAACGGCAGGTGGTCTTTATATACAGGTTCAAATAGCCTGGATAAAGATGATTGTTATAAGATTCTACTTGCATGTATAAGCAGGTGGCCATTATATAGAGGTGGCGTATAAGGCATGTTTGACTGTAATGTCCTTAGGTCATGCATATCCGCTAACCGCAATACTGGACAAGACCTTAATTAATTGTGTCATATTTTATTTTAATAAAATAAAGTATTCAAAAATTACCATATGACAATTGATAATTGTTTCTGTGTCGTTAAACCTTTATCCAAATAATTGGCAATAAATACAGGGTTCACCATGCTGTAGTTTGAATGTGGTACACATTGTTTTAATAAGCAACCAGACCTTTATGCAATTACCGACTACATCAAAGGTTAATTGCATATAGTTCAACGTGGAATGCGAGACTCTTTATAATATATCTATTGCTATTTATATCGCTAAAAGAATAAGGTCGACTTTGCCCCGATTTCATAAAAATTATACCAACAGGGCTTTAATTTCAAGAATTATAATTGCTTTCTCACTTCCGATGTTACATATATATACGTCACTATGGCAACGATTCAAAAATAATATATACAAAGTTTCAATTTCAAAAAATTAAAATTGCTGTAACACTTTCGAAGATAAATGTTTTTGGTCTTTCCTTGATAATTATTTCTACAGTTGGCAAATATTAAACATGAACATGCGTATTTTCATATAAAACAGCTTTTACGTTAAAAATCCACCAAGCTGGAAGAAGATTCGAAGAATTGAGAACATGTTGCTGCCCTATTAAATCAGTAGCAAGGATTTGGATGAGTGGTCACTCCATATATGAATTCCACTTGAATATTCAAAAAGCTACACGTGTTATGCAAAATTAGTTGTATTCGCGTCAAATGTTTGCAAAATAAAGCCGGGTGTTGTATAACCAATCTATTTTGTGGCATCAAAACAAAAGGGACCATGTGGCCCTGGTGTACATGATTAACCATAAAGTGCATAGTCAATTTCCTGAAGAATGTCAAATGGAATTTTGTCAAATATCCTTGTTGTCTTAATTTTAGTCGTTAAATTTCAAATTTTATGCCCTAGAGCAATAAATTCAGGATTGTGAAAAATATAGGTCAATGGTGTGCATATTTAAAATCATATGAGCTTACCTTATCGTCCACAAAAAAATGAAACAGAAATCTATACCATTACTGATTGGACATGTTTATCTATTCAGTCAAGACAAAAGCCTGCAATAAGGCACTGCTGTGTACCTTACCTTCAAGAAATGTTTTATAATGACATATTACCTTTGCAATTTCTGCTGCTGTGAACAAATTGCGTAATGGTGTTTAACGTTCCAGTCAAGAAATTTTCACTTGTATCGAGACGTCTTCAGCTATAGGCGAAGGTGCAGAAATTTTGCCTTTGCGATGCGCTGATGGGTTCTTTATCGTGCCACGCTTACCGAGACACGGGACCTCGTTTATTTTCTGTTCCCATCCTAAGGAACTATGACTTTTATGTTGTAATGCCGAATGTTTGGAAAAAATACAGTCACCACCCACTTTCAGGTCTTTGGTCAGACTCGGTCGGTGTTTGAACACACTTCCACTTGCCTAGCGAGTACTCTACAAATTGAGCTTCCGCAGTAATAAATAGTTGCACGGAAGTGCATCATAGAGTTTAATTCTATTTCTAGAAGTGTCAAGTACCGACACGCACGTCTGTGACTTACTTATGTCACATACATGTTAGTCAGGACAACGAGACACCTAAATGGCCATGTGTTGTCTGTGGCAGCTATGGTGCTGTGTCACAGGACAATGAACCACTTAATGACCGTGTATTGTCTGTGGCAGCTATGGTGCTGTATCAGACAGGACAATGAACCACTTAAATGGCCGTGTATTGTCTGTGGCAGCTATTGTGTGGTGCTGTATCCCTTTTTGAAACACATGTATGTGTAATTTGATTGTCTCTAATCGATGACTTTTTAAGTTTGATCCTCGTCAACAAAAGTGCTATTTTGGTACTCCAGTTTTTAATATAGGTCAATTTATTCTGACTGTCCCCTGTTTCAGATCCCAAATTTAAGATTTTACATGAAACATCCAGTTGGATACATGTTTGTATTTTTTTCAGATCGAATTACGTCATGCACATCTAAAAAGTGTTTAGACTACATGCTATTGATAATCATGATTCGTATACTTCGGTATAAAATCCTACAATTTTTAACTTTTACTATAACTTTCTAAAATGTATTTTTGACAATATGACTGCCATTTTGTTTAATGTTTTAAAATTAAAACTTTAAGATTTAAGAATAAAAAATTTAAAACGGCACTTACCTTATTCGAAAAAATCCAAAAATATTTTCCAAACATTATGAATAAGCAAAGTATAAAACTACGGAGAAATATTTCTTTTCAAGGTGAATTTATCCAAGTATAAATAATTAAAATGAATTAAATAAGACCAGCAGGTCATTTACATATATTATGTTAAAAAGGTGTGCAGTTTTATAAAATAATTTCCTGCCTCTTAAAGTGTCGTATCTCTAAAAATATCAACATAAAGCCTTATTTTATCGTGTAAAGAAGAGTCAAGTATTATTATTACAAAGGCATGAATGAAAATGTGGAGAAAATAATAAAGTGTTTAAAATATTTTTAAAAAATTATTAAAGCACCGAAATGACACATTTATCGAGGAAATAGAAGTGTTTGAAAATTGATCTACAATTAAAATATTAAATTTTGGATAAAAAGCATATTTGTTGTGTTAAGTCATATAATTTTCCAACAAAAAAGTATACCAATGGGCACAAACTTTTCATAAAGTCTATTTCAAACGTGGAGGATGTATCTAGCTGAACAAGAGTTGATTAGCCTTCCGGAGCACTTCGCCTTACTTCCCTGGTGAAAATTCGCGTGTTTAACTTAATCTGTCAATTTTCAAAGTTTTTTTTTTACTTTGCTTTGGGATTGTGATTTGGACATGGATTGGTGTGTTTGCTATTTATTTGGATCGATGTCATTGAAAATGCTCATGAATCCTTCAGGAAACATACAAAGGGTATTACAGTACAAACGATTAAAGTTGATTAACGATGTAAACCCAACACAAAAATCAACGATTTAGAACATATTGTTTTTAATTCAAACCATTCCAATTGCCTTTGAATAATAGTTGAGCCAGATTAAGTATGCAAGCACACACAATCAATTATTGTGAATCCTCAATAACTGTTATCTGGAGGGTACAATTCTTGCCATGTTTTATTTTTTAAAAAAAAATGAGAATTTCGTTTTTGTTACATACGTGGTTTATGCTCATTTCATCATGTCATAAGTACATGTATTACTTAATAGTAAAATAAAATTAAGTGGTCGGCTTGCACTTCAAGGATAAATACAACTTTCATGTAACAAGCACTTTTGTAGAGACAGAGGGGGCTGCGGGGGCTTCATGGGCTTTTACAACTTTCAAGTAGCATGCACTTTTAAAGAGAGAGAGAGAGAGAGAGAGAGAGAGAGAGAGAGAAAGGGAGAGAGAGAGAGAGAGTTATTTCGGATCTGAAAGCATATACTTTCCAATCAGTTTCTCTTTTCAATAAATTATACTACCTGTATAAACTTTTCAGAAACTTAAAATTATATTAACAAAGATCTTATTTATATTGGGACACACGATGCACAAATAGTTGTTAAAAAGGTCTAAAGTTTTAACCCTATACCGTGCATAACATATGTAAATACATTATATATGTAAAGTGCAGGTCTGTCAAAAGTTTAAAACTAAGCTAGCGAATAAGTGTAGAATCGCTAGCTAATCTCGGCCCCGTTTAAGCGATATTTCTATAGTTTTTTGGCAGCTAATTTAAAATCTATCTTTCGGCAGCTTTTCGTCATAAACTATCCATATCTCAGCAACCGATTATCGGTCCCATTTCCTTAGCTCAGTGTTAAACTTTCGACAGGTCTGTACTTTACATGAAGGGAATACACTCCTCGGCGACACGTAATTAATAACATTTACCTAAGAGTCTGACAAAATGGTGTCATTCAAACATACATGATGGTGTACTGTGACATGCGAAACATAAATCTTATGTAATGTTAAAGGGGAGATGGTTATATTAATCGGACAGAAATAATATAGACGGACGGACTTACAGACTGACTACAGTACAAACCGGTCAAACGTTAAACACTTCTCTCACGAAGCTCGGCTGCCGAATGACCGAGCTATAGGAAGCTAGAATCTGAAAACTGGCGAGAAACACCCAGCAGCTGCCAAATAACTGTCCAAAAATAGCTAATGAGGGGCCAAACAAACGACCGATTTGACACTCATCCGTTAGTTTAGTGTTAAACTTTTGACAGGTCTGTACTGTCATGTAGCTTAGAATTATCTCGTAACCTGAAACAAACTGTTAAACTAAAGTTTATTGTCCTTGTATATCTCTTAAGTCTTTTAATTCAAGATTCAGAGAAGATAAACATATACCTTCTATTGATGCATTACATAAATGTTTAAATTATCAACTGGCGTCGCTCAGTTAAATCGTTATAAACTATTCCATATGAGTGCGCTTAGGCTAGCTCGTGTTGCCTCGGACTCAAGAAATCGTTCTTGTTTTGACTCGGTTACATTAAAAATTTGCTTAGACTGACTCAGCTCGAGAATTATTTTTTTAAGGTGAAATCGAAATCGTCATGAACTGTTTAGTAATGTGCTAATACATGTATTGGACCGGGCTCTGGAAACAGTTTTTGTTTTCTTCGACTAAGTGTGAAATGTAACTCTTAATATTCACTCTTCTTTTCCCAAGAACCCAATATTCCTTTGTAACTATACAATGAGCAGAAAATTAAAATATATTGAACCTTGGACACATACAACCAAAACCGCAAAAAGGTAAAGCAATACAATCCAACCTGCCTTAAATGCCAACTCTATACAAGAACCACCTGCTTATAAAGACCAGAACAATTGTTTCCCATTTGTTTTTTATCCATATTAATTGAACCTGCAAGTTTTGTTTGAATCTATGGCTTCCTTCAATTTTAGGTCAGAGAACAGACAGTAACGTCAGAAGAGAAATTGTTACATGATTTTTTTTTCTAATGCTGTCAATGTCATTGCAATCGGTTAATTTATATGTAGACCATGTTGTTAGTCTCTACAAATTGTTCTCCCTCCGAAATCGCAAACCCCCGCAATGATTATCTTCAAACAAAGTGTATAATATGATGGTTTTGATTTGTTGAATAAGAGTTATTACAATGCATTCCTTCTTTATAACAAAATAAAACAGCCATTGTTTAAACGGATATATGTCAGTGAACAGTCCCAACATAGTTAAAAAAAACTTTGGTCCAGTAATAGATTTAAAAATCAACAAGTAAATTTGAAAGTTGTGTCATCATTCCTAAAAAACGGCATCTAGTTCAATTTAAAACCTGATGCATACATTCCTTGTATAATTCATTTATTAGTGCCTATATTCAAGTTATGTAATTGAAAACACGCAAGCATGATATAGGTTTATATTGCATAATGGACAACACTGACCTATTGCAGAAAGTAGGTGAAACTTTGGGAATATTTTAGCCCTACAGGCATGAAAACGTTATATGGACCGTGTATACTACATGTATTTAAAAGTTAAATAAAAAAACGAATGAAATTTGACAGATATATAAGTCGTTTGTAGTTTGTAAAGTAATTTGTTGCGGGGGTAGAAAAAAGCAGCAATGCATTTATTTGTGACGAAAACCTACTTTCTGGACTTATTTTGATTCGGTTGAGAGTTCAGACTTCATTTGGGCGTTGGGCTTCATTAGGAGTTGCCATAGAGCATTGTGTTTGATCACTGTGCTTGTATACAGTACAGACTTGTCATATACCATTTTTGAATGCATTTTATGATTAATTTTTTTTAAATGGCATATGACAGACCCGCCAAAAGATTACACTAAGCTAACGACTCGGAGCTGGATTGGCACGCAGCTCAGCCCCTCGTTAACTATATCACTGCATCATTAGACACGTATTGTCTTTCTTTTGTCAGCTCTTCAGTCATTACCTATCCATATTTCAGTCACTTGATAGCCGATATTCTACATTTTCAATGAATAGCTCAGTATTAAACAGCTCTGTACTTTACCGATATCTGTTTGAAAATTTTTGAGTTTGCTTATGTATTCATTTCCTGGTGTATAGTGCGTCAAGTTTGACCTGCCCCTTTGACTTTTAATTTGAATTTTAAAACAGGCATATTCATTGTGTAACTTAGGGGGCTAAATAAAGTTGATATATCAGGATAGGGGATAGTTATACTGGCTGCAGGTTGTTTATAGTAATAAAACATGTTGTCTTCCTTAAATCAAACAGTTAATTAATCAAATCTAGTATTCAAATTAAAGGTCAAACGGCCAGGTCAAACTTGACGCACTATATATTGATACATATATAGAATTACAATGTCTGCTTTTGGTTATTTTACGTATTCTGTAGATATATAGAACGATGGGTAAATATTGATTTTTAAAGCATGCTTAATATTTACATAATTTGTAAAAAATTTGAACTGTCTGACCCCAAAACAATTTTTGAAACTAAAAGTGATGAGACGTCCAACCCCATATTAATGCGTATATGTGCAAAACGAATGAATGGTATTACGTTCTTTACCATCTTCACCTGTTATGTTATTTTTAAGGAATGTTCGGAGAAAAAAAATAAAAAATAAAAAAACATATGAGATATATTTTTGATATTTGACCTACCTTCCGTGGTATTAAAATTGGTTCTTTGACCGTTTCCTCTGTAATCCGGGCATTAAACTGGTAATCGCCATATTGCTTCCTGTGAATTATAGATGAAGTACATTATAGTACAGAAACATAACAATATAGAAAAACATTCCCAAAAGGAATGGCGGTAGAACGGCAGCTTTTATTATTTAATATACATATTCTTTAAAAATAAACTTATAATCTTTATATTTATCTTACAAAAAATTAAATTAATTTAAATAAAATGCATGATTAATTAATATATTAAGAATATATGCTCTGATAAAGGTTTATTGATGGATAAAAACCTCTAATACAGTGTTGTTTTACTATTAACGTTTTATATTTTACTATTGGGAAATTCCACTGTACCGTGCTCCATTATATATTGTATTATAAAATGTCAGAAGGCGAGGGAATAAGGATCGATATATTGCTGTTTCGGCTTCCATGTCGGGAAAACTTGTATCGATTGTATAACATGATGTATATACGGGTAATTGATATATCTATTGTATCGACACTGTATAGCTACGGTTTCATTTAGATACACTAATACATATCCTATATATGACACTGTTAATGGATATAGACGTGTCACAGAGGAATGCATATAAAGACATATCCTATACATGACACACTGTTAATGGATATAGACGTGTCACGGAGGGATGCATATAAAGACATATCCTATATATGACACTGTTAATGGATATAGACGTGTCACAGAGGAATGCATATAAAGACATATCCTATACGTGACACACTGTTAATGAATATAGACGTGTCACGGAGGGATGCATATAAAGACATATCCTATACATGACACACTGTTAATGGATATAGACGTGTCATGGAGGGATGCATAAAAAGACATATCCTATACATGACACACTGTTAATGGATATAGACGTGTCATGGAGGGATGCATAAAAAGACATATCCTATACATGACACACTGTTTATGGATATAGACGTGTCACGGAGGGATGTTCAGTACTGGTGACATATAAAGACTTGAGCAGCCATACATATCCTATACATGACACTGTTAATGGATATAGACGTGTCACGGAGGGATGTTCAGTACTGGTGACATATAAAGACTTGAGCAGCCATACATATCCTATACATGACACTGTTAATGGATATAGACGTGTCACGGGGATGTTCAGTACTGGTGACATACAAAGACTTGAACAGCCATACATATCCTATACATGACACTGTTTATGGATATAGACGTGTCACGGAGGGATGTTCAGTACTGGTGACATACAAAGACTTGAACAGCCATACATATCCTATATATGACACTGTTAATGGATATAGACGTGTCACGGAGGAATGTTCAGTGGTGTCATGTGCTGATTTTGAATACATTATTTTAATAAAAATTCAAAATCAGCACATGGCAGTGACATCAGAACTCAATACAATATAATGGACTTCTAGTGACATACATGTACAAAGACCTGACCATTCCATTAACTTAAGTCACGCATATATGCATGGCACTGTTAATGGATGTTGACGTGTCACGGAGGGATGCTCGGTGACATCAGAACTCCATATAGTATAATAAGCTTCTAGCTACATACAAAAACTACATGTACTTTAGCCATACACATCCTATATACGACACTGTATAGAAGATTAAATGGATATAGACGTGTCAAAGAGGGATGTTCAGTGGCATCAGAACTCCATATAGTATATAGTGGGCTTCTGGTGACATACAAAGACTTGAGCATTCCGTTAACGTTAGCCATACATATCCTATACATGACACTCTAAATGGATATTAACGTGTCACAGAGGGATGTCCATTAGCATCAGAACACCATATAGTCTATAGTGGGCTTCTAGTGACATACGGAGATTTGAGCATTCCATTAGCTATAAAATAGGCATACTCCAACTACGCAAGGTTTGCTCTTTCAACTTCCTTGCTGAATCAGCTTTTCAATACACGTATTGGAGGCTAAAAGTATGGTATGGTTAGTTTTACAATCCACATGGAGTCATGTAAGATTTTGCCATTTCGTATATTTATTCTGGTATACATATGGCGATGTAACATCAAAACATCCAAAAAGGCCAAAACCTTACAATCAAACACACTGATTCGCAATAAACCGGTAATAACAATGTAAACCCAACGTTAAGACCTGGGCTGAGTAACTGAGTCTCGAAGCTAAATACTTAACTCCTTTGTGTTATGTAGGCATTAAGTGTTCGTAACTGCTAAGAGAGCTTCGAGTTACCCAGCCCTGTTTTATAAAAATAAGTGAGTAATGGATTAAAAAAGCGATAACCTGTCTCCTGGTAATTAATTAGATGCTTACGAGACGGCTTTTACGGGAAATTAATTCATTTAGAAGTGTGTTCATAATATAATAAACGTTCACCGACTTAAATTACCCAATGACCTAATTATTTTTTTTTACTCGAGCCATTTATCTACTAAAAGGCATTCGAGCAAACTAAGGATGGGAATGTCAAGCATATGTATTGACTGGCATTTTTATATTGCTGTTCTGGTTGTTTTCTCATAATCCGATTCATTTCATTCTCAAAATCGCCCTTGATTTAATGACAAACCAAATACAACGCCGATATTTCGGGACCTTGATCAAATGGTGATCAATAATTGTTCCAAGAACATTTAATTACATAAATACAGTTGACCCTCTGCATATAGAGAGACTTAAACTAAAATTGAATTATTTGAATTTCACATCGTCCAACTGCATGTACAGTGCAACCTGCCTTAAGGGCCACCTCTATATAAGGGCCACCTGCTCATAAAGGCCAGTAGAATAGCATCCCAATTGTTCTTTATTCATATTATTTGAACCTGTATATAAAGGCCACCTGTCCATAAAGGCTAATTTTACTGGTTCCCTCGGGTGGCTTTTATAGACAGATTTGACTGTAGATGAACATTTCTTGTCAAACAAGAGAGGTATCAATTTAGTTCACATATTTAGCAACAAACATTGTTATATCATTTAGATCCTTTTCTTCCTTCCTTAATGAATTCATTCATTCATTCATAATATACATATAAACATGCAATTGGTTGTATAGCAAATACAACGAAGAAGAAAACGCAAAGAACAACCAAACTAAGAAAACAAAACCAGATAAGTTGTATATAAGTCACGACTGTGGACGAACACTGTATATAATGACAAAATGATGTCCAGGGATGCGGTCATTCCACTACTGATGAGGATAAAATTTTACTGGTTCACTTTTGTTGTCTTTTGTTAAACAAATTTGACTGTATTAATTTGTTAACGTTAAAATAATCAATTTAGCCTAATGCTTAGTGTAGTGCATCAAATTTGACCCGGTCGTTTGACCTTTATTTGAATATTTAAACAAACACACCCGTTGTGTAATTTAGGGGCTATATAAAGTTGAAATACAAGGATAAATGTTAGTAGTACTGGGTACCGGGCGTTAATGGTAATGAAACGTGTTGCCTTACACAAATCACAAATTCTATTAGCCTTATTTTGTATTTAAAATAAAGGTCATACGGCCAGATCAAACTTGTCGCACTATAGTAATACAGGATAACGATATTACAGTATTGTCAATTTTATACCACGAAAAATTAGAGACACGAGTTCTTGTTGTATCGATCAAATCTTTTATTTTATGTATAGACGTGTTTACGGATGCAAAACAGAACATTCATGAAAATGTAAAATCTCCAAGAAAATTAAATTAGTAGCTTTAGATGACACAGACAAAAAAACCAAAATGACAGGTTTTATTAAATAATCCTACTTTCGTTTAGAATAAAGAATTTTATTCAATAATAAATAACTGGTCTGTCAATAGTTGTGAAAATCACATTCACAAATAAAACTCACAAATAGGAATAAAGAGGAAAGGAATTTTTAATTGACAGAAATATGTATTTAGACCAAATTGTTTGTAGTTGTAATTGGTATAAATTAGGATTTATATCGAGTTTTAGGTACAGTACAGACCTGTCGAAAGTTTAACACGGAGCTAACGAAAAAGAGTCGAAACGAGGCAGCCGATATATGGATAGGTACTGGCCAAAAAGAGATCCAAAGTAGTAGACGAAAAGCTGTCGTGATCCAGGTAACGAGGGCTCGAGATGGGCTGTCTATTCAACAGTAGCTCGTTAAACTTTCGACAGGCCTGTACTGTGTATACGTTAATGATAAATTGGTTCTTTGCAATAGCTAATGCAACCACTAACTTGAAACAATAAACGTTTATTAAAGAAACCGACATACAAGACAAGAAAATACACAAGACTACCGAATTTTGGACGTGCATTTGATTAAATGACAAAATAATATCCAGTGTTGCGGTTATATTACTTTTAGAGACCTACACAAGAAATATGTTTAGCTTATTTAGCTATATATAATTATAAAGGTACATGTTGTTTGTAGGCGTTACGTTGTCAACTCTTATAACAAACAATTGACTACTGTTGTAATTTATTCTGATTGTAATAATTAGGTTAATAAAAATAGGTTAATATGATTTATGTCTCTTATTCCAGAATACTCAATAGAAAAATGGTATTATATTTTGAAGAAAAATAATAAAATAGTGTTTAAAACATGAATGTCCCATGGGTTTTTTCCCAATCCAGGAACCAGACAAAAGTTATACTTCGAGAGATCTGATTTTTTTCACATACATGTATTAACAATGGCGGTCTGTACACGAATTTTCTAATAAGACCTAACCTTCTTGATCACTCGGTCATTACAGTCACAGGCTATTTATTTTTGGATTCTAAAACATATTTGGATAATTAACACTACGACCTATAAATAAATAAAACTGTTTCTTGAGAGTCAAATGCCCCCGGCCCCAACATATAATGTTTTTGGCGACCTTGACCTTTCCGACATGACCTTGGATCAAAGTCATGACACACCTTTAGACCATGAAGATTATTCATGTGAAGTTTCATGACAGTCGGCCAAAGGAACTTTGAGATATGACCCGGACACGATTTTACACGGATCAACACACATATAGTTTGCGGGGGGGGGGGATTTATCCTTGTTTGATCATACGGTAAGTTGATGTTGATCTTAATTTCAAAATCATCAAAGACTAGCAGAAGCTTGGTACAGTAACTAAATTACTAGTAGAAACGTTTATACAGACATTTTGTTATTCGGGACAATTTTCTTAGACACTATATGCTTAAAGGTCTCCGACTCAGTGGTTTCTGAGCTAGACTGGAACTTATGTGTTCTAGAGCTTTGGCACAAAACTCTTTATCGCACACATACAAAAAAAAAAGAAAATGTAAAGCAGATGATACGATCTATGATTTAGTCACTGTGATAGATAATGGAAGACGAGACATCTTTGCACCATCGAAAAAGTACATGGTGTTTGAAGCACTTTATTATATTAGTAGATGCAAATGTAATGTAGACGTTTGTGGTTATACCATTGAGTTCGAGCCCATATAGTGACAATAAAAATAATTACTTGATACAGTTTTTACGATAAAAATATTAGTAACATAATAAGAGAAGCAATTGAGACATAATAACCACAAACACTTTTAAAGACGACTTGTCTTTAGTTCAACCCGATCGTTTACATTTCTCTTATGTTCAATACTGCGGTTATGGAATTTACCTGTGAATTACCTGTGTGAAGGCATGTTGTAATCGGATGTATTGAACAAAATAGTCACTTGATTGTTATTGATCTCAACCTTTTATATACAGAGAACATAGATGGAGGCTAAGATGAATCAGTAATTAAGTCGTAGAAACATGGGTGGATGAAGGAATCATAGCATGTCACATTACGTAACACTTGATCCTTAATTTGGCTTGTAATAAAACCACACTACTGCAGCAAGCAGGCAGGTAGGTTGGCAGACCAGCTTTAGAATCAATAACAGTGAAGTAACGTATTGTCTGTGAGGAGCATTGCATAATCTCTCCTTCAGGAGAGAACCAAGCTTTTCCGTATTGATCCGTGTATAACACGCATAATTCCCATATTTCATTTTCTGCTGTGCATTAAGTAACATTATTTTCTATATAATCTGCCTCGAATAAATCTCGTTCTGGGAGTTCACGTGCATTTTGTATTTCTGTGCTGCCGCTAACTGGATCATTATTTATGCAGCAATAAATGAATAAAATTTGGTTTTACATTAACATTAATGATTTACAGGTTTGAAAATCAACAAAATTATGTATGTCGACGATTAATCAGCTTGTTGCGAAAGGAATGATTCAAAAACATAGCTAGAACTGTCTCTTGAGAGCCAAATACCATCCGCCCGAACAGTGACCTCCTGACCTTGACCTTTGACTTTTGCACATAAATTTGGTATGCAACACATCGTCTCATGTTGGTTTACATTTGTTCCAAGCCATAGACATGGAAGATATGGAGCGGACACGATATTGGGATGGACAACCAGACGGACAGACAGACAGGGTACCTCCTATATGCCCCCTAAACTTCGTTTGTGGGGGTATAATTAGGTACTTGAAAACACTTTAAAACTGTCATGTGCTGGTTTTGAATTTTTATTAAAATAATGCATTCAACACATGGCAACTAGACATGTCTGGTGCATTTAGAAAGTTCAAATAATAGAAAAAATGTAAACCGCCTTCACTTGAAAATGTTTACCTTTACGCAACAGAATAAGAAATTGATAAAACAGCCAAAAATCTCAAACAATACAAGACAAACCCATAAACATTTTGGAATCACTGAATAAAAATACTCGACTTTGAAGGGGCATTGGTGTAAATGTCTAGTAAATCTCAAGCGGTGTGGTTTAGGTACTATTGAACTGCCGCAAACATCGCACTTAATTTATATGATCAAATGTTTTAATTTTTATGGACAAATTTGTGTTGTATTTTTTACACGGATACAATATGTAGTGTCTCGTAGGCCATATGTGGCCGGATATAAAAACTTTATAATCATGTTTTTTATGTGTATATGAACATTGAATTTTTATATATGACACTTAAATAAAATAATTTATTATTATTATTATTATTATTATTATTTATTATTTATTTATTTGACAACTATACGTATCCATTGTGTAATCCACAAAATTATACATTTACGCAGATTTTAAAATTAAAAAAAAAATGTTTTGGTTTAGCAAACAATGAAGTAACACCCTTTGCATGTATATGCATATATGGATTTTAAGCACTATCTAATGCCATAATGGACTAATGAACATAAAGAGTAAGAAAACATTTCACAGTATAACAAATATTGATGGCATTGGTTATACTTGAAAAAAAAATAGGTTTCGCAATTTTGGTCCAAGAACTAGTACTAGTGATAAGAAATTGTATTCCAAAACGACTGTCTTCTGCTGTAAAATTAAAACTGGTATAATATGTAATTGTTAAACAAGAAACAAATCCCAGTGAACAACATGTACTTGGCAACAGAACTAAGAGCACAACGACACAATTAATGATAAAACAGCCAAAAGGACAAAAAATACAAATACATATTTTTAAGACCACTGATTTGATTATAAAATTTTCCTGACTTTGGACAGGCAATGGCGACACAAGTTAATGATAAACATCCAAAAGGATAAGAAATTACAAATACACATTAAGACTGTTGATCATTATAAATTCTCCTGATTTTGGACAGGCGCTGACTTTAATAGATGTTCAAGCGATCAATATAACTTGGAGTTTCTAGTCTTTGAAGATTAAATCAGCTGAAATCGACAATGAAAACCACAACTATTGCTTGCTAATAATTTGTAAGAAGGGAAATGGGTACAAATCATCAAAAATTCATTTCATATCTCGCATTTTTATATAAACTTACCAATAAAATGAAATAATAATAAATTTTCTGCAATAAACCTTTCATGTAACATGGAAAGAATCCAGATAGCAAGTTTGCAATGTACAGTACAGACCTGTCAAAAGTTTAACACTAAGCTAACGAATTGGCAGCTCATTTCGGCACCTGCTACAATTAAATATCTAGGCAGCTGAACACTAACAGTGGGCATCTTTTTGGCCACTTACTATGAATATATCCCCACTTCATCCGAGCTACGGTTCCTTTTTATTAGCTCAATGTTAAAATTTCGACAGGTCAGTACTGTAAAAAAATCTTTCGGTCATAAATTTTAATTCAAACTGTCAATAGACGCTGCTTTTTTGGCGCATGTATAATGCAGTTTGAACAATACCGTGTATTGATTGTGGGTTGAACATTTTGTTGACAAAGACTCTTCAGATCACGGTGATAACGTCTATTTTATCTTATTGTACACACTATTTTACTATACACAAATACCTATAACTTACATGCTCTGTAATTTAAGAGAAAAATATTAATTAAACTTTGAACAGGTAATTAATTATGTAATTAATTAATTGATTAATTTCATGTTACGGCCAAAATATGTGACTGATATTGGATGAAATTGATCAATATTATCCAAGTATTTTATATACATTCTCATGTATAAAATATTCAAAGCATTAAAAGATACTGAGAAACTACCCATGCCCGTACAGCTTATATAAAAATGTTGCGTCATCTTATTTTATATATATATATATATATATATATATATATATATATATATATATATATATTATATATATATATATATTGTATATAAGGGTTTTTTCTGGGTTTTTTTTAGATATATATGTTGTAAATGAAAATGGTCAAATATCTATTTCACTACTACATGCAAGATATTTTATTTGGTTGTCCTAAGTATTGACTAAAATTTATAATATACATGTAGTTAAAATCTTTCTTTAATATATACTTTCATTTAAAATACAAATTCATAGTATAGTATGAATTCAAATTCATTTCTAAATACTGTGAATGCTTGACGAAAGAACAGTCACTACCAATTTTCTCTATTGTGTGAGCTACCATAGTGGCATAGAATATTACAAAGAAACTGCAGTAAAACCTCATTAAAATCCCTCCAATAACTTTGCCTTGTCCCACATCTCACCACATTTTTTTGAAGTCACAAAATCCATTTTTTTTATTCTCTCTCTCTCTCTCTCTCTCTCTCTCTTGCCACACCCCTGATAACGACAAAAAATCGACTGAACAAATGGACGCGATGAATTCAGGTTTTTTCTGTATATATGTCGATGAACTCTTAGGTACAGCATGAACTTAAGAAAACAAAATCCCAAAGGTGCAACAACTTCAAAAAAGCTGATTCATAACACCTACGAGATACGTAATTAATTAATGTCCAGAATCAATTTAAGCTATTACCTCAGACAATCCCAGAGAAATACATGAATGTAATGTACTTCTTTTTGGACTGATCGATGCACTAGGACCTGCATGAAAACATTACCACGCGATCAAAGACCGTAATCACGGAAATACCAGCAACTAGTTATGTGAGCTAGGGAAAATGAAAGTCATACGAACACGTAAGTTTACGGTAAATATTTGGATATATTCATACTGCCAGTGAATGATAAAACAATGTCATGTGTAATTAGTCATAAATGTGTAATTAGTCATCTGTAATCAATTTGAGGAATAAATATAAATTATGGGATGGCTCGAATTTTGAATATAATCAAACTTTGAATAAACATACCAATCTATGTCCAAGTAGCAATCCCAAAAGCAAAGTAAAAATTGAGAAAACTGGTAAATAAAATTAAACACGTAATCAAAATATATTTCCTATTATATAGGTAGATAATATTGAAAATGTATAGCCAGAACTTTTATAAATAATTGTCAAATACATGTACCATTTTAAAATGTATTTTATGATTAAATTTTAAAAAATGGTATATGACATAATTAATAGTGCTATCATGCGCTTCTTTTGAATGCGTAATTATATAAAAATTTAAAAGTAGCACATGACAGTGCATCCTTCTAGTGTAACAATATGCTTCATTTGTATCTTAGTACCTATTATAAGTGATAAGAACTAATACTAGTAAGACCAACGAAAAATAAACGTTTCTGCTTAAGTTCTAAAAATGAGGGTCGGTAGGTAGGCGTATCTTTTTTTTTTTTTTTTTTTTTTTTTTTTTTTTTTTAAATTTTATTTTTAACTGGCCTATTGGCCATTTCAGATAGGATTTCAATTACAACAGTGCTGGTAAAAATATTGTCATAAAACGTTAGGGTAAGCATAAAAAAATTGTGGTCAGTTCGGTTATCGGAAACACGTTTATTTTTTCTTTTTCTTTTGCCATATTATGATATTCTAAAAGTTGTTAGAATATGTTTGCCATAATGTACAATAAAATAATGAATTTTGCTTTTATCTGTATGGTACAATCAAGAACAAAAACATTTATTCTAAAGCCGCTACAACATATTGTGAAAAAGCTATCACATTTCTGCAATTTCCGTTGTTGCTGTCAGGATGAAATATTCGCAGACTAGATCTTAAAACCACGATAAATCAACCAATCAAACTTCTACCGGGGTCTGTCTTTAGTGAAACGAGTTTCAATTCCGGATGACGTATTCGGACATAAGAGATTTCAAAGATGGTATGTAGATGTTTAACCGTCTCGTCCCGTGTTTCCTTACACCGTTACTTAAAAATCAATTGAACAAAATAACATTGTCACTTGTATGAATATTGTATCGGCGCTTCATGATATTCAGCAATATATTCTACAACAGAACAGAAATAATCGATGACTTGTGATGATTAAAATTGTCCCATATGTACTATTCAGATATATCATACATGAAAATTATCCTCCTGGCGGCCATACTCTACACAAATACCTAATTGCTTCCGACAACTCATGTGTTTTGTGTAGACAAAAACCGCCCTATAGAAACCTTTATCCGGGAGAATAATGAGCAATTAGAATCGAAGGTGCTTGTTATTCAAGAGTTTAATAATTTCATTATTGTATATATGTTTACAGAAAGTGTTGCAAATTCGGTACCAAAATTGATTGATTTTAACTGTTAATTGTATTGTTTAACAGAAGTTGTTCAGAGTGACTGATATAGACATTATTTGATATACATCATTTGGCGTGGAATGCGACATCTTCAGTATAGCACCGGTCAACATTACCAATGAGCAAACAGCTTAACTGTTTATCAATAAATTCCACCAAGAAACAGCAGCTCGTAGGCGTTTGGTAATTCTAGTAAGTCTAAATACAGGCACTAGAGTTTAGCTAAATAGATTCTTTGCCATTCAACGATGTAGTCGCGTTTTCTCCTGGGGTTTAATATACATAAAGTGGCATCTTCCTCTGAATTTCATGGACTCTGAGACGCAGTAGAAGTCATAACATGTGCGCATTTTAGAAATAATATAAATTATATAGCCAAGCCTATTATGTTTAATTAATCCAGGGCTGGTCTTAAATTGTAATAAAATATTTTAAAAATATATGCAGGCGTAACTTAACTAGGAATATTGCTGACTTGCGAACTTGCGGGTCATAATACGCAATATGAAACCAAAAAAAAAAAAACCCAGTTTATATCATGACTTAAAATTTGTCAAATCCACAACATGTACGGGAGTTATCTTTATATCGAGTGTACATGTAGTCAAATTATTTGATTACCTATTAAAATATTTCAGATATGACATTCAACATACACAAATTACGTTTATGAAATGTATACAGTAACTAGTAGAGTGAATTTGGAATGTGACAAGGCAATGTTGTTTTGAGCCAAGTCAAGTCGAGATTGGTGTTATTTTTTATAATCGAAAATTAAGAATTAGCTCCCATCAGAAAGTTTACGGTGGACATTTGTTTGTAAAGATGACCTAAGACCATTGTATTAATCATATAACTACAATTTCTCTTCATTATATACTTTTAATGTTTCACATTCCACGTTATTTATGAACAAACACAAACATATTGGCTAATTTTAAAATCACAAGTACAAACTTTGAAATCCGGGAAAATAATCTAAACAAACTTCAACGAGAGAAATAAGGCCAGGTGCCCTGGAAGGGTAAGAACCTATCGTAGTAACTAGCCAGTTACATCCGCCACGTGTGAAATCAAAATTGAAAATGAAAGAAACATTGAACTATGGGACGTCAAATATATATTTCCAATATATAATCTATTATCAATTCTGTGTATGTGCTTTCTTGCTTTGCTCAGTTAGTTTCAATCGCTTTTAAGTTGTAAGCGTCCTCTGAAGCGGTCACAGGTGGCCTACTCTTTTTCGAACTCTATAGAGCACTGAGACACGGGACCTTGGTTTTGAGTCTCACCCGAAAGACTTTTCTAGCATTGAGCTTTTTTACAGCTCTGGTATGGACAGGAGATGAAAATCATCTCAGAAAATTTCCAAGTCCTGAGTGAGGTTCGATCCCACAATCATTTACTTTGAAAGCAGGTTACAATATCACTCGGTCATGTCCGCCCATAAAGTGTAAAGTGACAATGGTTAACTACTTGAACTTTTCTATAAACAGAACAATGACGCCGACACAGGTGTGAAAAGTGTGATGTATATTTTATACAAAATATATATTGATTAATTGCATATAACATTTTGCACATTGATGTTAAGAACGCATAACAGCTATAAGTGCATTGTGTTATAATACATTGAACCCTGGATTGTTGTATACTAAATAATTGACCTTGATATGTATGTACATATATACAGGGGTGGTGTTTTCTGTAAGGCAATTAATATTTTATGTTACAATGTCACAAGTTTCATACTAGAACCTGAATACATGTGTGTATTACACAATGCTATATGTACATGTAAACTTGTGCCATGACATTTTTGAATTTTTAAACGCATTCAAAAACTAGCACATGGCATAAGTTATAATTTCGACAAATACAGCGTACTTGTGTCTGTAATCGCATTTACTAGAGGCGCATGCATATGTTCATATTTTTGGAATATCGTCATGTGCTATTTTTTTATTTTTATGAAAAAGTATTTCAAAAATTAAGAAATGGCAGCAGTTGTCATGTGCAAATTTGTGAATATTTTATTTCATGAAAAAGAGCATATAGTTTTTGTTGATAAATAATCAAAAGATCAACATCTTAAAGTCAGAGCCCGGTCTGTTTGTGACAGTTAATCACGCTTTCTTTCCTTTGAAAAACAAATAAATCTAAATAAAAATTGACATTATTCACTTACTTGTGCCTAGTCGTAACTGAAAATCTGTATGCGCATCCGCGATTGTCATAAAGTATTTCTGTAGAAAGGAAAATGATGGCGCTATGGGGACTTTACATAACGAAAATGACGATGTTTACACCGGAAATGATGTCCTTGATGACGTTTTACGTCATAGGAGGTGGACACTGTTTCGGAGCTTGATGCGCAAGAGGGTCCGCCATTTGCCTGGTTTTTTGCAACATGTTAAATCCCCAATTGCGCCAATGTTTTGCTCCGAGTGTGTAGAAATATTCTAATGACGGATGCGCATACAGATTTTCTGTTACGACTAGGTACAAGTAAGTGAATTTTAATTTTTATTCAGATTTATTTGGTTTTCTATAGAAATAAAGCATTGTTTACTGTCACAAACAGACCGGCTGCAGCAACTTCAAACAGAAGCTGATTCATAACACCTTTTGTAATATATAGTTAATTAATAACTAACATCTTGAAATCAAATTAATTCATAACGACATAGATCTACAGTCAGACAGAAATACAATGTACTTCTTTTTTGACTAATCGATGCACCCGGCTAGCTCTGTATATAAGACGCACAAATTGAAATAAACTGCATTTGAAGATGAATTTATGAATCATAAGTTTATTATGTCATCCACCTTCAACTTAAACCCAATACCCCAAACAATTACCCTTATCTTTACAATTAAACCTGTACTCTATATTTAAAAGAAACTTGGCTTATAGTCAGTCCTTGCAGCGCATGAAGTGCATGAAGTTGGTGACAACCCAACGACCAAAATTAGCAATTATCAATTGAATTTTAATCCAAGGGCAAACTGTATGACGCAAATTATGGCATAGAAGACTGAAACATTGTACAAGATTGGATAAGCATTTGGCAAATACCGCCGCGTTTATAAGCACAAGCAAAATATTTTTGTTTCCAATGAATATAAGTACGGAATAAAAATATGGAAATATTGATGAATTCGATGCAATAAAATTCATTCTTGTAATGAATAAATTTTAATCAAAAACAACCATACTTATATATGTCCGAATCACAATCCAGAAGAAAAGAAAAATCTTTGAAAGTTAGGTTAGACACATGAACTTCCACCTGGAAAGTGAGACCGAATGCTCCGGAAGGGTACATATTTTTTCGACTTGACAAATTAAAATATTGATCATGGCAGAGGCGGTGTTCTTCATTTGCGCTTATCGACATTTCGTTTTGCTTTCATTAACGCTATCGATGTATTCAAATGTATATCATAAAACACAAAACTAAAGCATAACGATTTGTTAGCACAGATATTTGTATGAATTAGACAATAATTACATGCATATTGGTGGAAAAGAGAGGTTTGAAAAAAGTCTTTTCTTATTTTAAAAAAAATGTCCAAACAGAACTGAGAGAATTAATTGTCTTCTGTGAAACGGAAATAATTTTTCTATAATGAATTGGGCGTAAACAAAAATGCGTTTCTATTTGTTAAAACAAAAGTACGGTGAGCTTGGTGAATTTGATTTAAATTGAAAGAATGAATTTTAGTTTATAAAAACAAAATGATAATATTCACGCACCTGTTGAACATTACGTCACACAGTTCCACTTAAAATCTCTGTATTTGGGTATTCTTCATCAAGAATCGTAGAAAAATTTTCACAAATTAATAAATAAATTTTAAGAATTCACTGACTTATTCTTCATCAAGAATCGTAGAAAAGTTTGCACAAATTAATAAATAAATTTTAAGAATTCACTGACTTATCCAGAAATAAAATCTAAAACAAATGTTCACATTACGGTATTGTTTTATAAAAATCAATTTATGTACTATTTACGTAAATCAATTTGTTGCATACATTGTCTAGCAATACCTAGCATTAGGTTTAAATGAAACAACTTGAAAAGATTCATAACCGCGAACACAAGACTATCATACAAAAAACATTAATCACTGTATACAATATTTGATCCTTATGCCTTTTATTATAAACCCAGTTTAAATCTTTTTCATTTTACAAATACTACCTATTAAATGTTTTTTCTCAATTGGCACAGTGTCCATTAAGGTACCTTTTGATGACCCAATCTGACTTACTGTTAATTACACAATAGACTCGACACGTGTCGCTGTGCTTGAAATTGTTTTTTGTTTACATTCCAAACAAAAGGTCAAAGAATTAAGCAACATAAGGTGCTTTGAAATACTTTATGATCTAAGTCTCAAGACAGTAATACGTAAATTGATATTCGTTTATATAATTTATGCATCCGTTGTTTTGTTAAAATCAGCTCCATTTTGCGTATTTAAATTCTTTAAAGTCATAATTTATTGTATCGTTAAAATTCAACATAACTTATGTTCTATTTAATTGAAGCTGCCGCATATCTTTTTTTAAAGATTTATCATAAAATACATTTTTATTGTATTTAATGATATTTTTTTTTAATAAAAAATGGTATATGACAAAGCTATTATTTCAATTTGAAAATGTTGATATTTTAAATTTTTCATTAGCATAAATTAACATTATCAAATTATCGTGTAAATAAAGAACTCCCTTATTGATCTCCAGTTATTTAACAATATCTGTTACGTGATACAGTTAATGTGAAATTCAGCATATCTAACTATATTCTTTTTGGGGACGAGGTTAATGATAATTTACTTTACAAGCGAGAGCGAAAGAACAAAACGTATAAAACACATGTATGTATATCTGATATAGGTTTTAGTAGATACTTTAATTTAAAACCTATCACTAATTACCATTTCAATTGTTTTATTCTCAAAAAATAATATCAATGTGGATACTCTTGATGAAAAAACGATTTCGGTATTATACCGTAACTAAAAGTGGCTTGCACTTGACCTTTCAACTTCACCTACTTTAAACTTTACTGTAAATCTTAAACTAATAATTAGCAAATCTTCATGCATTTTTAAATTTTTAAACTGTTTGTAAATGACTGTGTACATGTATTCCGCTTTTACAACTTTTGAATACAATATGTCAATATGAAATTTATCTCCTGAAAAATAAAAAAAAATGTTATATGTTTTCCTACACTATGGGTGATAGACCACTAGCTGTAAAATTAGCGAATAGTTAGGGACCCTGCAATGCTTTCTCTTCCAAGTAACCCATCTAAAGTCCAGAATTTAAAGGCAGTAAATACAAAATTCGTTTGTCTTGTCTTTGTTTAACCTTGTTTGACTGTTATTCACTTTTATTGTTTTCCTTTCATAGTTAATTGTGTGTTTCTTTTATCATTCACTTGTATCGTTTCCTGTTATTGATTGTATTGACTGTGTTAAGAACATGTTTTTAACAACCTGTAGTCTACAATATATAATACTTCATATACTAGTATATGCAAACGATATGGACCTGTCCGTTTGATCTTTAATTTAAATATTTTAGCTTGATAAGTACATATATGTGTACAAAATGGGAAACATCATTACTGTTTTAAGAGTAAACACCTGTATTGTGTAAGTATATGTGTATATGCAGATGTATTACCTGCCAATCCGAACAATACAAATACATTGACTAGATCTTTCTATATGAATTTTCCCAATGAAAGGTCAAGCAGACAGGTCAATGTTGCTTGCCTATGTTGTAGCAAGATATGATGGTAAATAGTGTTCTGGAATTAACTGCGAATCCTAACAATGCCAATATATTTGGTAGATCCTTCTATATGAATATTCCTAATGGAAGGTCAAGTGGACAGGTCAATGTTGTTTGCATATGCTGTAGCAAGCTATAATGGTAAATACCAGTACTAGCACTGCCAATATATATGGATCCTTCTATATTAATATTCCTAATTCCTAATGGAAGGTCAAGCGAACAGGTCAATGTTGTTTGCATATGCTGTAGCAAAATATGATGGTAAATAGTTATTACACTGCCAATATATTGGGTGGATCCTTCTATATAAATATTCCTAATTTCTAATTCTATATGAATATTCCTAATAGAAGGTCAAGCGGACAGGTAAATGCTGTTTGCCTATTTTGTAGCAAGATATGATGGTAAATACCAGTATTAACTGCGAATCTTAACACTGCCAATGTATCGGTTGGATCCTTCTATATAAATATTCCTAATTCCTAATTCTATATGAATATTACTAATGGAAGGTCAAGCGAACAGGTCAATGTTGTTTGCCTATGCTGTAGCTTTATATGATATGATGGTAAATAGATTTATGGAACAATAATCTGTTTGATCAAAAAGACCATCTACAATATATATGGTGGATCTAGAAATTCCTAATGGAAGGTCAAGCGGGCAGGTCAATGTTGTTTGCCTATGCTGTAGCTTTATATGATGGTAAAGATTTATGGAAAGCACACTCTATAAAACAATAATCTGTTTGATCAAAAAGCCTATCTATTGCAGTAAGATGATTCATCCGTTTATGGTAAGCTATAAATTATAGATGATATTTTCTTGTCTGTTGGGTGTACGGGATATAAAACCAGTATATTATTTCAGCTTTATCTATCTTCTCCTTCTTATAATGATATTTTGTTTTCTTAATTGATTTTCTGATTTACGACTTTTATACTTCTATTTTATTGTTTATCCTATTATTTTTTTTTATTTATTCCAATATCAAGTTTAATTTGAAAAAAAGAAAGAAGAGGGAGAGGGAAAAGAGAAGGAAATTAAAATTTAAAATATTTAAGGACAGTCAGAACACTTAATCTTTCTTAACTTAAATTACAGTAGAATTCCACAACCTTCACTGCCAATAGATGGTTGAATGGGGTTTTACGTCTCAGTCAAGAATATTTCACTTAAATCGAGACGTCAGCAGCTGTAGAAAAATTGACGAAATTTGCCAGTGCGTTTCGCTGATGGCATTATACAACATGGGGTTTTTTTTTTATTGTGTCACGCCTTTCATGACACAGGACTTCGTTTATTTCAAGTTCCCACCGAAAGAATCGTGGCTTTCATTTCGTAATGTCAATTGCAACTGCTTGGCGAAAGAACAGTCACTACCTACTTTCAAGTCTTAGGTCAGACCCGATCGGGGTTCGAACCCACGACCTCCCATTAACGGAGCGAGTGATCTATCAACTGAGCTACCGCAGTGGAATGGAGAGAAAAGGAATCTTTAAATTTGAAATATTTAAGGACAGTAAGGACAGTCGGAACACTAAGCTTTCTTAACTTATTGACTTAGAGAAGAGTTCAACAATGTTCACAACCTATAGCCTTTTATGTACATATGTATATAATCTAACACAAGCATACCGGACATGGCCAAAAGTTCAAATGACAATCCCACAAGCAAAGTAAAACTCTGAAAACTTAAAACGGGCAAATTAAGTTGAACACGTGAACTTCCTTTCCCACACGGAAAGCGGGTTGAATTCTACCAAAATGAATGATGGATTCCAGAGCTAAAAAAGCTATATATATAAATCTATAAATCGTCTTGGTACAAAAAACATCGAGTGTAACATGTTACCTTAAGTCCAATTTGTTGATCAATAAAAGAGAAGTGTGTTGGATCCTTGTCTAGCATTGATGGCAAGAAGCCAAATTAAAAATCATGTCAGTTGATCAGAGATGTCTACAAGTATATGAGTAACTATATAAACGTTAATTTTGATTTACAATATATAACATGATATCACACCTAGCAATCAGCAGGGATTCCACACTACACTATTCTGTGAATATACATACAGACACTTTACAAGGGGGAGGGTTCGATCACGATTTATGGCTTTGAGATGCTATATGTTAATGAGAAGTCTGACAATGGTGTTATGACCACCCACGTAAAACTAAATATCCACATGTGTCAAGTTTCCAAAACTGACCTATATAAAATATCAAAGTTGTCCAGTTAACGAAATACAGACACAGAGTTTAACATTAGCACATAACGATAGTCAAGCTAAGTTTGACCTTTAACTTGAATTATATTGAAACATACGAACATCATTGAAGCATTGTGGAATTAACATCATTGAAGCATTGTGAAATGAACATCATTGAAGCATTGTGAAATTAACATCATTGAAGCATTGTGAAATGAACATCATTGAAGCATTGTGAAATGAACATCATTGAAGCATTGTGAAATGAACATCATTGAAGCATTGTGAAATGAACATCATTGAAGCATTGTGAAATTAACATAATTGAAGCATTGTGAAATTAACATCATTGAAGCATTGTGAAATTAAGCCAGTATTGGTTACATTGAATGTTCATAACATGTAGTCTTTTTATTGCCTATGTATCCTTGTAATTTTTTTTATCAAATCATATCTATCTAAAGTATTCCAAAAAAGGAACATAGGACAAAGGACACAGGAATGCAATGACAATTGTAAAAAATTATACAGATTCATTATACCATTGTATTAACATTTTATAACAAAATTCATTTAAAAAGACAAAGTAGCAACAGACATTCAATTATGACGATAAACGATTCTGAAAAACGCATCTTCAATCACATAATTTCAATTCACAATATCTAGACACTTCTGACAGAGATATTTTAATTTTTAAAAACGCAAACAAACATTGATGTCCTTTGACCTGTTGAAATCAATAAAATGTTCAGAAAAGATCGTATATTTTAACTAATAATAACACGCTAACGTGAGTTTTTCAGTTTGCCTAGCATAGCTACGGTCATGCATAACTGCAATATCTCAACATTATATTTCTCAGTAGTATGCTAACAATGATAGCATATGACCAAATGGAATCTAAAAATAGGTCTAAAGTGTAAATGTGGACAGATACATGGTCTTGCTAAAAAAGATAAGTTACTGATCGTAAGACTGTCTTTGGACAAATCTATACATAATTAAGGTGATCGATGTTCCCTATCTGTTGTACGTACAGTGATGTATGTCGAAAGTTTATCATCGACCTAAGGAAAAAGCGTTAACGCTAGGCTACCAAATGGCCAAAGTATGGATAGATTATAGTCAAAAAGCTGCAGTAATGAAGTTAGCAGCTGACGAAAAACTGTCGAAGTAACAAGGAACGGAACCGAGATGAACTGTCGATTTGGCTTTATACCAGCGAATTTAATACAGAAAAAATTTCGCTGTTTATACTTAGTCTAGTGTTAAACTTTAGACAAGCCTGTACTTTTCATGTTCCACTAGTGTTGCATTATATATTTCTAAGTTTCTAAGACACCTACATGTTTTCCATCCCCGTCGATGGAGTAATCCTGTAGATTTAATACGGACTATGTTTTATTGCGTAATAATATGAATCTTGTGGTGTAATAATCGATAAGATGACAGAGAGGGCTGTCAAGTACAATTCTATATAATTCATGTTTATCCAATCCAATATTTGTGTATACAGACATTTATACTGATGCCTTTCCTGTTGGAATCACGTGATATTGAAGCGTCATGGAAATTAAACAAAATAACGGCGGCATGGGATTGATAAACTGCCCAATGTCAAATGAAACAAAATAACAACGACATTGTGGTTTAAAAACTGTACAAGGTGATAATGCGTCTAGACAGAGTATGTCTCTACACAATGAACACCGACGGTGGACACAATTACCAATAATTGATGTTGAGGTATAAATTAAGCAGCAATGACACTTGTTCCTGAATGACCTGTGTCTTTGACATTGTATGTACATGCGTTTCATTTGTAAACCAAATAAAGTGATATCCACAATAACTACTCCTTGTATGCAATTGCTTACTGGGACTTGCACCATCCAAAATCTTAAAAATTGCTGATGCGACTTTAAGCAACATTCAACCAACCAACCATCCAAAACCAAACGTGTGTTGTAATGCATACCAATTTGACAAACTTTGAAACATTATTGATAACTTATGGCAGAGATCTTGTTACATCGCTTCTATCAGAGGTTCTATTCAAACTGCACTTTCACACTTTTGTTGGTTACGTATTTTCTATACGTCAGTTACAATCTCTTACTATTAGTAAAACAGTTTTGTAATGGATGTTATTAATTAATGCAGAATAACTTGGTCACTTAATGACTGTTTCGTTTTCTGAATTGTTCTTCATCTACACGCCATCTCAATGGTTTGTTGTTGTTTTGTTACACACAGGGTCACCTTTGAGAATAAAATAACATGCACATAGACTAGTTATACAACTGTTAACAGTCATGTTAAAAATGACAATGCTTAAGGAACAACTGTTGGGATTTGCACAATGCATTTGATTTTTACTAAATTCATTTCTTTGGATACAAATATTGGACATATTTGAATGGAAAACGTCAACATTTGCCGCATTTAAAATCCCCATAGCAGCTGCATTTTCCTCAACATTGTAAGCGAATAGCGTTTTTCAGTTAAGAATGGACTCAAGAACGCTCACTGGGTTTCTATGAAAATAAATTCTGCATAATTCACTGTCATAAACATAGAGACTCCGACATTTACAACAATGTTTCTTTCTTTTTGTAAATTATTTAATTATAATACATCCTCAACAAAGAAAAAAGACCGTATATATTTCCTTCTCTCGAAACATATCATTGTAAAGACCGTAGTTATGAAAACTGTAGAGTGCAAGGTTTGTGAGAAGTTAGTAAGCCAGTTTATTGGTACAATGGTCCGGAATCTGTGTCATCACTTAACACAGTGTAATAATCATTGCTCAATATGACTTGTAATGTCAAAAACATGTGTGCATGGCAATCTGTTCTCATATTATGTTTATATGTTGCCATATTTCTACATATAAAAATCACATAATGGAGCAAAACCAAATCTCACTCACGGATTTTCCAACTGTACAAACATAGTTACTGAGAAGTACATTTTGGTGATAGGGCCGGCGATAGGGGCTAGAATAGGGTGGGCGACAGGGTGGTGATGATAGTAGGTGATATGGTCGGTGACTTTTTATAGCGACGGTGATAAGGCAGTGATAGGGTCGGCGATAGGTGCTGGAATAGGGTTGGCGGTAGGGGCTAGAATATCGTCGGCGACAGGGACTGGAATAGGGTTGGCAATAAGGGTTGGTAATAGGGGCTGGAATAGAGTTGACCATATGATGCTGATGATAGGAGGTGGTAGGTTCGAAGTAAAAAATGGATCATGATTTTATTGTTGGTCTATTTATCAATATTAGTATTATTTATGAAATGGATTAAAATCTTGACAAAACAAAATAACAAAATTAATGTTGTTTAATATTTAGCCTATATGTGTGTTCCTGGTTGTTGCGACCATGTTTTGTTCTTCCTTTTCGGCTACATTTTGATATATTTAAGTTTACTTTACAGGCCTTCGACAAACGCATTGATAAACTTTCCCATACTGAGTATCTGCCCGAGTTTGATTCCAGAGAGTCAGATGTAAGCGCGTTTTAGACCATTAAGCCAGCGAACTTATTTTCTCTGCAGATAAACACATTTAACAAAGTGAATAAAGCCATTACATGCACAAGTTTGAATCACCAATACAATTGTGAGTTAAATGTAATTTAAGTAAACTAGATATACAACAAATTCATTTCTCCATTACTGTTAAATACCAAATAAATAAACCCTAGTGCAAACCTATCAGTTATGTAGTAATGTCTTCTCTTAGTTCAGTTTTATTGGTTTTATAACCAATGAGAGGATTTCGATTTGCAGGTTAATTTTTTATGCTGGTTGTAATGAAGAACACTATAGTATTGAATAACCAATATATAGTGACGCAACATAATATAATGGGCGTTGGCATGCAAAGTACAAGGCGAAACTACAGTCAAAACTTCTATAAAGGCCCAAGGGAACCTGTAAAAGTTACCCTTATGAACAGGTGGTCCTTATATACAGGTCCAAATAACCTCAATAAAAAGCGAGTTGGATAAAATTTTACCAGCCTATAAAAGCAAGTGACCTTAATATAGAGGTAGCTTTTAAAGCAGGTTTCACTGTCTGGTTATGACGTTGGCTTATACATTTCCTTGTCATCTAGCTGTTTCACAATCATTATTTAATCAACTTTCGGGATCATTGTGACAGGAGTCGAAGCCTGACTGAGATGTGGATAGCTAATGACAAAAAAGATGAACATCCAAGGATTGCTCTGCCGCGTGAGTGGACACCAGCAGAAGGAAAGAGAAGAAGAGGGCGACCGAAGGAGACCTGGCGCAGGACTGTTGAAAGGGAAAGATCGGATTTTGGACTTGGGACATGGAGTGAAGCTGCTACTGTGAAATAGCTGCCAACAGAGATTCTTGGAGGAGAAAGATATCTGGCCCAATTCTCCACAAGGAGAGATGGACATAAGTCAGTAAGTCAATGACAAAAAAGTTAGCGAGAGATGGATAGCATCAGCCGAGATATAACTAGTTTAACGATGGGCCGAGATGAGTAGCAGATTCGTCAATACTAGCAATTCGTTAGCTCAGGCCTGTACTGCATCTAAAAACCTGAATGAGTTTCGGTATTCTTCAAATGTGTGGATTACATATTATACATGCAAGAGCTGCCAGTAAAAGAGTTGAGTTGAGCATTGGTGTTTAACATCCAAGTCAAGAATATTTCACTTCTATCAAGACGTCGGCAGCTGTAGGCGAAGGTGCAGAAAATTACCTGCGCGTTGCGCTGATGGCCTTATACAGCATGGTCTTGGGTCAGACCTGCTACGGGTTCAAACCCACGACCTTTCACTTACAGAGCTAGCATATTACCAACTGAGCTACGGCAGTGTTATTTTCAGTAAAGGTGTGTCTGTATGAAGTAAAGTAGTCATTTAAATATTAAAAAAGCTGATAAGATACATTATGCATTAAACAACGGTTTTGTGTATTTCTAAACACTTTTTGAAATCATATAGTTTGGTTATCTTACAAACCTCATAAAATAGAGCATAATCGATTTTGGATAGTTCTATTATTCAAACACCTTATATCTTATCTTGAATACATAGTTTTCGTAATTCGTTTATTATGCAGGATTCAATCTTTTTGTGTCGATATTTTAAATCTTGAAATAAAATTCTCCGTCGCATTTTCTTTTTTATTTTGCAGGATCCATATCATTTTTGTTTCGATATTCATATTTTGAAATAAGTTCTCCGTCGCATTTTTTAATTTTGCAGATTCATATCTTTTTCCTTGAAATAATGTTCTTCGTCGTATATCTTTTTATTTTGCAGGATTCATATCTTTATGTGTCGTTAATCTATTTAATGAGTTGTGTGTTAGTGTTATATGCTTATATCATCTGGAAGTCGGGAAAGCAGCAGGTAATAAAAATGAATTGTTAATGTTATAGCTATGTTACATAATCTTGCGGAACTCGACGCACATGTTGTTGTAATTCCTAATTCATTATATTCAATTATATCTAACCATATCTTAACGAAATAATGAAAATATATGAGTTCTTATTTATTATTTCTGATAAGTAGCCCGAATAGGATTCATAAATCTTGTCTGAAATCTTAGTCGCATATGAAGAGGCCCCCTGCATTTTTATTTCAGAATCAACGTAGGATCGGTTATTTTCTGTGGTTTTCAATAACGCAGAATGTTCTTCACTCTAAAATTCGCATTTGTCATATGACGTCTAAAATCTCTGATTTTCAGTGTAGCCGGATATGAAAACGCCCTCCCCTCTCCGCAATTTGACGTCAGAGAATAAAGGTACGCATCGGTTATTTTACGCGGTCTTTATTAACGCCTATTGTTCTTTTAACCGTGAATTTCTAATTCGCCTTTGTTTCATGACAAGACTTGCATACCCTATATGTTTTCAACTTGTGGTATATACTTTTATTAGCTGCAGATGAAAAACGAGACGTTGCTACTTTTAATTTGTGTTCAGATATATCATAAAAACCTATTACAATTTATTATAGCATGACACGATGTTTCTCATAAATCTATTGCTTATTCACTCTAAGAAGAATACATGTACTTCTAACTTTTGAATCCTTGGAAATGAATCAATCAATAGTTTGAAAATCATTTCAAAATCAACTATTTCTCGTAATTTACAGTCTACTTGAAGCAAACAATAACAATGGCTGCCAACACAAACCGTTTTAATCTAGTTAAGAAATTTGTCTCACATGTTTTTGACGATTTAGAAATTGTATAATAACAAATTGACTTACTACTGGTCAATAAACAATGAGTGACGCAACTCATGTGACTCACTGTGCAAATTGATGGAGTCATTAAACATCAAAACTCATTTGACTTGCACTGCGCATATGGAGGAAGTTGTGAAGCATCCAATCGGCATTAATAAAAACAAACTTTTTTGTGCGGTACAATATACTAGAGGACTTCTGTCATTGTCAAATGCCTTCTATTCCATTAACATGCCGATAAAAACCATTAAGTTAGAATCATCTCTATAACTGGATTGACTCGTATTGACATTATTACGACACTAAATTCCATGACACGATCAGGATAGAGGCTATCAGGTATAAACCTCTCGTGATTTCATTTGGTTAAAGTGAAGTGACATTAAAACTTGGCTATAATCTGCCAGGATTTTTACCAATAACAGTATAAGTCCTCGATTTCTGACGTTTCTGATTATTGGTTTACTAGAGTTACTTGGGGGGGGGGGGGGAGGATAAATGCGTTTCGTGGTTCTGATTGTTGAAACGTCATTTGGTTAGAACCCTTGATAGGTAAAGTTAGAAGCTAGTAACTGGATACTTTCAGAGAAGAAAAAGCTACTAGTAGCTAACTTTACCTATCTCAGAACCCTACAAAAGTACTTTAAACACACCACCAAATACCAAGTAGTCATGCAGGTATCCCAAAATAAAAGTATAAACTTCTAAAACATTCAAGTTAAGTCAAATATCTCAACCTTCAGCAGGGAAGTGAGGCTAATTCCATAAATGCGAGATATACTAGTATAATAACGCTTATGCATTGTTAGAGCTACTGCAAGGAATGCAGTTTTCACCAATACAAATTTTTTTGTTTTTCAAAATTCCTTTTCATCATGGTTTTTTTTTTTTTTTTTTTTTTTTTTTTTTTTTTTTTTTTTTTTTTTTTTGCTTTTTCATATATCATCTCTACTTGTTTGTAAGCAACACATTTCGTAATGCCGTGTCATCATGGCTTTCCATATACCTCAACTCGCCATGTTTGGTAACAAAAACAAATCGAATAATTCTGGACAATGTTAATGTAACACTGGTCTTAATGAATGGCTCTATTTGTGATTCAAATGAACTGGAATGGTTTCCATAACGAATGGTAATCGACACTAAATCAAATTCTGTATGAGATATAAAGCCTAGATCTGACAACAAAACCTTAATTATCCTACCCCATTTATTTTGTTCTGTTCCCTAAATAACTGGTTGCATGTTGATTGCTCCATCAGTTCATTTATTATTTACCGTAAACACTCTATTGTTGTATCGACTCATTGATTTATCAGTGAATGGAAATTAATTTGAAAAACACCCTTAATGAACCTTCCGCCGTCCAAGACAAAGTTTTTTAGTTCCGCATACAGATTTCAACTTAATTATTTACGAATGATGAGCGTGTTGTTCTCATCTCTGCGTGACTCGGTTGTCAGTAGATTTATCTCGGCATAGAGATAAATGCATCATCAACGTAATGAATTAGCTTTAATTGCGTGACCTATATAGAAAAAAACCCTTATTCTTGCATTAGCCTATAGATAAATTAAAAATAATAACTTTGACGAAGAGAATGTACATTTCTGGGCGTGTG
The DNA here is from genome assembly GCA_021292105.1 of Anadara kagoshimensis. Classification (NCBI taxonomy): domain Eukaryota; kingdom Metazoa; phylum Mollusca; class Bivalvia; order Arcoida; family Arcidae; genus Anadara; species Anadara kagoshimensis. Next base: position 21,340,786 of record CM037858.1, on the reverse strand, counting down.
CTTATCTTGAAATATAGTTTTTTGTGCCTTTGATAGTAGATAAAGATTTTTATTGCCATCAACGAACATATGTACTTAACATGTGTATACATGTATTAGTATGTAAGTTTAGTTCGCCTAATCTATGATTCCATACCCGGATATAAAAGTTTTCCCGCCATTATGACGTCAGAGAATAGATGTTACCGTCGGTTACGTCAAATGATTCATTGGCGTCATTTGTCGCGTCGCGGTTTGCAATCACGTTTATTCTTGCACCTGAATGATCGGAAAATTCACGATGTCAACCCATACAGTACAAGTCTGTCAACAGTTTATCGCTAATCCAACGAATTAATGCCGAATCCGGTCCCTCGATAGGTATATATCGCTAGCTTTTCTTTAGCTGTTATCTATCTCTCGGCAGCTTGTTTTCGGTACCAGCTCTCCATATTTCGACCAGTCGGTACCCGAGCTATGACTCCTCTTCGTTGGATCAGTGTTAAACTTTCGGCAGGTCTGTACTGTGCAGACCCCATTACATGACAATGTTAAATTCTAAGTGAGCCGTCCGCAAAAACAGATCAGGTCTGTACTGTGCAGACCCCATTACATGGCAATGTTAAATTCTAAATGAGCCGTCCGCAAAAACAGATCAGGTCTGTACTGTGCAGACCCCATTAAATGACAATGTTAAATTCTAAATGAGCCGTCCGCAAAAACAGATCAGGTCTGTACTGTGCAGACCCCATTACATGACAATGTTAAATTCTAAGTGAGCCGTCCGCAAAAACAGCTCAGGTCTGTACTGTGCAGACCCCATTGCATGACAATGTTAAATTCTAAGTGAGCCGTCCGCAAAAACAGATCAGGTCTGTACTGTGCAGACCCCATTACATGACAATGTTAAATTCTAAATGAGCCGTCCGCAAAAACAGATCAGGTCTGTACTGTGCAGACCCCTTTACATGACAATGTTAAATTCTAAATGAGCCGTCCCCAAAAACAGATCAGGTCTGCATTGTACAGACCCCATTACATGACAATGTTAAATTCTAAGTGAGCTGCCCTCAAAAACAGATTCGGTCTGTACTGTGCAGACCGCATTACATGACAATGTTAAATTCTAAGTGAGCTGCCCTCAAAAACAAATCGTTATAATGTCATTGTCATTTTTGTAGATAAATCGAAACCGAATTTAATGTTTTCCTTTAAAACAAAGGCTGGAAACAAGACATTGCCATTTTATATACAAAGAGTCAACAAAAGCCATTGTTGATTATATGTTAATGAAGATAATCTCAAACAAAGAATCCCAATGAATAGACAAGTTGTAAAATAACAATACATATAAAGAAACAAGCTCCAATATCCATATAAACATTGATTTAGACCCAGTAAATTTAAATGAAATCAATCCCCATGACGTCTGGAGTGTTATTAAGGAACTTTAATTTCCATATATAAACAGTTTCTGAATTCAAATTGAGAGTTTTACCTGATGAACAGTAGTAAATTCCTATACATATTTATAAAACTTGATAAAATAACAAAAAATAGCTCAAGGAATGATCGATTTGAAATTAAATTGCAATCTTTCTTCGAGAGGTCTCCATATAATCTAGTACTGCGGTAGCATAGTAATAGAATACTCACGGTAGGCGTGTGAGCTGTATAATGCCATCAGCGCAACGCACATAAAAAATCTTCACTTTTGCCTATTTGTGGCGACGCCTCGATATAAGTGAAATATTCTTGACTGGGACGTTAAACACTGGGTTGACTGACATTGTGATTGTATATCTATGTTTCAAATGAGTCAGTGTAACGTCATTTAATACGGGGATCGACTGGCATGGTAACTGTATATCTATGTTTCAAATGAGTCAGTGTAACGTCATTTGATACGGAGATCGACTGGCATGGTAACTGTATATCTATGTTTCAAATGAGTCAATCTAACGTCATTTGATACGGGGATCGACTGGCATGGTAACTGTATATCTATGTTTCAAATGAGTCAATGTAACGTTATTTAATACGGGGATCGACTGGCATGGTAACTGTATATCAGTCAATGTAACGTCTTTTGATACGGAGATCGACTGCCATGGTAACAGTAGAAAACAATTTACACTTTTATAAACAAAAATATACTAAAATATTAAAGTTTATATTGCATGTCTGCATTTCATCTTACGTAACTACATGATATTGATCATGTTAATCATGTCACATACCGATGTCTCCCTCCTGCCTGCTACAGACAAATATCTATATTCTGATCCGATCATGAGAAGGTTAAAATGTTTGACATTCCATAGTCCATGGTCCTGTTACAGGTCGATATCAGTTTTACTACATACTTGCTCTTAAGCTTTATTTTGCCCTTTGAAATGAGATCTTTATGATATTGCATTCCTTTTATAAATCATATGGGTTCCAACATCAATTATTGAAATACTCAAAGGCAAGCCCATTAAATCAATAATATTCAAAAGGGTCACCCAAACATGACTTTTCTGTGAATGTAATATACTGTAGCGAAATATGCATGCATGGCTGTTTCTACACAAAGGTTACTATCAAATTAAAAATATATTTGTATATTCACAACAGAACATTGCAGTGAAATAAGAATAATATTTGCTCTTTAATGGCGAAAGCATAAGCAACCAATAAAAAATGTATACCTCAAATAACGAAACAAGACAAAAGAAGAAGACCATATTTAGGGTCTGTCATGTCAGGACCATCGTAAATTATGGTTGCAAAAAGCAATGAACGTGATGAGAAACCGCTTTAAATTACGTCACTAAGCAAATGATGGTACCAACGTTTATTCTTTGACCTCAAGTTGCGGGAAGGACATTTCACATTTGGTGACAAAAACTAGAACTAACCTTCTGAGTTTTAAATTAAAAAATCTAATGTCTGTTTTACGGCATATGACAAACTTTCTCAAAGTATGATTTACCCAAATGAGTTGAGTTGAGTAATGGTGTTTAACGTCCCAGTCAAGAATATTTCACTTATATCGAGACGTCGCCAGCTATAGGCGAAGGTGCAAATATTTTGCCTGTGCGTTGCGCTAATGGCATTATACAGCAGGGTTCTTTATCGTGCCAAGCCTACCAAGACACGGGACCTCGTTTATTTTAAGTTCCCATCCGAAAGAACCGTGACTTTCATTTCGTAATGCCGAGTGCTTGGCGAAAGAACAGTCACTACCCACTTTTAAGTCTTGGGTCAGACCCGGCCGGGGTTCGAACCCACAACCTCCCACTTACGGAGCGAGCACTCTACCAACTGAGCTACCGCAGTGGTGATTTACCCAAATGGAATTTTGAACCTAGGCGGTGATATCCATAAGCAGGGGTTACTTTTAAACCACTCGGTCTTTCCTTAAAATGAGTTGAGCAATGGCGTTTAACGTCCCAATCAAGAATATTTCACTTATATCGAGACGTCGCCAGCTATAGGCGAAGGTGCAGAAATTTTGCCTGTGCGTTGCGCTAATGGCATTATACAGCAGGGTTCTTTATCGTGCCAAGCCTACCAAGACACGGGACCTCGTTTATTTTAAGTTCCCATCCGAAAGAACCGTGACTTTCATTTCGTAATGCCGAGTGCTTGGCGAAAGAACAGTCACTACCCACTTTTAAGTCTTGGGTCAGACCCGGCCGGGGTTCGAACCCACAACCTCCCACTTACGGAGCGAGCACTCTACCAACTGAGCTACCGCAGTGGTGATTTACCCAAATGGAATTTTGAACCTAGGCGGTGAGATCCATAAGCAGGGGTTACTTTTAAACCACTCGGTCTTTCCTTAAAATGAGTTGAGCAATGGCGTTTAACGTCCCAATCAAGAATATTTCACTTATATCGAGACGTCGCCAGCTATAGGCGAAGGTGCAGAAATTTTGCCCGTGTTTTGCGCGGATGGCATTATACAGCATGATTCTCGGTCGTACCACGCATACCGTGATATGGAACCTCGTTTTTTTTAAGTTTCCGTTCGAAAAAAAAGTGACTTCCATTTCGCAATATAGAATGCTTGGCAAAAGAACAGTCACTACCCACTTTCAAGTCTTGGGTCAGACCCGCTCGGGGTTCGAACTCAAGACCTCCCACTTACGGAGCGAGCACTCAACCAACTGAGCTACCAAGATGACGTCTTATAGATATTGAAATGTTGTTCATATAAAACGGTACACAAACAAATATGTCATATTTGATAGAACAAAAAACTTTACATTGCTTCAAATCCCACAATTAATGTCTGTATCAACATGTTGGTTTTTTTAAATTTCAACATGGGATTGCTGTAAGCTATATTGATACACATTGTCTATCGATGATAAATGATTTTACTTTACCATTCTCGTTTGTCAAATCACTATGGTGATTGTGTGTCTATGAATATATACCTTCTTAATGGACTGGACAATTATTATATCATTTTTATACAATATTTATTCACCGTTTTCGTTATTTAGATCACTTCAGAGATTATATGTCTATGAATTTTGACGATTGCATAAGTTAATGTATGAATAAATACTTTTTACCGGCCTGGAAGTTTTTTTTTTTTTTTTTTTTTTTTTTTTTTTTTTTCATTTTTATACATGTTCATTCACCATTTCCGTTATTGAGTGTATGCCTATTGCATATGTATATATACAGTGCATACCTGTCGAAAATTTAAAACTGAGCTAACGAAATGTAATCAAAGCTCCGCTACCCATCGGCTTAGATATGGCCATGGATAGCTAGTGTCTAGAAAAGATACCCAGAGATATTTAGCAATTGCCGAATTATAGATAAAAAGGAGCCTAAATGAGCCGCCAATTCGGCACTGATTCGTCAGTCGAGTGTTAAACTTCGGCATGGTCTGTACTGTACTTTGTATTGGAAAAAGCGTTTTGTTTCATTCTTATGCATGTTTATTCGCCATATTTGGTTTTAAGATCACATTGGTGACCAAATGTCTATTTTTGTCAATTTTGTGTCCACTATTATGCACTCTTTTACTTGGTTGTAAAATTTAAGTTTTTTCTATCTATATTTAAAAAAAAAGCGTTTTTGTTTCATTTTTATGCATGTTTATTCGCCATATTTGGTTTTAAGATCAATTTGGTGACCAAATGTCTATTTTTTTTTAATTTTGTGTCCACTATTATGCACTCTCTTACTTGATTGTTTTTAATATAGGTTTCATTTCACTTCACATTGGTGATCAGATCTCATTTTTTTTTCAAATTTTGTGTCCATTATTTTGCACTCTCTTGCTTAGCTGTAAAATCATTTCTCTATATTGTATTTCTGTCTTTACAATAACTTTTGTTCTCATAAATCTATGGATACCAAAATAACTGCTAAAAGCCGAAGTCGGAGATTTATGTTTGCATGAAAACGACATATAACTTAACACCATTCGGCCATTAAAACACTGCCTTGTCGGAAACAGGAAAATAAAACACGAAATTGTTCACGATTGAAATGGACTTTCTTGCCTCAAAGCTAGATAATACAATAAAAAAAGTATCTTTTACAAGTTTTACGCTACAACAACTCGACCAGGGATTAAAATATCAAATTATGTGTTTTATATTTCAGATAATTCGCGATTGCTTCGAAACATTGAAAAATATATTGTCCAGCATTTGTTTTATGTTATGCTAAAAGTTCTTTTTATGGTGTTTCAAAAATATTCATTTGTTCATTTTTTTTTCAAAGGCTATTTAAATAACATGGCATATAAAATTTATTTTTTGTATGCAACGTTCAAATGCTAAATGGTGCATGTTACAAGAAAAAAATTCAAAATTAAAAAAAGACTGTGAATTGAAGCGTATATAAGTTCTTATTTTGAAATTCGCCTGTTACTAGTAAATGATCCAAAAGATAAAAATAAAGCGTTGTGTAGGGGGAGAATCTATCTTGCTAATTAAAATACCGATTGCGAGCCCACACCCTTCCAAATGCATTTGGTATTGCGTCATTCGTAAACAACTAATAAATATTCATTTAAAAAAAACCACAAAAAAGTAAAACAGATAAGGCATGATTATCTGGAATGTTCTGAAATTCACATCTTAATATACAGACTCATACATATTTATTGGATTGAAAACTAAAGAAAACAAGTGTATGAATGGAATAAATCGATAAAGATATATTTGCTATAGCGAATATATAGGAATTAGCGTCAGAGCCCTTGAGACATAAAGAGTTCCATGACGTCCAAAGAAATTCCTGTGGGTCAATTTTACAATTTGCAATGTTTCAATTATATCAAACCTTCTAGAAGACTAATCCATACCGTTTAATAACTGCACCTTAATGTGACAATTATCTATCACTTATCCTGCGATATATTTAGATTTATACTTCATACTCTTCAAACCAATCTGTAATTTACCCACATTACATTTCACATTTCTTGACGTCACATCCGGTAATGTGTCAATTACTTATCAGTTATCCCGCTTCATATTCTTCAAACCAATCTGTTACTTACCCACATTACATTTCAAAGTTCTTGATGTCACATCCGGTAATTACGTAATAATTGCGACAACCAATTACTTTTCATTTATCCCGCGATATATATAGATTCTGTAATTTACCCACATTACATTTCAAAATTCTTGACGTCACATCCGGTAATTACGTAATAATTGCGACAACCAATTACTTGTGAGCTTTAATCAGGCTTGTTATGAATGTTTAACCGGTTTTTTTTCTGACAACGAAGGGTAAAATATAGAACTATAGTCATTACTGATATCAGAAATCAGAACAGTCTACAATTATGCTTCCAAGTGAGGTTAATTATATCGATAACACGATTGAGCGTTATTATGTAAATAGACGGTCTAAATGCTCTGTAGTGTATTTATAAGGGTTTTCATTTTTTATAAAACGCTATATGCCTATACTGGAACTTCGTTCTGTAGTGAGTGCTTGGTACTTGTAATGACCGACCTTATTATTTGGTTCATAAATAATAAAGTAAGCTAATATAGAAATATAAGCAGGTCATATTGTTCTTAAGAATTCTGATCAACCACGTATTACATTGCATAATTATATGTTGTATATTGTCTGTACGTGCAGTGGGCTAGTTTTAATAAAGGGGTTTTTGCAAAACGGAAGAAAAACATTTCAAGATACAAATATAGAAGAGTAAGTGTAACATCGATAAAGAAATAATAAACAAACAAACAAATTTTAAAAAATAAACAGAACAAGATAAAACTTTCACAAAAAACACATAAACGTGGACATATAACCTCTTCTGTTGGAAGAATTTAGATTGTGTGCACTAGGAGAAATATATACTTCAAACTGAAAATCAATATTGAATAATCGTCATTTTTGCCATGTACTGGTTCTAATGTTGTTGTATAACTTAAATTGTTGTCCAAACATCACGTTATCTATGGACTAAATGCATATCTCGAAATAAACTGGGGAATGGAGAAAGGCAAAGCTGCTGAAATTACTTGTTGATCTTCTATTCAGGCTCTTTAATATTATATTTATATTATTGCGTATTACGGTTTTAGCCTACACCAAAAGAGGTCTAACACAGAAAGCAAGTTACTTTGTAGTAGATTATTACTTGTAATCTAAGAGCACATTAGCTACCTCATTCGTATCGAGACTCGCGCGTACTTTACAAAACTATAAACGAGCATACTTGCAAAATATACAAGTTACAATACATTGCACAAGTACTCATATGATATGAATTTTGGACTTATAATATTATTATTGCTGACGCTGGCCATAACGACAGTATAGTGCCTAACAATGACATGTAGAGGCATCGATGTTCTAATAAAATTATAGTTACTGGTACTCTGAGAAGTAACATGTTTCCAAAAATATTCACTTCACAGCAAAGTCGTGGGGTCATATAAATCCATTCACAAAATTACTCTGGTGTTCGTAAATAATTTGATCTATAAACAAAGATAATGTATAACAAATGTCACTGATAACCTATTGTACACTTAATAATAACACATATGTATGCCAAGTCAAACCTTTCTTGATTGCTAGCAAACCTGGTCCCGGTTTCACAATCATTTCTTAGCTATGATTTTCCGTAACTCAAACCTGACATATTTGAAATCTGAATAATTTTTATTAGTTTTCTAGATATTTCAGAACTTTTAAGGTGTTATTTTTAAGATTACTTCTAGATTAAAACATTTATATTAGCATTGACAAAAATGTTCATCAGTACATCCAAAAAAGAGAATACCAAATTTTGCTCAATTTAAATTAAGGGATCCGAGTTTCACAATCATTTCTTAGCAAAGATTTTCCGTAACTTAAACCTGGCAAAATTAAATTCTGAATAATTTTGGTTAGTTTTCAAGATATTCGTAAATTTAAGGTGTCATCTTGAAGATCATACCCACTTATACCATCTATATTCTAATTGTTATAACTTTTTACTTTAGTAAGATAAAAGATCTTCAAAAGCTGCCAGATTTGATAATCTGAAATTCTTTGTTAAGAAATGATTGTGAAACTAGGGCCTGACGGTATATTCCTTTTCTGTGTCATTATTAAATGCACATGAATATATCAACTTGTGATACCTGTTATGTGTAAAGAAAATATTTAAATATGTATGTAATTTTATTGTTATTGTTCTCAGACTATTTATAGTATCAAGATTAATATTTTTAGTTAGCATCTTATTAAAGTCATTTCCGTCTTTGTTTTACCTAAAGTCACTTAATTAAAATTCACAGACAAATTAATAATTCATAAACAGCCATATCAAATACTCTATATTATACTAATAATATTTCACATCAGGCAGACAGATCTATACAAAGTCAATATTTTGTTACATAATAAACCATGCAATATGTACTTCACAGAATCATAAAATAGTACTATAAGTACAGGTGTACTTAAACATCTCGACTTCATGAGTTAGACTGAAACAAGGACGGAATCGCATTGGGGAATACAGTCCTGTCGAAAGTTTAACACTGAGCTAACAAATAAGTGACGAATCTACAGCTAAATTTTGATCTCTCGTTAGCTATATCTCGACAGCTAAATTCTATCTTTTGGTATCTTTTCGACCATTGGCTTTTCATACAGTATATGCCCGTTACAAGTTTAACACTAAGCTAACCAATCGACAGCGCATCTCGGCCTCTCGTTAGCTTTATCTGGACAGTTTTGCAGCAGCTGTTATCTATCTTATGCCAGCTTTTCAGGTCACCGGCTATCCACTTGGCAGCTGAACTTTGACTTTTTTCGTTAGGTTAGTGTTAAACTTTCGACAGGTCTGTACTGTATTCGGTCACTCGGCAGCCGAGCTTTTACCCTTATTTTGTTTACTTGGTGTTAAACATTCGACAGGTCTGTACTACAGGTACGGTATTAATGCATCTTCTTGGGGTAGTAATGCAGGTGTTAAGGGTGGAGTCAATCTTTTAGGGGTAAAGTGTTGTGGTAAAATCAGGAGGGTGTTTGTGGTATTTTTGGGTAATACTTCTCAAACAACTTACCTCCTATTTTAAAATTTCACAAAATACAGAAATCCAATATAATTTTTGTGCATTTATATTGATTTAAATTCTTGATAAAAACTAAAACTAAAATTTAAACTATGGAAATTTATCCAATTAATTCCTTGAATAAGTAAAATAAGTAAAAACTTCATTGATGGACATGATACCTTCCCGAAGTCACTAGTCATGAAACTAATGAAAGGATATAATTTGGCACAACGATATTAAGTACATGAAGAATGGAAGATACATTGGTTATTTTCATATCTACAACAATAAGACTGACAAGAATCTCCCTTTATGTTATATAAGAAACATGTTAGCTATATTAATGATATGTGTGTGTATCTGGGTTCCAATTAATCAGGTTTGTATAGCTGTTATAAAGACAAGACGAATTTCTAACATTACACGCGAGGGATGGTCTGGCGTTCATTACACGGGAGTTAAAATGCGCGTGAAATATAAAATTGTTCTTGGGTTGTTAATCTGTTTAATCAGTCCCGATTACTGTCTGGCTAGATAAGGTTTTATCTTCATGGCCATTAGGTTATTACCATTATCAACATAATGTTAGCGGACACTGCACACAAAATGCTCCGAGGAGCGTTGTATACAATGTGGTATAATGTCTGTAGTTACTTGATGTTATTTTAGGCATTTGGAGCATATTATACATGTCCAAGTCCAAGTTCTCTTGACCCTACCTTCACACATATAATGACCAACGGCTGGCTGTTGTCACAGTTTTATTGTGCGAGGTCAAATGAAGTCTGGGGAATATCAGTAGCTCTATTTGTTATTCAGCTAAACGTTTCTATATTCTATTCAATTCAAATACTTAATCAAAATGAAACATACCAATCTTTGTCCAAATTCCAATTCCAAAAAATTAAAACTTTGAAACAGACACAATTGGGTTAAATATGTGAACGTCCACCAGAAAAGTAAGGCCGGGTGCTACGGAAGGCATTTTCTGTTCAATCCAGCCACATTTGTCACGTGTGTGATTAAAAATTGACCTGAGGACCCAAGTTAGCAATTTTCAAACAATTTGCAATTTTTAAAAACTGATATCGTAACATTGCAGGGAACAGCCTAGTTAAATAAATATTCAGGTTACTGGCGCCTGAATTAGTTTTGAATAAAATTGCTGACACACATACGAGCAAGAAGCAAGTCAGGCAGGCGTAACATATAGGTTTACTAATGTTAAACTCATTATCACATGTATAAACATTGACTCTGGAAGAAATCTTATCTCTGTATCAACTCCGTAGCCATTCATAACAATCGATGATTTTACATTGTAATAAATACATCGTGTACCTTTGGGATAAGATATTGATTGCTTTAATAGGGATTGTCTCAAAATCGCGCCAATCGGACTCTTTAAAAATAGAGACTGAAAACGGTTAACCGGAAACCGTCTGTATCGTATCAGCCCGTGCTTGTAGTTTCCGTCCGTCTGACATGTTCTGCAGTCTGTTGATATCTGCAAGAACGTGATAAGCACAACAAATTATAATAATTTTACAAAATTAGCCATTTCTCTTCCTATTTTTACTTTTGCATATATCCCAATCAACTATTTGTTTTCTTTCTTTTCTTTCAAGAGTTGTCTGATTAAAATGTTTAAAAAATCCGAGTTTTAAGCTAATATTGTGATCTTTATTTTATTAAAAACCTCAATGTCATATATCAATAACAAACATACTAATCTATGAGCGCATCACAATCTAGAAGCAAAGTAAAAGCTTTGAATCTGACAATTTACTATGGTAATTGTCACAAACGGCTTTCCAATAGTACTATAACCACACCACTGGATATTTGCTCCACTTATTGTTCAAAGTCTAAAAATGTTATAATCAATGGTTCTAAGATGTGCTTGTCTGTTTTTGTATGTCTTGTTTTTCATTGGATTGCATTGCGTATGCGTTGTGTTCGTGATTGCATTGACTGTTGCATAGTACTTGTTTCTTCAGTTACACATGTATTTCCATAAGCGAAAAAAAGAACCTGAGAACTACCCAATTGAATGAAGAGAACCGATTTTGAATGCAACAAATATAGTCTGAAACGAAAGCATGGGTCTGTGTATTGTTTTCAAATTCTCCAGGACTATTAGGTTAATTCTGTTTTTTTTTAAATTGATTCATTTATTTATTTTTACTTTTTTGTATAACCCAATGTTGATGCTTCAAAAATATAACAAGAAGTTAGATTCTCAATCTCAAAAGGGACCTTTTTTGCATATGTATGAATAGTCAATTTAATTTCTTTTTTCTACTGTCATATTCTTTAACTAAGTATTATCCGAATTTCTGAAGTTCAAATTTTATTTACTTTTTTTCAACATAGAATGTTGATGCGGAAAACAGTAACTTTACTGAATACATATGGATGTTTTCAACATGCTTCGTTTGCACGCTGCAATATATTTTGTAAACAAATATTGTTTTCCTTATTATCCGAATGTTTTAGTTTAATTTTTATTTACTTTTCTTAACATATAATGTTGAATGCTGAAACAGTAACTTAAGATACATACGGATGTTATCAACATGCTTCGTTCGCACTGCATATTCATCATTCAAAATGGGAGTATCATTGTAACAGTCAATAGGAATTAATTTCACTGGCAAGCCAATATTTTACTGAAATCATTTTTGAAAAAAGAACAAGTTGATTAAATTTTTTATAAATTTCTACAAATGTGTTTTTGGTTATTATTGATCAGAATGTCACTATCCCTGTATCGTCTGCTGCAATCATTTTAATGAACTTCAGAGTAGATTAAAATTTCATCATCTGCATGTACATTTCAGTCATTGTAGAAAGACTAAAACACTAATTATTCAGAAAGGATTGTAATAAGTGTCATAACTGTCAATTAAATAATGGCAACAGTCAGGGTAGGATTTGTGCATTATGTGTATAGGCAAACAACATTGACCTGTCCGTTTGACCTTTCATGAGGAATATTCATATAGGAAGGTCCATCCAATACATGGGTAGGGATAGGGTTCTTAGTTAATACATATACACATTGCTCATGATTAGTGTTCACATCATATAGACGAAATATACACATGATCCCTATAACTGAAATTAACTCGTCCATAATGAATATTTGAATCAAAGGTCAAGCGGACAGGTCATTGCTGTTTACCCACATTAAAAATCCGGTTTTTATGATGTTTTTGTTGCGTTAAAGTGTTTTGTTGCAAAAAAACCGCATAAAATGAAAAAGAACGAACAGATTCAGAAAAATTAGCAGAAAAACATCGATCACAACTTTTATATTACTTTATTATTCGGTTTGATCGGAGATGTCCATCTAGTCAGTCATCAAAAACTATTCACAAGCCTGTAATTCTGTCATTTTTAATGCGACACAAAGCAACGAGAAAACGAATATAATGTACAAAAAAGGCTTTGAGAATTTGTGCATTGGATAAAAAAAATCTTTTAAAAAAAGAAACAAAAAGCATCAACTTTTCTAAAGCAACACGAAGTTAATCCACAATTTACAAAAATTGAACTTGGATAAAAAAAAATGAAATAAAGATTATAGAAGCTAAAATGTGTATCCGACAACCAACACATAACGAAAACAAAAAACAACTTTTTAAATGGTGGCTGTTTCAGGAATATATTTATACACATCTGTTATATAAAATACAATAAAACTTGCAATAGCGAATACCTCTTTATAAATACAACCTGTCCATTAAGACCAGTGTTTAAGCTTCCTTTGTTTCATATTTCAAAGCAAGTGAACATCTATATCAAAATACCCGTGTATAAAGTATATATGTCCCAAGTCCTGTTGGTCATTGAATTCATAAAAACTACACAGTCAAACCTATCTAAAAAGGCCATCCAAGGGAACCAGTAAAAGTGGCCTTTATGCAAAGGTGACCCTTATATACAGGTTCAAATAATATGAATAAAGAACAATTGGGATGCAATTCTATTGGTCTTTATAAACAGGTGCCCCTTGTATAGAGGTGGGCTTTAAGGCAGATTGGACTGTAAATAGATATTACAATATTATCATGTATCCATACCCATATAATAAACCATAAAGAAATGTCATAACTGATGAAACCATTTGATATATACACTGGATATGGTAATAAATAATTCATTGCAATTGTACAACATAAGCTTACAATCCTACTCTGGTACATCAGTTACTCAAATTAGGTTAATAACCAAAATAACAATAAAATGCCTCAGAGTCTACATTACGAATAGCTATCTTTGGTTATGCCCTGTGCCAATTTTTACATTTTTTTAAATAAAATTTTCCATATGGAAGTTGTTTTAAAAACGGCATTTATTGGTATAGATAGATCCTTTTTCTACAATATTCATTGCCAGTTCTCTTAATAAATACGAAGCTACAGTATCAGATACAGTTTTAGTCACGTTTGGACCGAATCTGGTGTCATGTGCTACTTTTGAATTTTTATGAAATAATACATTCAAAAGTAGCACATGACACTGGGATAAACAGCTCTCGCCATTTTCTAAGAACCTTTCTTTTTTACTTATATCCTTTTCGTGACTGGCATCCGATAACGCAAAAACATCTTATTGAAGATCGTTTTACTTTGTTGTAACTATGGTTTTTTTCTTCTTTTTCCTTTGATACTTATTTCGATGGTTTTATGCAGGTGCCTTGAATTTTACATTCGTGATCATGTCCACGTCACTTCCATCCCTTCATTTGTAAGTCTGATGTCATTTCTGTTTGGGGGTCTAAACTTAACAGATCACTCTACCTCTATTTGCCTAGATTGGAATCCCACTGAGAACAGGGTTACTATGAGAAAGTAAGTTTGTTGACCAAGGCAATGTCTGTGATTTGGTATTGCGGACACTCCGATTTCCTCCATTATTCCTAAACTGACCGCATCAATACAAGTGAAATAATCTTGACTAGGACGTATAACACCATTACTTCACTCCGACTATTTTAATGGCTCAGCTTGTTTTTTTTTTTTTTTTTTTTTTTTTTTTTTTTTTTTTTTTTTTGTTGTTGTTGTTGCTGACTGTATTTTAGCGGTTTTAGAAATCATAAAATAGAAGATGATCAGGCATCGCAACAACATTTTTATTGTTTGCTTTATGGATTGCTCTTGTGTTTATTAAAATATTAATAAATCTACTTCATTAAATGTGCATTAACGGGATATGAAAATCAATATGTGTCACAAATTTTGAATCAAAATGAATGGCTTTAAATGGATTTTTGACTTAGTTAATTTTGAGAAAACCCCCAAAAGTATTGAAATACAATTGAATAAAACAATTTGTGAGACTTTATTGATTTATCCGTTTTTAATTATACTTCATCAACGCTAAACATAACAGTGTAAATTGTTGTACAGTGTATATAGACTCTTAAATATCATCCTCACATTGTTTATATACACATACAAAATAAACACACTTGTCTATATCGATGTAGGATGCTACATTCCACAACTGATTACATGGAATGCAAAATGGAATGGAAAGGTACAAATGGAAATCTGGAAATAGTGAACAGCACCCAAAACAAGCTTCAATAAAATACAATATTAGGATATGTAGGGTCATATAAAAACCAACATACAAATCCATGCCCAATCAACAATCCAAAAACTGGCTATGGCCATGGCCATCTCTGACAAGGAACGACACTGAAATGGTTAGGACACGTTTGCAGAATGCACCCTGATTCCATCGCAAGAGTAGCAATGTGATGGACACCACCTGGAAAGACAAAGAGAGGCAGACCAAGAGAGACGTATCGAAGATCTACTGATAAAGAAATTAAAGACAAAGGTTGTACATGGGACCAACAACAACACTGGTCCCAAGACAGGAAGAAGTGGAAGACTTTGGTGATGGCCTTATGGTCACTCCAGCACGAAGAGAATTAGGTAGGTAGGGTATTAGATACAAACTTCAATGATGATAACAGATCGAGACTATTAATAACGAAACATTTTTACGTTTGAAGACTTGAATTGAAATTGGAAGGAATGGAAAGCTGCAACTGGCTTATATTAATATGGAAACGGCACCGGTACCAAGAACACGCTACAATAGTTATAACAGACGCGATGACCAATAATAACAATACTGTTTATGTTGAAAAACACCGGGCGGTTGTTATGTTACTAATTACAGCGTTAATAAATAATTATGAAATGAATTACTATTTAATTCAACATCAAGCAGTATTTGGCTTTGACAAGATGGCAGCAGTATTTTCGTATTCTCTTTAAGATAATATTCCGCGATATTTTCGTATCCACATGTTAATGATAATTCAAAATTAGGAGTCAGCAGTATTTTCGTATCCAATCTAGATAATATTCCTTATTTCAAACATACCATAATTTGATTCAATCAATGTTGTCATTTTCTGTCCAGATTATACGCGCCAATGCATTACGGTTTAATTTTGTTTGTCTAAACGTATCACATATCCCCCACACCCACCCACATGCTTATTGATCAACCAAAACAAATTAATGAATTTACGAAATTAAAAAAAAAGTTAAAACAATTTCGACATCGTGCAGAGTTTGGATAGTATTAATTCAGCTTGAAATGTGCATTCATTGACTCCAATTCAATCTATAAACTCGTTTTAAAATAATTGAACATTTACATGTTACAGCTCAAAATTTTTTTTGTTTTGGTTACTGAGGTAGAGTTGTAGAATTGTGTTCTCATAATCCAAGGGTCACTTATTTGAGATGAGTGATGGTGTTTAACGTCCCAGTCAAGAATATTTCACTGATATCGAGACGTTGCCAGCTATAGTCGAAGGTGTAGAAATTTTGCCTGTGCGTTGCGCTCATGGCATTATACACTAGGGTTCTTTATCGTGCCACGCCTTCTGTGACACCGGACCTCGCTTTTTTTAAGTTCTCATCCAAAAGAACCGTAACTTTCATTTCGTAATGCCGGGTGTGGCGAAAGAACAGTAACTACCCACTTTCAAGCCTTTGGTCAGACCCATTCGGGTTTCGATCCACGACCTCCCACTTACAGAGCGAGCACTCTTCCTACCAACTGAGCTACCGCAGTTATTTGAGCTCCACTCTAGACTCCGAATACGTGGTGTGTACTTAAACAACATCGCTCCACCTGGCTGGTAAATAAATTGGTACCACCAGAAATGATGGGTCAGCTTTGCAACGGACGGACATATGTACCATTCAAAGGGCGAGTTGTGTAAATGGAATAAGCACCTGTCGTCAGACCAAGTGCGATCTTTAAATTCGGCAACATTGAGCCTTTCTTCGAGGTTTTGCTGTTCTGAACATTGCGATATAAATGTCTCTATATATTTATTTATCACATTATGAAATCTTGTCACTCGACTCTTGAAATCTTGTTAATCCAGTAAAACCAGAAACCAAGACATCTGATACAATCATGTTTTATATTATAAACCGGGTGTTTGACATCAGATTGACACGTATACACCTTGTCATAAAATCTGATATCCGACACTTAAGAAACGCACATATGTACAGTACAGACCCGTCGAAAATTTAACACTAAACTAACTGATTCGAGTCAAATCGACAGCTCAACTCGTGTCCTCGTTAGCGATTTTTGATAACTTTTCGAAAGCTACAATCTATCCTATCCCTCGGCCTCTTTTCGGTCACTAACTATCAATATCTCGACAGTCGAGCTTCGACCTCTTTCGTTAGCTCTCTGTTAAACTTTTGACAGGTCTGTCCTGTATATTATTAGATAAAAAGAAGATTTGTTATATAACCTGTTGTTAAATAGTACAGACCTGTCAAAAGTTTAACACACAAGGAGTCGAAATTTGTAAAACCGAGTGGCCGAATTATGGATAGCCAGTGTCCGAAAAACTGTTCAATGATCGAAAGCAGCTGCCAAAAAGCTGTCAATATAAAGCTAACGAAGGGCCGAGATGAACTGCCGATTTGGCACTAATTTGATAGCTTAGTGTTAAAGTTTAGACAAACCTGTACTGTTGTACATGCATAATTATCATCTTCGGTCTAGAAGAACTTTTATTTGCAACATAAATTTCAGTAGTATGCAAGGTTTGACATATTTTATGAATCATAAGACACGGGTATTCAGGTCGGTAAACTGACATGCTGCATAAACTGTACTTATTTCACAAAACTTAACGTAAAATTAAGGAAAGAAACGTACAAAAACACGAAACACATCTTGAAGAGAGGACACCATTTAATGGTCGTAAAAAGTCGGAAAGTTCAGCCTCATTTTGTTTAATATGTGAACACTTAATCGCTGGAACACTAAAAAGATACATCAAGCCTACGCGACACTGCTAGCTGTCACTCTGTCAAATTAACGTATTGTCAAAAAGCATAAAAAGCCCACATGAAATTTGTGATGTATTTGAAAAAATCATACAAATATTTTTACAAACCAATTAAACCAATTGTCAATATTAATACACTTGTACCAAAGAACACTTTTTCCTGAGCAATGTTATGTGTAGACAACCGGAGAGAGTGTTCAATATTAGTAGCAATTTTGCTTACAGTCAATACTGTTAGTGATGACGAAACATTATTGTTGACTATATGCATTATTGTTAGTGATGGGGTAACATTTTTGCAACAGACAAATCTCTCTCTCTCTCTCTCTCTCTCTCTCTCTCTCTCTCTCTCTCTCTCTCTCTGTGTGTGTGTATATTCTCTCATCATCAATCCACATGTATACACAGTATAATCCCGCGTGATATCAGTATCAGACTCTCTCTCTCTTTCTCTCTCTCTCTCTGTAACCTATCACTCCTAAATCATGTATATACAGTTTAATCCCGCGTGATATCAGGTGATCTAGCCAAGTTAATCTCTCTCTCTCTCTCTCTCTCTCTCTCTCCTCTCTCTCTCTCTCTCTCTCTGTAACCTATTACTCCTAAGTCGAAGTCAATCCATATGTATATACAGTTAATCCCGCGTGATATCAGATGATCTAGTCAACTTAATCTCTCTCTCTCTCTCTCTCTCTCTCTCTCTCTCTCTCTCTCTCTCTCTGTAACCTATCACTCCTAAGTCGAAGTCAATCCATATGTATATACAGTTAATCCCGCGTGAATCAGATGATCTAGTCAACTTAATCTCTCTCTCTCTCTCTCCTCTCTCTCCTCTCTCTCTCTCTCTCTCTCTCTCTGTAACCTATCACTCTTAAGGCTGAGAATCATATTCCCTCATCATCAATCCACATGTATATATACAGTTAATCCCGCGTGATATCAGATAATCTAGTCAAGTTTAAGCTGATCAATAATACAATAGTATATCGCTTTTTTGTGAATACGAAGGCAGATGATGATATTTCTTTATTTGGTTTTAACATAATTATCTCGATACAGACAATGATGTCGTCGTCGTCGTCGTATTGTGTAGGTAGATACCAGTCCAGCTTTTATTGATATTGACTCGCCGTGCACTAGTTATTTGTTCTCAGTTCTCAGCTTCCAATTTCGGCATATCTTATTACATATCCAACAGATCAGACATAGATCCAAGGTTAGCTCTGCCATTCGCCAATTTAGCCAATTGCTATTTTTTTTATAATTTCTGACTCCAGAATATAGATACTTGCTAATATTTTTGCTTCAAATTTTGTATTAATTTCTTTATGAGGCAGACTAAGCTCACCATCTTTTTTACACATGTATGAAAAAGTGTTAAAAACTGTTAATCAAGAACAGTTCGAGAATTTCTATAGTTCTACATTTGAGGCATTTTTGTCACTTTTAGTTTCATAGTTTTTCTGGCTCTTTCACATATAAATTGACTCCTAAATTAAAAAATTGGCTTATTTTTTGGCTCAATGTTTTGAGAGGCAAAAATAACCGTGGAGATCCTACATTTTTGCTAGAGCACAACACAGTTGGAATATTTGAAAAAAATACGATATACGGTTACCATTAGATAGCATTTGTATGTTAGAAACCGTAATTTTCAACATGGTAATGGTGCTAGCAAAACTGACCATTTGACTCTTTTAGGTTTGAAACTCACAACAAAGTCAGAACCTTTAATTTTAAAGTGTGAACATCGAGAGGTTCTCTCCTAACATTTTAAGGGGATGTTCAATGGTCGATGTACGGATCGCAGCGCCTGACATCTCATAGATATTGTGGCCACATTTTACAAAAAAATTACAATTTCTAGTTGTATCATTTCATGAGAAAGTGACCTAATGTACAATGTCAGTCCCTACTCAAAATCTTGTTTCGAAAAGTCAGCACACTTCGTAAAATTTTCAAATTTACGTTAAACTAAAAAAAAGTATGTCCAACAACTCCCAACTTTTTATCTTTAAAAGATATGTCTCTCTGAAAATGGGGTTTTAGTAATAATAAATATGGTTTCGAATGTGTAACATAACAATAGTGATAAATTTTCCATTCATATTCGTCCTACTGTTTCCATTCTTTTAAGAGAACCTTATCTACATCATATATACGATATCTATTAATCCAACTATTGGGTTCTGCCGATAATAAACGAAAATTGATGCATTTCTAAATGGGAGTGAATACGTCATATGCATAAACTGAAAATAAACCGAGTCTGGTAATGAATCTCCAAAGACGAACGTTTACATACTTAACTTGTCCGGGAAAACGATATGGTGCGAGGAAAATTAAAGATGCCATTGGAAAATTTTATTGATAAGTAAACCGACATTGAGAACCAGTCTATGGAGAATTAGATAATGGATACCAAACGTCGTTGTCATGGAAATCAATAAGTTTTCGATTCGCCATTGTTACACACAAATATCTCCCGATTAAATGTATTGGAGTCAGTAGACGATTACATTTTTTTCTAAACATGCACAGTACATATTCGAAACAATTCCAACTGGAACTTGATTGCTTAATCTCATCATGGCTTAACAACGCTCTGAAGAATTTGATTTCACTGAGACTGGGTTAATAAAGATTTTAGCTTGCAGAATTGATTACCGTGGCAATTAAAGTCACAGAGATAAACACTAGAGCGTATTTTAAATTTGTTGATTTCAAAATGCAAAGTTAAACATTCCGAAGACTTGAATTTGTTGATTTCAACGTACAGAATTAAACATTCCGAAGACTTGGAATTTGTTGATGTCAATGTACAGAATTAAACATTCCGAGGACTTGGAATTTGTTGATGTCAATGTAAAGAGTTAAACATTCCGAAGACTTGGAATTTGTTGATTTCAATGTACAGAGTTAAACATTCCGAAGACTTGGAATTTGTTGATTTAAATTCCGAGGACTTGGAATTTGTTAATTTCAAAGTGCAAAGTAAAACATTCCAAAGACTTGAAAGTTGTTTATTTCAAGGTGCAAAGTTAAACATTCCAAAGACTTGGAATTTGTTAATTTTAAGGTGCAAAGTTAAACATTAAAAAGACTTGACATTTTTTGGTACAGAGTGTATGTTGATTTTAAGATGCAGAGTTGAATATACCGAGGACTTGGAATTTGTTGATTCCATAGTAAGCAACTAGATGATCATAACAGGCACTTTACATCAAGAAGTTTCTATTGAAAGGTGGAGACTGACAAAACACATCAGATCAGTTCCAGTCATGTAAAACAGTTATTTAATACCATTGCTTCCATAATTGATGGTTTTCTTATCCATAATAAATAAGTATACTGAACCAATTAATCTGAATCACGTGACGTACATTGTTATACACGTGATATTATGTGTTGCTGATTCAGCATTGTTATGAGAGATATTTGTATGCACTTTTTGTCGGTTTACCATCATTCTTCTCTATAAAACTTTCATTAAAATGTTTTAAAAGTTTCAGTCTCGACCGTCTCTGTCCCATAATTGTAGACATTTTTAACGATCGATTAACTACCTTTTAAGGCTTCGCTGGCCAAGTGGTCTAAACCACCGGTTTATAGATCACAGTGATCTTCACAACCTAGGTTTAGATGGGCCTAATTGTGAAAACACTTGATAGTTCGCGAAAGTCAGCCGTTTTCTCCGGCCACCTCGGCTCCCTACCATCCCTGAATGTAAGTGAAAGAACTTTGACTTAGGCGTAAAACACCATTAATTCACTGGCTTTTGCAAAAACTCGGCAATTAAATAAGATGTATGCTACATTATAACACATGGACTCATGCCACAGTAGGCGTAGTCGGACATATAACACTTTATTGCATATATTAGTACAAAATATTGATATGTGTTTCTAGTATATCATTGGTAGTTTATGCCTTAGATATCAAATAAAGTGAGTGAGTGAGTAATGGTGTTTAACGTCCCAGTCAAGAATATTTCACTTATATCGAGACGTCGCCAGCTATAGGCGAAGGTGCAGAAATTTTGCCTGTGCGTTGCGCTGATGGCATTATACAGCAGGGTTCTTTAGCGTGCCAAGCCCACCGTGACAAGGGACCTCGTTTATTTTAAGTTCCCATCCGAAAGAACCGTGACTTCCATTTCGTAATGCCGAGTGCTTGGCGAGATAACAGTCACTACCCACTTTCAAGTCTTGGGTCAGACCCGGTCGGGAACGAACCCACGACCTCCCGCTTACGGAGCGAGCACTCTACCAACTGAGCTACCGCAGTGGTTAGATATCAAATAAAGTGGAGTTGTAAAATAAAATTAAATTCTACGATTTGAATGGAGAAGTAATGTTTTACCTCCTAGTGAAAAATATTTCAATATTAGAACCGGTTAGTTCTGGTATGATGGATGAAACCGGAGTACCCCCAAAACAGAACCGGCGATCCTTGTCACAAGCGAACTGACAAACTATCTAGATTTGGATCTACGCAAAATGTATGTCAACCTAGACGATGAAAAGTTTTCATTTTTGCTTTAGACCATTCAGCACGATTTCTAAGAGATTACACTCAGTGAAAAACCAATGAAGTTGCCAAAATCTAATGCCATGATTTTTAACATAGTTCATTGAAGTTTATTTTTAAAAAAATCTCTTTTTGCTTGTAACTTAAATGCACTAGAGTTACCCATAATGATATGGACCTGTTTATAATTGCATCAGTATATAATATGTATAAGAAAACCTAGATAGAAGACATATTTATAGTTATTTAGAAATTAATCAATAAACTTTAAGTAAAAATGCAATTTCCTAATGAACACTGGCCTGAGCCCCAAAAAACTAATTAACCTATAATTCAATTAAATCACTGAATCGAATGCACGTGAGTATGTTATGTTTGCAGAGAGGTAAGAAAACTACATGAAGGACATGGTGCATGTCAGCGTACTGCAGAGGTAAATATGGTAAACCACTTATCCTTGACATTCTTTATACGAAATAGTCCCTTTCGATATCTAGACCAATCGAACTTAGCAGAAAAACCGTCTTGCCACAAAGCACAAGGGTTCAAGACATACATAATGTATTCAATGAGCATCTGTCATGTCTAGAGGTTTATTCTATTACCTAATGTGACCTCGCATCGTTATTAATGACGGTAAGGATTTATGCATCGCTTTTTTCGAAGCTATATTCTGAGACAGATTTTGAAAAACAATAGTCATTTTCATTTTTATGTTCGGGGCTTTGGTGTCCGAAAGGTCAAATACCGGAGCGCTTGGGCTCTCGTCGCAAATGTTTGGAATCGCACTAAAAATCCTGTTATGAAACTTTGTCAGTTCGTCTTCCACCATCATCTAAAGCCTAGGGAAGCCTAGATCCTATTAAAACCATGCTTTCAATTCCTCCTATCTGGCACCACAGGTGGTGGAAGATTGCATTATCCTCCCATTCCAGACAGCTGGAGCATTCGGTCATAACTGTCAAACTTCGGAAGAACTCGACAGATACGGAAATGACAATGATCATTTTATTGTTATTGTCTTTAAACTACTGGGCCCGGTTTGTTCTCCATCTATTAAGGATAATAAACTGAATTATAATTCCCATGACAACACGAATTTTAGGAAATCTAATTGATACTTAACGGCTTCATAAACTTTTGACCAGCACTGACACCTTATACAATAAGTATGATTTTATATCCAATGACAAAGGTATACCACACTTTAACTAGCAGTCATTATGATAAAAACATCTAATAGTTTGAAAAATTTTAATTCTAGTCCAATGACGTCGTCAAATGAAATTCGTCTTCTTTATTTTTTTTTTTTTTTTTTTTTTTTTTTTAAAAAGTCGGAATTTGCATTGGAAAAATATTTATTTGACAAAAGCCAAACTAACCGGAAACAAACATACTTCCTTCCGAAATAATATGATTATGGGTAATGAATGTATTGTAATTCGGAATTTCATTTTAGCGTCATCATAACATGAATTTCTGCTTTCAAAAATAATGTTGAAATTTGCATTGGGAGAAAATACATTTGACAATAAGCAAAGTAACCCGGAACATAACACAAAAATTAAACACACTTCCTTCCGGAATAATACGATTATGGGTAATGAATAAATTGCAATTCAATTTCATTTTAGCGTTATCATAAAATGAAATTCGTCTTCAAATGAATGATAAAATTTGCAGAGGAAGTAAATGTATTTGACAATAGCCGAATGAGTCAAGAACATCAGACAAAAATTAAACACACTTCCTTCCGGAATAATAGGATTATGGGATATGAATAAATTGTACCCGATCTGTGGGGAATAAAGGCAAATATGCGCATGTGTGTGTTTTCATGTTAGATTTTAGCAGACATTATCAGTCTTTCTGTC
The DNA here is from genome assembly GCA_021292105.1 of Anadara kagoshimensis. Classification (NCBI taxonomy): domain Eukaryota; kingdom Metazoa; phylum Mollusca; class Bivalvia; order Arcoida; family Arcidae; genus Anadara; species Anadara kagoshimensis. The sequence continues at coordinate 21,316,499 of CM037858.1, read as the reverse complement.
AAATTACTGAGTACAATCTAATTCATTTCAAGAATATTAACAGTACTTGGTGTATATAATTACATAACCCTAATGTCTAATCAAATAAGTTCGGATGATGTGAATTACTGAGCGTGTATCGGTAAAAGCAGATAACATTCCGAAGTACCACACTTCACAAAAACAGTTACGTCGTTAATGGCAGCTAGATCAATAAATGCGCATTGATAAACTTGGATGTTGTTGCGATACGACTAAACTAGTTTGATATACATGTTCTGACGATGCACCAAACTGAATACCATTCTCAGAATAAAAGCATTGATTGAAACCCATAAAGCATGTTTTATGCCACGACTTGATTATTTTAATTAGTGTATTCAGAAACAGTTGTGATGTTGTGTACTGTTGCATTTCTGTTATGTCACCGTGTGTGAAAGGCAAATAGCTGGGCTGAAGTCATTGTGTCATTGTGCAACAAAGATCTGAAGTCGATGGCAAACCAATGATTGAAACCCATAAAGCATGTTCTATGCCACAGTTTGATTATCTTAAGTAGTTGTGTATTCAGAAACAGTTGTGATGTGTTGTTTTGAATAAAGAGTATTGTCGCATTTTTGTTATGTCACCGTGTGTGTAAGGCAAATGGCTGGGCTAAAGTTATTGTGTCATTGTGCAACAAAGATCTGAAGTCGATGGCAAACCAATGATTGAAACCCATAAAGCATGTTCTATGCCACAGTTTGATTATCCTAAATAGTTGTGTATTCAGAAACAGTTGTGATGTGTTGTTTTGAATAAAGAGTATTGTCGCATTTTTGTTATGCATCGTGTGTGTAAGGCAAAATGTCTGGAGTGACGTCATTGTGTAACAAAGATCTGAGGTCGATGACAAACCAGTAGGCAATTGACCGGATATAACAAGAAACTGTCGATGCGATTGTGAAGAACAGTTAACAAATTATGTTTTTATTCCCAAGTAATGAGGTGACGTTGAGCAGGAATACGTGAACAAACCACTTTTAACAATTGACTAGTATATCCAACATAAATCTAAGTAGGGAGTGTCCCATCAGAAATTTGCTTACCCTTCCGGAGCACCCGACCTCACTTCCCTGGTGGAAGTTCACGTGTCTAACCTAACTTGTCAGTTCCGAAGTTTTTACTTTGCTTCTGTATTGTGATTCGGACATGGATTAGTATGTTTGTTTTTGATGTACATGTACCTTGCGTTATATACAATTTTTATCATTCCGAGTACTTTCGAAAAATGGCACTTGACAATATTTTGACATATACCATTTTTGAATGTATTGAATGATATTTTTAATGGTATAGGACACTTGCTTATTTTCCTGCAATTTTTTGTTTGTTTTGTCGCGTTCTTCATTGTTAGTACACATTTTTTCAATTACATTTATGTATTAAAACATATTATATCAGCATGATCCTAAAAAATATTATTATTATTATTTTTATTTAATCTTGTACCTTGTTTGACGTGTTACAAAAATTACTTTAGTTGCCATGACAACACTTGTCGCAGTTAAGCTTAATAAAAGAGTGAAAAATGAGTCGCAGAGCTGATATTGAATTAAATAACATAGATAAAACCGTAAGCAGCTTCAGTGTTAGTCTGGACAAAACAGATCTTCTAAAGAAAATCAGATATTCGATCTTTAGCCGGTTAAGTGTAATTGCAAGTTTCCGTGTACCAAGTTCTTTAAAAGATAATTCTTTATGTAAGCGTGTTAAACCTGTCTATGGAGACCAGGCAATGAGTCAACTTAGTTAAATAATCATAAAGCCGAGCTAAAGCTGCTTAAGCATGATATAGGCAAACAACTTTTACTTCTCCGCTTGACCTTTAATTAAAATATTTATTATGGAAGAGTGCATTTTTGTATAGGGTCACATGGGTTTATTTGTCTACATAATGCTACACTAATCATTTACTTTATGCTAACATTATTAACTTCGAATCCTACTTCTATCTATGTACTGGGTGGGCCATTTTTTTTAAATATTCCTAACGAAAGGTCAAGCGAACAGGTCAACGTTGTTTTCGTATTCTAACATAAACCAGCAATCAATATAAAGACGAAGAAGCATTTTAAAAATTCCCCAGATTAAGTTTTTGTTGCTGTTGTTTTTGTTGTTGTTATTGTAATGCTTTTAAACCTAGTACCAGCATTTGTAAGCATTTTATGACGAGTGCTAGTTTAAGAGCTCTTGTATATGCCAGATGTACCAGTGTGGTTTATGGTCTGTCGTGTATTAGCGCACAAAGGCGCTAGGTCACAGAATCAGTAGTTATGTTTATGAGTTTATGAGACATCGAAATTGAAAATTATAGACTATTTATATAATATCTAAGGTGATATTTCTTGTATTTATTAATGAGGTATTTGGTTACTTACGGAAAAATAATTTACATTGAAAAACCATTACGTGTGACTGCAACATAGAGTTTTGATGGTTATTTTATCGTTTTTATCGACTCAGGTCTATGACGTCATAGCCTAAAGGTCACGATGACAATTAACTGATCAGGTAAGCTTAATGAAATATTAATTAGAAACACAGCACTAAAGATCATCGAGATAATTACTGCTAATCATGGTAAAAATATACGATATCGATTTAAAAGTGTTTAAAATATATTAATGTTGAAATGATATGGGTATGAGAATTCCGAAACGGTAAAGACCCCAAAGAAGGTTTTGCGGTTGAAATCGACGTTGGGCAAAATCTAGGATAGAACTGTAAAGCTCCTGCAAGGTGTAGGTGTTGAAGTGATACAGAGACGGCAAAACTCTTTAAAAGGTATTAGATTGAAATCACATGGGGCGAAAATCTAAAAACTGCAAATCTCTTTACAAGGTGTAAATGTTGAAATGATTCAAGAACTGCAAAACCTTTTAATAAGGTATTCGGTTAAATAAGATTTGAGCTAAAATCTTGGAACCGCAAAACTGTGTAAATGTTGAAATGTTATAAAACCGTAAAAATGTATTGTTCTAGGAAGTGTAAACTTTTGAAGACATATTTAAAATATGTTGGAATGATACTGGAACTGCAAAACTCTTAAAAAGGTGATGATACGATGAAAGATGTTAAGAAGTAAACATGGAAGTCAATATAACTACAAAAGTGTGTGATTCCGTTTTGCAAGAGCGAAATAAAAAGCACAATTTATATATTAAACTACAGAGAATTTAACTCGCAATTCGGTGCAAACTAGCAACCTGTCACTGCTGAAAAAATCATAAATACCCAGCATCCAACATTAACTCTTAATTAGATAACATTACTTCTATCTTTGGTTGTAATGGTTATTATTAACTGTAAACATTGCTACTTGCTGGTTATGAGTTGATAAAAAAAGGAATAATTTGAACATCTAAAAGTTAGTCAACAAGCAAATTCTGAATACATTAGAACTGGCCGAATATTGTCTCAGGATGCATCAATTTAAGTTTTTTTTCAGGGCGAGCATGCTCCCAGACCCCCCACCCCCAAACCGACGAAGCTCCTTCCCATCCCTAAGGCTATGAAAATCTGCCTCGGTTAAATTTAGGGTCTAGCTACGGTAAATTTTGGTGCCAATGTACAAAAATTAATTTCATGTTACTTTATTTGCATAATCCATATATAAATGTATTTACATTCCATGAGAAGCGTCTGCTTCCAATATACGTTTTGAAATGTATTTTACTTTATCCAAGGATGCTTCCATATAAAAGTAGTCCAAATCTAAATGAAGTTTCGTTTTGGATTCTGAATTTTCATTTAGACGACAGAAATATCTAAGACTTTGATGCCTATAGTAGAAGCTGATTTTGTTATACAGAAATACCTATGGTGTTCATTGTGGAATGATAAAACAATGCATGTTGAGTTCTGATCTTTGGCATTGGATAGGTATGTTCCTACGGCTGATGTTTCAGATACTTTGTCTCTACAGTTGGGTATTAAATATTCGATTGGATTGGATTGTTCCTACAGCTTTAATTTTCATATCTACAATTGGATATCTGGTATTGGATTGAATTGTTCTTACAGCTCATATCTTCATGATTTAAGTCTCTAGGGGGCATTTTAACGTATTTCAAAAACAATAAATTAATCTCCTTTCTGCTAAATGCAGTAATTAAAACAAATTAAAAACTGCCAATCAACTTCACAACATTGCAATCTGCGATGATCAGCCATCAGTTTACTCCTAGGTTAGGATTTATATCTATCTTGTGAATTTCCACAGTTTTACGCTGCAGGAACTGTAGACATATTGATGTGTTTGCTTGAATGCCAAAAGGTGCTGAATACAGTTTACAGGCTTTCAAGGAATATTAAATATAGATGAAGTAAAAACGCCACGATCTAGAACTAATCTGTTGTCGCATCTATTGACTCGTGCTATACAATATAATAACGATATTATAATACTCTGGTTACACGTATAGGCAAACAACATTCACCTGTTCGATTGACCTTTTATTTGGAATATTGATAAAAGAGGATTTTAATAAATTAGGGCCAATGCAACCTGATATATAGGTAGTGTTAAGATTTGCAGGCGATACATATACAAAACAGGTGTTTTACTCTTAATACAGTTTTTCCTATTATGTATTTGTTTTTTTTTTACATAAATATACCCTTCCGTAATAGAATTTAAATTAAAGGTCAAATAGACAAGTCAATGTTGTCTGCATAAATAAATGCGACATACAGCTAGGTGGTTGCTGTTCTGGTCACATGACTACAATACAGACCTGTCAAAATTATAACACTGTGATAACGAAAAGGTGTAGAAAGCTTTGCTGCCGATAGCTAGTGAGAATATAGCTACAGAGAGATAGGTATCAGCTGTCGAAAAGCTACCAAGATATTAGTAACGAGCTCGAGGTGCTTTACCTGTGGATGAGGATAAGCTGTCGATTCGGCACTAATTCGTTAGCTAAGTGTTAAACTTTCGACACCCCTGTACTTACTGTACGCTAGGTGGCTCTTTTATCGAAAACTAATAACTATTGAGCCAAGAAGAGAAAGTGAGAGAGAGAAAGTTCGTTAGAAATCTAATTTTGTTAAATGTATCATAGTGAATGACTTGAATTGATTAGTAGCTCAATTGTATGCTGTGCTTCATGCTCCAGGGACTATGTTGGTCTATGAAAGTTTTGAGCAAGGGTTGGGTAGAAGTTCAATAAATATACACTGTTGATAGTCTCTAGGCGTGAAGTAAAGACAAAAGCTATATTGTCGTATAGAACAGATCCGTCGAAAGTTTAACACTGATCTAACGAAAAGGTGTCGAAACTAGATTGTCGAGTGGCCAAGATGTGGAAAGATAGTTTCCGAAAACAGAGAACAGCTTGTTGCTGTGGACCTGATGAGATATAACTAATGAAAGTCTGGGATGGGCTGCTGATTTGTCATTCTACTGTATACACTGTTTATATTCTCTGGGTGTGAAGTAAAGGCACAAGTTATATAGTCTAATGCAATGTTTATATTATGTAGGCGTGAAGTAAAGACAAAAGTTATACTGTCGAATGCAATGTTTATATTATGTAGGCGTGAAGTAAAGGCACAAGTTATACTGTCGAATGCAATGTTATATTCTCTGGGCGTGAAGTAAAGGCACAAGTTACACTGTTTATATTCTCTGGGCGTGAAGTAAAGGCACAAGCTATACTGTCGAATACACTGTTTATATTCTCTAGGCGTGAAGTAAAGGCACAAGCTATATTGTCAGAAAAGTTTTTTTTTCATTTGGTTGAATGGTAAGTCCTGACAAGCTCGACATTTTATATATGTGTTTATCGATTTTCTGGGGATAAAACACCAGAATGACAGATAATACTACACGAAGGGTGTTTTTAAATAAGCATAGCTAACTCTATATCAACATTGTAATTCACGTTCGATTCAGTTTGCTCATATTAGCACTAATATAGTTTAGGAAATATGATTGCTTCCTTGTCAATGTTTTTTATTTAATATATTATTACACGTAGTTGTAAACTAACTCGGATTATGATGTTACCTGCTAGCATTACCAGAGAGAAAATTTCATATATTATTACATGTAGTTGTAAACTCGGATTATGTTGTTGCCTGCTAGCATTACCTGAGAGAAATTAAAATGAAGGCTTGAAATGTAGACTTATTGTAGTGCTTTGCGTTTGTGTGAAATCATAACCCATATACCACGTGGTCTACCAATATGTTTTACAACGCAACACGTAAAACACACCCATAGACTGAATAAATATCATGTACAATTTAGTAATAAATTGCAAGGGATGGCAAAAATTTTCACGTCGACTAAAAAAGCTATTATTTCACAGATGGATTAATCTGTGTGATATCTTGCATAACGGAAAACCTCTTGCCAAAACACATTGAAAAAAATGTTGGTAGTTTGAAAAAAGTTGATAAAACCGTTCCGTTTAAGCCATAATTACCCAGCTACCGACAAAATGTTCAATTCGATGTATAAGCGTATAGGTTCATTTCTTATTCATTCAATTATTCACACAGGAAAATGTTTAAAAGCGATATTTCCCTTATCAATCAACATTACGTGAACTTTTGACATATGACGTCAAGTCTCCTGGCAATATGATCAATGTGCAGACCCCTCTAGAGAATAAATGCAAATGTCAGCGATCGTCTGCAACTTGGAACAGAATTATCTAGAAATTGAAAAATAGACATTGATAGTTGACTTCAGTCTGTGATTTTGATTACCGTTGAATAAAAATGCTGCAAGTTAATGTAGTTGCAAATTTGCATGTTAAAAGACACATTCAAAAGAAATAGGACGAACCCAACAAAATATATTGGTCATGGAAGCGTTTATTGATATTGTTAAAAATTTTCAATCGGTCGTTTCTAATGTTTCAATTTATTTCTCAAAAAGTTTAATTCGAATGGCATTACTAATCTTTTACGAAGTTGTATTGAATTCATTACATCAATTGCGATAATAATCCACAGCTTCTATATGCTTAACTTTAAAACAAAACATCACATATATCAAGGCCAAAATGTTTCCTCTGTAAATACCCATGTTTAATAGTGATTAAAGGGGCGTGTGTAATGGGTTTCGCCGGTGTACCACTTGATCATCACTCCAAAACGTTTGTGCAGAATGTGATAAATGTTGACGTCGCAAATTCCAGAAAAACGCGGTTTCTACTAGAAAACGTCAACTGATGAGATTCCATATCCAATGGAAATAATCGTTCCGTACAAACGTTCGTACATTTGCGAAATCTATATATATTGTTTTATGTTTCAGAAAGGGTGAAATCAGTAAAACTCTAAACTGAAGGCGAGCTAAAATAACGAAACTATGTAGACAGTGTATGTTCTTTTATCATGGCCTAACTGCCTTAAAACGGGACATCAATTCCGACGGAAGCCTTCCAAAACAGCAATATCTCCTATCAACGTTGAAGTAATATTATATATGATATCTTTATCACAAAACAAATGCAATGTCAACAATTCCTAATCTAATTATTTAATCCTCCTCCCTCATCTGAGAAAGACAAGTAATACTCTAATTGTATTATCTTAGATTGATATAATACACGTACAGTGCAGACCTGTCCAAAGTTTAACACTGAGCTAAACAAAAAATAGTCAATGTTCGATTACTGAATGGCATAGATATAGATAAGCTAGCGAGAGTACAGACCTGTCGAAAGTTTAATACTGGTTTAAACGGATATGAGTTCGACTGTCGATAACCAGGATATGGATATCCATTGGTAGAAAAGCCACCGAGAGATACAGTACAGACCTGCCTGTCGAAGTTTAACACTGGGCTAAACGAAAATGTATCAAAGTTCGGCTGCTGATTGGCCGAGGTATAGATAACAACTGATAGAAAAGCTACTGAGCAATACAGTACAGACCTGTCGAAAGTGTAACATTGGCACTGGGCTAAACGAAAATGAGTTGGAGCTCGACTGCCGATTGACCGAGATATGGATAGCCAGTGGAGAGATAGAGTACAGACCTGTCGAATGTTTAACACTGTGCAAATCAAAAGTTGAAGATCGGTTATCGTGTGTCCGAGATATAGATAGCCAGTGGAGAGATAGAGTACAGACCTATCGAAGGTTTAACACTGTGCAAATCAAAAGTTGAAGATCGGCTATCGTGTGTCCGAGATATGGATGGCTAGTGGCCGAAAAGCTTCTATCAAGAAATAACTAACCAAGAACCGAAATGAGCTGCCAATTCGACACTAATTCGTTAGCCTAGTGTTTAACTTTTGACAGGTCTGTACTGAATATAGCAGCTACCGAAAAGATGGAGGTAACGAAGGACGGAGATGAGCTGCCGATTCGCAAACATTTGTTAGCTTAGTGTTAAATTTTAGACAGGTCTGTACTGTACATCTGTTTTACATTTACCAATTGACACATCTTAAATAACAGTAAATGAAATTTATGTTCCACATCATCCATTTATATACCACCTCTCCCATTTAGCTGTTGTCTTCTTTTATAGCGATGAAAAGAATGGAATTTTATGGTTCTACAAAAGTAATTGTATTCGTAATTACTGACTAGATGTACATCTCCGCAACAAAGAAATGGAAAAAAAAACCCAGTTGCAATAAACAAAACAAATCAAGCAGAAACAATACACCAGAATCAATATGAACATATTTTTTTTAAATCCATTGCCTCAATAAATCAAACGGGATTTGCCGCTGTACAACGCGACCAATACCTCTTAATGCTTGAGCGGAACGTTTTGGAAAACGCTAACGTCGCAAATTCCCGAAATTACAGGAAAACGTCATCTTATGCGATTCCTTATCCATTGGTACAAACGTTAATGGGTATCACGTGGTACAGCAGCGAACCCTATTTATTGTTACTCTTAAATAACAACACATTTTTTTCTGATTTATCATTGCTCAAATTAAAATATTTCATAACTTGGTATCATCAAGGACGAAAAAACCAACTGAACGATATTTCATCAGATTTTTGGCTCATACGTGTTAGGAAAAAAATGGCCTTTTTCTGTTTACACAGTGTCAATTTCGGCATGTGTATCACTGTCCTTAAGAAGGAAGTAATAGGATTCTGTGTCTCGTACGTGTTAGAAAACAATGGCTTTTCCTGTTTTTAAAGTGTCAGTTTCGGCATGTGTATCATTGTCCTTGTGAAAGTAATTAGAAACACGATATAACAAAGATTTTTCTATGTTGATAACGATGGTGTTCGGATGTTAGATGGTATAAAATATCAAACGCATACCAAGTGAAGGTCAATTCATTGCGCTTACAAAATGTATATCAAGGTACAAAATCACACAAAAATGAGAACAACGTATAAGAGGAAAACCCAAAGAAAAACATAACTACAGCAATGACATTGTATAGCTTAACGTTGTTCAAAACATTCGAGAAAGGTGACACAGAAAGGCAAGTTTGTTCCAGCACTTGGTGGATGTCAGAAGGCTTTACCCGCAAACTGTTGGAAAGAAAAAAATAACTAGAGCAATGACATTATACAACTTGATGTTGTTTAAAACATTCGAGAAAGGTGACATAGAAAGGCAAGTTTGTTCCAGCACTTGGTGGATGTCAGAAGGCAGTTTACCCGCAAACAGTTGGAAAGAAAAACATAACTAGAGCAATGACATTATACAACTTGATGTTGTTCAAAACATTCGAGAAAGAAAGGCAAGTTCAAACACTTGCTGGATGTCAGAAGACATCAATCTCACAACTTAGGAGATAACTACATTTAAAGAGTTCCGATCGTAAAACGTGGATTTTACTGGAGCCGAGACGAGCTTCCGATTCTGTATTTATTGGGTATCTTTGTGTTAAACAGGTCTCTACTGTACATGCACAAAATGTAGTATATATCTATACGAAGTTACAGAATAAAACATAATCAAAAAAATCTTGTGTGAAGACAACCATGGACAAGACACAATGGTAACAAGATAATATAGAGATAAGAGGATTTATTGGATAAGGAAGTTCCAAGTCTCATCTTGCTTTAAAGTAATTATTTAATTAAAGGAATAGGTCACGTCCTTAACTGGATGAGGAAATGTTTTCCTAATACCACTTTGGTATTCGCTCAAGAAACATTTCCGTGATCCATTTTTAAATCCTCTGTATAAAATCAATCCTATTTACAATTTGTAAATATAAGGATAATCTACAGTACAGACCTGTCGAAAGTTTAACACAAATTAAGATAACGAATT